>CM062827.1:9828793-10306540 GCA_031772345.1 Himalopsyche anomala
TTCACCAATTTTTATTCACCTAAAATAAAAAAAATGACATTTCTCCTCATAGCATTTTTTTGCGAGTATGTTTTTTACTTAACAACTCAATTCTTGTCATTTTGTCAATTTTAAAATATTGGGTGAAATTATCATATATATCTATATATACTAGCTGGCCCGACGAACTTTGTACCGCCTCAGAATCAATAAATGTTGTGTTAATTTATTGGATGAGTTAAATTCAGTTTGAATGAATACTCAAAATGAATTAAGTTCAATAAATGTGCAAAATTAAAAATGAAAAGTATTTTAATTACATTGAAATGATGTTATTCACGTGGCACAGTCGATAGATTTAAAGGAATGCAGTGGACCAACGATTTGATTTTGAATTGTGAAGTTGAAATGATCCACATCTTTGTTATTTGCTGCAAGAATTGCTCGTTCACTCAACCAATTATGATGTTTGTGATTAGCAATGATGAGACGAAATTTCAAAAATTCGGCAAAAACGAAATCAATCCATTCGATTCGTCGACAGGAACACGGCCGTTACAGATAGTCAGCAAATGCTTGGAGAAATCTGCGGCAGATGGTCGTTTAGAAATGCAACTCGCATGTTTGTCGTTAGCTGAAGTTTCTTAACATAGCGCCACAGAGTCGATGTTTTAATTCAAGCGTTTATTTCATCGGCAGCGGTCGATCTTGGAATAACTGGTAGTGTTTGGCGAAAATCGCCAGATAGTAGAATCATTGCGCCTCCAAAACATTTTGAGTCATTGCGCTAATCTTTCATAGTTCGGTTGAGTGCTTCCAATGCGGAGGAAAAATAAGCCACCATTTCCCTCATCAATTGCCTTCATTAAAGTATCGTACACTTTCTGTTGGGGGTTCAACAGTGGTACATTCGTTCGAAGTGATTGGTTCAATGCATCTCGATCATATTCACGTTTACGTTCCGATTCTCGATTGAAAGCGTCGTTCATTCCTCGATCTGGCGACGCATCATGCAGCGCATGAGGTAACACATATCTTCGATCAAAAGCAACGCCTGGTTATGTATCTCCTCATTCACCTCGAGATCGGGATTCCCTGAACTGACGCGAATTCGGTGTAAAGTGTCTTCGGACATGTCATCCTTGTACTTTTTCCACAATTCACGTGGATTCGATGGGAAGCATGTCAAAAAAATGATAGCAAATAATTTGCGTATCTGACTTGGAGACGCAGAAACAATTGCTTCAGCGATTGTCATGTCCCAATGAGTTTAGTTTTCAAGCAAATTGAGCTATTGACATGCGGCACGAAATGTTTAGCATACGACGCCATTGACAGTTCGAAATGATTCGAAATGTCGACCCGAAGGGAATTATTGGTTGTTTTTCAGATTTTTCATGTTCACAGAACTGAAAGACTCTTAGAAAACCATTCCGAGCACTCTTACTGATTGGTTTAGAAATACTTGGCATAGATAATACCTCTTTATTTCACTGTATTTTAAATAATAAAATTACATCTTCACAATGTTGACAAACGACTACTTTTGTTTGACAGTAACTGTCAAACAAAGACTATTAAATTTAGGTAGGATAAATTTGTTCTCAATGCATGTCACCAACATAATGACAGGGATCTTTTCAAAATTATTCAAATAATACTTTTTTATAATTTTACGAAAGTTCATTCTAAATTTTCATATTTTTTATATTACCAAATGATATAAATTCTCAGTATAACAAAGAACGCAACATTTTCTAAATCTTCAATATTATATTTATGAGATTATCTTTCATTAGAAAAAAAAATATTATTTTTTTGTTTAATGTTCCACACATACCAACAGTTATACAGTCAATCCTGTTTTTATGCGGTAGATGCGTTCCACGAAATATCGCAAAAAAAAATCGCATAAAAAAACTTGACTTCCATACAAAAATTGGGGTGCGTTACTTAAATTGTAAAATCCGCATAACTTTGAAACAGCGAGTTAAAATATACACTAAATCGCAAAGTATATGAAAATAAGGGGAAAACCACGGCGTAAAAATATTAAAAAATAGTCACTGTATGAAAATTCTATGTGTGTTTTAAAGCATGTGGTTCTAAATCACTCTTTTTCGGAAGAAATAGTATGCGCATCAATTTCATAAAACTATGGCTGTTTTCTAACAATGAAATTAGTGATCAGAGTTTGTTCAGATTTTCTTTTTCGATAATTAATTGGTTATGCAGTTTGTTATACCCATATATATAATTTTGAAGTTATCGTTGAAACTTGAATGCGCGATCAGAATTTGAATCATTTAGAAAGAAATGATCTTCTAATTTACTGAAAAGTTGGATACCTTCTTCAATTATTTTCGCAGTGAAGGAACTGGAATTTCTTTTAGTTCGTCATTGTTTTCTGGTTTTTTGTCAATAATTAAATTTAAATTACTGACATCTTCGTCACTTCTATGTTATCTGATATATGATTATGATATAATTTTCGCTAAAGGTATCAATCCTTTCTTCGCCAAGTTCATGTGCTAAAGTAATCATTTCAGCTGATATTACCGATGTTTCAATGGTTTCATCGACTGTAACACACCTAAGTAGGTGGACATAATTCAGCGATGGCAGATGCAACATGATTTAAACAGTCCGAAATCGTATTTTTTTTCAAATGTCGGTTGTGTTTATGATTCTCTCTATTCTATCCAAAATACAACGATATATGCTCTCGATGTAATATTTAACATTTTTATATATCGTAAAATATGGTACATCTAAAAAATGCATTTCTAAAAAACCGCATTACTTCGAAATCGCATAAAAAACCACATAAAAACAGGATTGACTGTATATGGGGATCAAAAATAAAATAATGATTTGATAATATTCTATAACAATATAATATACATGAAAAGTATACTGATGTTTTTTTACATACCTTCTGATTTTATGTACTTTCATTCGTCTTTTCACATTTCAGTATATATTTTAGCGACGGTGATGAACATGAGACATAAATTCCTAAATGTTTTTTTTTTAAATGGATATTGAAGATTTAGTTTCGATTTAGTTTAAAGTTGGCATTCCTAACTTGATTAACAAAATGCCTCACATGAGGTAACACATGTCTTCGATCTAAATCAAAGCCTGGTTATTTATCTCTTCATTCACCTCGAGATCGGGATTCCTTGAACTGACACGAATTCGATGTAAAATGTCATCCTTGAACTTGTTCCAGAGCTCACATGGATTCGATGTGAAGCATGTCAAAATAATGATAGAAAATAATGTGCGTATCTGACATGGAGATTCAGAAACAATTTCTTCAGTGATTGGCATGTCCCAATAAGTATAATTTTCAAGCAAATTGAGCTCTTGACATGCAAGTAGAAACATTCGTCATTTTTCGGATGAACTGTGTAAATGCGACCAAGAGCATCAATAGTCATTCGGGTGATCAGGAACCGCAACGCTTTGCTTTTGACGTTAAAATTTCTTCGATATAGCGTTCCAAGTGTAATAACGTGTCATCTCAGAGTAAAACAACGTTCGTGCAAAATATTGTTGTCAAAAATTTATATACCTAATTATAAACATAACCTTATTTCAATATCGTCCAATTTTCTTTCGTTTTAATTTCATATCATCGATTTCTTTTATTCTAATCCATATTCTAAATTTAAAATTTTTTATAAGTCAGACGTACGCAAAAGAAGCAAAAACAAACAAATATAGAAAACAGTGCGATCTGGTGGATTTTTCTGAAACCAGCTTACGACATTTTATCGTTTGATGAAGCTATTCGTCATTTGAAAATTTTATTCTGTATGAAGATATTTATTTTCTTTATAATTTCTTTTCCGTGATATTTTTCCGATGTTTTAATGCTTATTCTGCTATTCTAGGTAAATAAGAATTTTATAAATCAAATATCATTGAAATCCTTGCAGTAATTCTCGACTTATACGTGGTGTAAATAACCCGACATTGTTTTATATATATAGATATATATATATATATGTATATTATGGTGTTAAAAAAGACGACTCCAACTCCAGCTTTAAAATAATTAACGACTCCAACTCCGACTCCAAAGAATTTTTTCAATAATTTCATTTTAACACATATATTTATATGTATACCATCAGGTTATCTTTAGTCAGCCAAGCATGTAATGTCAACACTTTGGACTGTTTTGTTTGAATACACATAATTAAATATATTTTTCAAAAAAAAACGAGCCGCTCATTTTTCACGACTCCAACTCCAACTCCACAGCTCTGGTTGATATTTTTAATGAATGTTTTGAAATAACTGACTAATATTTATTTTTGGAAGAAAAATATCTGTTAAGGGATAAATTAATAACGAATATTTTTTTAAAATATGTATTAAATTCGTGTCGGTACGGATAATCTACAAACCTAAAAATTCACTCACGGGTTATAAGGATTTAACTATATCTTAAAAATACGTACTTTATAATTACTTAAATTAATTTGTTTATTTAACTAAACATGTATAATAATTAGAAATTTTGTAATGAGTTTATTTACAGCTTAAAACAACAAATTAAAAAAATAAGGACTGCGTAAGCTTTATATATTGCCTCGTTTTGGTAAAATTTATAAAATTTATGAACAAGCTTTCAACAGTTTTCGAGAATTTTTTTGTATGACAAAAAAAAATCTCTCACATCATTTTCCATTATTTATTTGTATTGGGTTACTTCAACGAAAAAATCTCAAAACATTATCTTTAATGGCGTGACGTTAATCGCTTATTTATGATTCAATAACTTTGTGTAGAACTCTTCTTGTATTGTTTGCTGTAACCTTTAAAAGAAAAAGTAAGGTTTCCAATAAAATTCTCAAATTTTGAGAAATATGACAATTTTAGGATATCAAATGATTTTTTTTATTTATTTTTACTTGTAAACATATTTTTTAAAAAATGGGAAAACATTTATCATATATCTCGTAACTATAAATAATATTCACAGAAAAAATGATTGCTAAAGCACTCTCAATAGTAAGTAAAGTAAACTTTATATTTGGCATGTTTAAAGATTTTTTTCGAATCTTATCAACAACTTAACATAAACGTCTTAGCGTTATGATTGTGTCCTTCCTTTGCATGATACGGTAGTCATTCAATATTTATCAATAGGCTTTTGTGTAAGTGACGTTTTCCAAATATCTTTAGAATCTTCTTCTTCTTTAAAAGTTCCAAGCAGCAAGTTATTGGCTTAAGCCAAGCTTTGTTGAGTACTTTAATTTTTAATATCCTGGTGGGACTTTGCCAGCAACAATAACATGTAAAAACAATTTTTTTATCACCTATCTATTTTATTTTATTGTGTTCAATGTAATTGCATTAATTCTACATCATTTATTATGGATCAGGACCGGTTTTGCTCATCGCAAGCATTGTCAACTGATACAGGATTATGTAAACAAAATAGTAACACTAATAACTAGATCACAAAAAAAAACAAATAATGATACAAATAAAATTGTAAATGAATGACTCTTAATTATCTATAGCAAAAATGTAAGAACATTTTACAAATAAGTACTATACATTTACAATCAAAATTGAAAACATATTAAAAATAAAATAAGTAAGAACGTTTTCTATAATATCTTAAAAAGTAATTCCTTTATAATTATTGTAATAATAAGCAAATTTAAAAATTTGGCAATTTAGTTTGTACAACCTTAAATCACTCAACAAAGCAAGGCATCTTTTCATTAATTGATTACTGTGTTTAAAATACAGCAAACCAAATAATAAAACTTTCAATCACTATTTTAGATCAAAAGATCATTATCAATTACAAAACTTGTTTAAAAATGTATTATAATCGTTCAACTAATAAATTTTTGACCCTAATCACGCATCAAAGTTGAGTCTTTTAACATTATTGGTTAAGTAACAGTAACTTAAATCCTGGAGTATAAATTTCAAATTATCATACTTTTTCAAACCGCTCTTTTTTGGAAAATTGTGTCGATTGTTTATCCCATAACATTTTGTTCCTCGATAATTCTATGATTTTTGTATCAGTATGTGTACTGCTTCTTTTTGCTTATGAAGATAGCAGGAGCTTATGTTTTTATTTATGTTGTTAGCGATGCGATAGCGCATCGTTGGTATAATACAGCTTATTAAGCACGAATAATTTTACCTCAGGTGCCAATAAAAACGTGGGAACGTGTGCAAGTAACCATTCGTAAGGTAATAAAAAAGCACTTTTGATGTCAAAATTATAATAAGTAATTTTGTTGTGCTCGAGCAATGTGTACTTTTTTCATATTTGCAGCCAATTTGTTGTATCCACTGCTGGATATTATTTTTGATTATGAGGCGGCGAATATCGATTGGATTTAGTTTATCGTTACATTTTTTTATGAAGTCTCGTCTTTTAGCACAATGTGTTATTTTGTTTATTTATTGTTATCAGAGAATCTTTTTAATAAAATGTTTCAATTATCCAATGTGTTGCAATATTTCATTAAATCAATAATAATATAGTGTATGTAAATATCACTGTACTCACAAACACTAGAATTTTTATATTTGGTACATTTTTAAATGGATAAAAACCATTCAATGAAATAGAAAAAAGTAAAATAAACATTTATTTTTAAATATAAATCAAGTTTTTGATTTAATTTAAATTAAATAACTTTAAAGCATAGGTATGCTGTGTTGTAGCATTTTTAAAAACATAAATTGACATAGACAATAAATACATTTCTACTTTTTTTATAACATTAATACTCAAAACAATTTAAACGAATTTACTAGAATAGCAAATAGTTTTTTTATTTGACTATAAAGGAGTAGGTTACCTCGTATGAATAAAAACAAGGTAGCACGTTCTTATTCAGTTCGTAGCCAATTACCAGTGTTTCTCTACGACTTATCCCTGAAGTGCAAAGATCGCTGCCGATGCAACGCTTTACGGTCCGACGGTGACATCTACGACCACTGGTACCGTTTTAATTGAATAACAGAATCTAAGAATATACCGGCTTTATAATTGTCTGTATACAATACGTAATAATAAATAACAAATGTCATAAGTAAATAAATAAATAAATAGCAAAAATATAATTCTGTCTCTCGCTTCTTTTGTCTTTTTATAGCGAACCATGTTGCAAACTCAAACAGACCCACATGTAATTAAATAAACAAAATAAATTCGGAACTGATAGAATTGCAGCGATGTGAGAGTGATATGTTTTTAATCTAGTTAGAATATTTAATCAAAAATTAAAAATATTATTGCTTAATATTCTGTACAACGAAAAAGTAAGCCTCGGCGGAAAAATAAAAAAAGCAAGACATGAAACGTTGTATGAAAATTTAAATAAACTTTTTATAATGAAGCTCTACTTATATAAACATGATTGAAGAGAAAGAATACGTTTCAACCGGAAAATGTTTTCATTGACATTTGTTTCACTTTCACTTATTTCAGAATTGTTTATTCTTTTAAATATAAACCTTAAACAACTATTATCGATAAACTTTTAAGTTCCAATTAACAATTAAATTGTTTTAGCTATTCAAACTGAAAATATTATAGAAAAAATATGTTTTTAATAATTCAATGAATTTAAATATTTATTGAAGATGGTTTTTGTTCTCACTGCATAGATATAACTTTTGAAAATAGTGCTATGGGACCAATCTCGTATAAATTACATAAGTAATAAACCGTAGATTCTTATCTTCGATCGTTTTCCTAAGCTGACTCTTGCTCTAATAAGCTTTAGGTTAAAGTGAAACGGAACGCTTTAAGCTGTAATACAACCACAATTTACCTGGCAGGTGCCGACACCGGCGCAGGCGTCGCGTCTAGACAACGTCTTATGCTTTTCTAAAAGCTTATTCGTGCAGTTTACGACTGCAAAAGCTTTTACGCGGTGCACTTTGCGGGCACCTTTTGCGAACATTTACTATTTTTCCATGGTGCACTATAATGTCCGCTATTTGTAAAGCAAACGAAGAAGATATATTCAAAGCATGTTTTAATAAAGCATAAAAAATACACGCAGTCACAATTTCAATGCAATATTTTAACTTAAAAGGAGATCTTTATTTAGTCTTTATTCTTTTGTTTAAATTACGAGATCAGCTATTTTTATTAATATACATTTATTGATGTAAAACTTCAACAAATTTTAAATATGATTATCGTCTGATCTGAATCTGAAAAATAATACCATGAAGGCGTAAACTCTGCTTATAAAACATATGAACTATAATAATACAAACTCTATGGATATGGTGATTCGGCAATAAGATGGGTTTCCGTAAAATAAAATTGTTTGACGTTTTTATGTAGTTTGTATCATAAATCAAAAAATGAATGATTGAAAAGGTGAATTATGAATCAAAAATAAAGCTGTGTTTTATTTTAATTTTGAATAATTTGATGTAACACAAATATTTAATACAATATACATATATATATATATATATACTTTGAAGTTATTAATCATCATCACAATATGATGATAATCACGATATGTAAAAATCACAATTGAGTATTTTTTACGTAAACAACAATACTTTCTCGTTTTGTCAAAAAAATACCTACTATTAAAATATATTATTCTTATAAAGTCATTATTTTTATTTATTATAATTTAAGTTTATTACTGTTGAATTTTTTTACAATTATTTAAGGGTTGCATAGTTTTAGGAATATCTTGGATATATGGGTATTTTGTATGTGTACACAAAATAGACGGTTTTGAATGGATCGATGTATTTTGTAGATTTGCAAATACTTCAATGTTTAAACGAAAAACGTGCGCTTATTCAATTTGTATTTATTTCCAAACTATGTATGTTATGAATACAGATTTTTTCTAGCTTTCGGACAATTGAAAATCAAACAATGGGAATAACAATTACGAATAAGGATATAAATTAAAACAACCAAAAATACTAAAATCTACAATTTTGTGAAAGAATTAACATTAACAATTTAAAGAAAAAAATAATCGTAATAAAATGCTTTAATGATATTTTTGACGTCCATTGGTAAATCTTTAATATCATCTAAGTTTAATAATATAGATCACCTATGCCGTATATCCAAAACTAAATTCAATTCATTGCTGAGCAAAAATATGGCATTAAAAAATGGGGGTATAAATTATTATACGGTTAAAATTTTGATGTGAGGTATAATAAACTCGTACAGCTAAAAGACTGGATTTATGTTCTTTAAGAGAAACTAAAGTATTTTTTCGTTCAAGCAAGATATCATATATACACTCACGATTTAGTATCCGTAGTAAATCATTATTATTTGAAGCTTTATTTTTGAAATTGTGTACGTTATGTTTGGATGGATGTAATGAAATATATTTGTGTCAAAATGTAAAAAAAACATGTTTTTTTATGAATATTACTATCACATTTTATGTATACTAGTATTATTAAATTATAATGACGCAACAACGTTATGATTTTTTTAACCAAACTATAATACTAACAAAATATTTATTGAATTTTAAAAACATATTTTGTAAAAGTTTTGTACTTTTTTGCTTGAAATATTTTATACTTGAAACAAAATTAATAGCCTTATTTTAAAGGCTTATTTAATTAACTATCGCTTTTTACAAAAATAAGGTTACATTTTTACATGTTTAGTTTAAGTAAATACGACTTTTTTTATTTTTTAACTATACATGCAAAAGTATGGATAAAATTGAAAATTCCTTTTTGAAATTGAAAATTCTGCCCGGGTACATTTTCGCATGGATGACATTTGTAAAATTAATGGTAGCATCGAATCGTTGATACGTCAGGAAAAAACTTTCTGCTTTATCAAAAAACTTCAATCGGTGAAATCCTGCGGAAAATTCCAATTACAGCAAGCTTTTAACGTTCAGGCGTATTTATATGGCTACATTTTATATATGATAGATGAACTACTAACAGTTTTTATGGTCAACAATAATATCGCATAGGCTATATTTTTTTAATATATTAATATATCGTGTCATCAGCGATATTTATTTTTCGCCATATGAAATAGCGCAAAAATAAAATGAGAAATTCACTTATACTGTCCAATGCAAATGTATGGGTTATATTGTTTTCAAATTTGATAAAAAAATCTAATAGTGATAAATCTTTTCATATAATAAAATAAAATTCATATACATCTTTCCATGACCGTGCAGTACAGTTTTCTTTTTTGCCGTAACATTAGAACCTTTTGAATTACAACAAGAAAAAATATAATTAGACAATAATATAAAATATTTTTCCTGATTTATTTAACTGTCTGTAACGCACAACACAGCACTTTGATTTTTAACGATTCACGGGTGCGTTGAGAGATATGATTGTGTGAATTTTGAACGGATTACTTACAGTACATAATTTTTAAATCGTCAAATTAACGAATTAATGTCGGACGTATGATTTTTATGGTGAAATCAATACTAATATTAAATTTATCAATAAGTCTTCTTTTCATTATATTACTGTATAATTCGAAAATAAATATCGAATATTGATATGTTGAAAAATTTTGATTTTTCAATATAATTTTAAGTACTTTATTAACCCGAAATTCGATTGGACTTTCGTTGTTTGAAACCAAAAAGTAAAGCTTATCTAGTAAGAATAAGAATAAGTTAAGTGTTTTTGATTAACATCTAACATATGTGATGTACATGGTTTATTCATATCCCATTTAATTTTCTATAATTTATATAAAATAGATTTTTTTTAATTTATTTGTTACGTATAGTTTATATCTCAAAGCACTCACCAACAGATATCGCTCAAATATCGTAGGTAAAAAAAATACTTTCTTAGCCGGTCATAATAGAAAAAAAATATCACGCCTCACATTATAACGTGTTACGCACTTTGACAGGTTTTCCGAATATATTTTCCGATCTTAGAAATGATTTTTCATCGGTTGATACTTGATATGTCAAATAGATACTTAATTCCTTACTCCACTTATCCATACGCTTTCCCTATCACTTTGACAGTTCAATTTTCTACTCTATAAACAATTTTCGCCACCTCGTGTACCAATAATACGTAGACTGTTTGTCCGATACTGTTCCCAACGGGATCACAAGACATCACTTCAAACAGCTATTTATATGCTTTTGCTAACCACAGTCAAACTTTTACTTACGTCACTGGCTGGAGATAACTGTTCTAACTAGGGGGCGATTCACGCAGTGGAAGCCTTGAGGAAATAAATAATATGGCAAAGTAGCACCAGCAAGCAATAGATTCAAATACTGGTGAAGTGAAAATCTTTCATTCTATAGTTACTATTATTTATATAGACTTTTATTAATGTCATTGCTACTTATGATGTGTACATTTTTTTACGTGAGTTAGTGGTTATTCATTTAAAAATAATTAATTATCATCATTATTAAATTGATTATGGTTACTCTCATATCAACATCATAGGTGAAGTGAGCCAAGTGGTATTTTACGAAAACTAACATGAGTTAGATGAGCTATAATGTTATACATGTCTTTAAGTAACTTAAAAGTGAAGCAAAAACAGTTAATACACTCTACAATAGTATGATGTCTCTAAAATAAAAATAATCAATCCACCAAAACACTAATTAAAGACGTGATTGTACTTAAAAGTTCAATAGATAAGTTTAACCATTTAACTACTTGGCTCGCTCACTTGAAAAATCGAAGAATATTTTTAATGTGTGTAATTTAAAACTGTTATTTTTTTAGTTTATTTAATTTAAAAATATATAAATTTTCATCAGAAGTAAACCAGTTTTCATAAAAAAAACATAAAGACCGAACATGGTTGAAATAACACAAAATTTATTTATTTATTTTTAATGAAAACATTTTTATTTACAAATTCAGTGTTGTGTGTTTGCTCAAAATATACTCTGTTAGCCTAATCACATCTTAGATAACATAACACTTTTAGACTTAAGATAAGTACATAATTGTTTCTTTGGTTCTTAAATAATTAACATTCTAAATTCCAATACATGTAATAATTAATCACTTCTGGTTGGTAGAAATGTGTTTCAAATAAATTGCGCTAATTTCCTTTCCAACGAAATAAAGACAAATAGTGGATTGCTAAATTATTCACAGTGTGCTCTAAATCACTTAGCAATTTACTTACGTGCAGACTTAAAAGCTTCGTTAAAGCTTTGTTTAGGAAATATTTAATGAATCAGTCGGGTACATTTTTTTAAATGGTATGCCAATTGTAAAAAGTATTCTTTCTTTATGTGCTACAAAACTTTCTGAAATTATCAAATCCAGTATTTATTTACATGTCATCATATCACAGCAAATGTTCGATTAAAAATATAACATTTTTATTTTAATTCAAGATTATTAAAGAATAAATAAATCATTCGAATGGTATTTTATTTTAAAAGAAATATGTAATGTATTCGTAATATATATTTTACCATTTCACTACCATCAATGCTCAAATCGATTGTGTACTTGCTGTAACTTAAATATGATTATGGCTCTGATATTTTATAAAATTACTTAATTAGTCGGACAAACAAAAACTACTGTTATTTTTTTTTACAATCATCATTTTACTGCTCTTGAGTAATTTAGTATACATTTCAAGTTGTTGTGGGTGAAAAAAAAATGACTCATTATAAATAGTGTTACTGTAATTGTAACGACAAATCGGCAATAAATTGATACTTATGTTAGCAGTTTTATCCTAAAAGCTGTTTTATATAATTTACATACATTAATTAGGACTCGGCCCTTTATTCAATTATTTTGATTAGCTGGTATTTTTTGTTAAATTTTCAAAAAAAGCACCTTTATTTTTAAATATCAACCGTAAATAAAAAATACTACACACGTCTTTTGTTAAAAAAATAACTCGAATACTTTTACTATCGTTGGCATTTTTCAAGTTTTGGTTTGAATAATTCCTTGTACGAGGGGAAATGCTTTGAACTGTTTCAAACTATTTCCATACCGTTTTATTCGATGTCGAATAGTTCATCCCACAGGTCTCTATTATTTAAGTTTTGGCACCATATATAGCCGCGATAATTTATTGAAGTACTTTCCCAGACGATTTACGGGATCAAATTCCTTTATAAGACTTTTTCTTCTGGTTTTTTTAGACGAGAAAAAAAACTGTTTGCAAAATTTACTTTTCTCGTTTTCAGTATGCGTGGTGTCAAAAATAATTTGCTCATATATCATCAGTCGACTTAGGTCGACTGATGATGTATGTAAAGAGTAAGGATATATAAATAAGACTCTCTTATTTATCCATTTATTTATGTCATAATATTATTTTATTCAAATTAATATTTTGAATTGCTTAAATATGTTTTTTTTAAGTTATGGTGTCTTTGTGGAAGTTCATTTTCATAAAATTAAAATTAGTACCTTTTTTTAAAAAAAAAATAATAAAATATGTTATGTTAAAAGTTTCGACACGTGCTTCGCTTCATTAAGTAGCATCATCAGACGAAACATCGCAAAGTTTATGAATAAACTAAACATGTACTCTATAATAACTTATAAATTATATAAAATTAAAAATTACGAAATACAAGTCGGGGTTTTCTTTTTTTCTACTGGATGCATGGGGGGGGGTAAGATACAAACATTGATAGTACTAAATACAAATTAACTGCTGTAAATCCTAATAAAAAAATCGACAATATTGAACATCATGTCTCATTTAAAATATTATTTACGAATCATTCATTTATATTATGACTTAAAAATTACAAAAACTCTTTTAGCTATTCATTTGTAAAACTTGCGATGTTCTGTCTCATAATGCTTCCCAATGAAGCGAAGCACATGACACAGTTTGTAACACAACGAATGAAGTAACAAAGTTATCAGGTTCAATATTATATTAACAATATATGTACATAGTGATGAATGTAATCTTATGAAAATACTTTAATTTATTATCAGATAAAAAAATATTTTATCAGTTTAAGTGCTGCATTCTTGTACCCTCCAACAGACATTAATTAAGTATTTTTACAAAGCAACATTAGTACTTTCATATGGTTTTATTTAAAGTGAACTATTTTTGATTTTTTAAATATTTGTGGAAAAGAGCTCCCTTCGTTTGTTTGTTAAAAAAACAACTGAAACATATCCGATATGCCCAAACGTACAGATGTCATAAATTTACGGACACATTGTTTATTTCTTAAATTATTGTATACTAATTTTATGTTACTCGTTCATATATAAAATAACTAAGTATGTTATAATTGCTGTTCAATAAGGAAGTTATTTAGGCTTACGTAACGGAGTATTGTACATATAATAAAACACCATAATGCTTAGTATTCTATACTCTTCTTCAATTACAAACATGCTAACATGACGAAGTATTTTCTTTTCGAAAGTCTCGGCACGTTTTCCGAACTAATCCATGAAAAAGAAGGAATTCTTTCCTAGTTTAATTACGACTGGATAACATTCCTGAACTATAAATCGTTTTTCTTTATTAGAAAGCCTGTTGTATTAGCTAAGCAGCAACAACAAAAAACATCCTGTATTTTCATGGGCTTGGAGTCAGAGTTGTGAACTATACTATTTTAAGCGGAGTCAGAAGTTCTCAGAAGTTGACCCACTCTATTTTTTTTATCCAATCCGTTTCGGTTGTGTAAAACGTATTATTTTTTATATTATATATTATGGTAAACATCTTAAGGTGTCAACTATTGGTGGTAAGGCATTATATTTATAAAATTAACACAATTTGTTGTTCTATTCTAGTGAATAAAATAAAAGATACATGTGTTTTTGATAAACATTAACTATCATTCTAGGGATTATGGTGCATCAAATGTATCATATTACGCTGTGGTTGAATTATTTTAGAAAGATATGGCGTAATAAATTTATTTTGTCAATAAGATATTTAAGTCTTTACTGAAAACTAAATAATATTGAATTTTACACACTAGTTCCAAAAAATTGCCTCAAACCAGCAGTATAAACAAGAAAAATTAAAATCCAACTTTTAAAATGTATTTATAGTGTTATCAGAACTATCAACAGATGGTGCTTGACATTGAAAGATACAATTTAAATAATGTAAATTACAGTGAAATAAAAGTCTCTATGTATTATTAAAAAAATATATGTTAGCATTATTAATTACTTTTTTTCATTTCAGATAGTCGTCCCGTGCTTGGATAAACTAGTACAGCTTATTTTCGCAATCGGAGGAATAATCATAGTATTCATATCACCTTTCGGATTATCTCTATGGGATGCCATAATGTGCAAGATTTTGGACCTCGTTGAATATTTATTTCCTGGTATAAAGTCACCGGTGACGAAGGTATTTTTTTATTCTAATATTAACTTAGTACACACAGACTACCACAAAACAAAGGCTGATATTATTGTGCAATGCATACCATATCAAACGTGAAAAAAGTATTTGTAGGTAATACTTAGAGATCCGTATTTTTAGCAAATATTTTTTAACATTTAGCAAGCATTTACGTATTCGTGTTCAGTTTTAGTGTTGTAGAGCAATAAAAATATATATTATTTTTATAATATATAAATTTCAAATAATTAATTAACAAATTCAATTTATTAAAACATAATTTATATCATTGTATTTATTATCTATTTACTTACTTAAAATTAAAAAAAAATACAAAACGAAACGAAACATACAAAGACAAAAACACACACACACACACACACACATCTATTACAACTAAATTGTATTATAAATTTTCAGCGTCTACACTTTTTAATGGAAAACAAATTGATTTTAAGGCGGTACAACCAAATTCATGAATAAATTCGGATCGAGTGACACATTGTGTGCTTTAAGCGGAGTTGCCAGTAAAATAATGTGCAGATAGCAATGAAGATGATATAATTGAAAATATATATTTTTGTATTACAGTAACACTCATAATTTAACATTTCAAATTTTAGTATCAATTGCATATTGTTAAAAATACGGGTCCCTATTGTGTATTTTGTTTGCGTACCTTAGGATGTAGCAAGCTTAGCTTTTACTCTAAACATGTTACAGTTGTGTCTTGTCAAAATGGGAACAGTTCGATATTTTTATTTGATTACGTATGCCAATAATTCATTGAAAAACGTTACGTTACAAGAATTATGACTCGTTCTAAAGTGGATATAGGAAACAGCTGATCGTAATCACTCTATTTTCGCCCCGTTTCAGAAACGAAAAGAGAACATTGATGTTTGGGATACAAATTAATAAATCGATTAAAAAAGTCTCTTTCACTTTTTTCATTTTTCTATTCCTAACTATTAATATTTTTTAAATAAACTATTAGCTAAGGGTTAAATCTTTTGTCGAGGGGGTTACGTGAATTAAATATTGTTAAGGAGACGTGAGGTGTGGGAGTATGTTCGCCTGATGCCTTTTTTTTAATTCAATGCAGATTATAAATCTAATATTTTTTTTTCATCGTTGGCTACAATCTATAAATAAAAAGTGTTGAATAGCTTAAATCTTTTTTCTCGTGATGTTCATACATTATCGAACACACTTATTAAAGTTTTTCAAATTTTTATTGTTATTTCGTATCTTAAATTTTAAAGAAAAGTTTAGATAATGATACAAATTTCTATCTCATTTTAGTTATTTTTCTCCAAACGAGTGAAACAATTTAGTTTTCCTGCAGATTTATAGTCACTTAAGCTAAGATTTACAGCGCACCTACGTTACTTTTGTGAGTATAATATTATGTTTTCATTATAATTAAAATGTTTTTATTGTAAAATAATCTATTTTCCTAAATGCTTATTCACATTAAATGGTTAAAATAGAATTCATGGCTAACAATATTACTTTTTAGGTACAAATCTTTAGAAGAATAATTAAACGATCAGAACTATTTCAATTCATAATTGAAATGTTTATTAATGCAATGTGGTTGTGCTAGTGGGTTTGAAATACTTTTCTTCAGTATTATTTTACCGTTTTATTTTTGGCATTAACGTATCAAAATCAATGAATTGGAATTATTCAATTCATCAGCATCAGAAATTAAGAGCTGGAGAGGGTTGTTTTTCTTCTTTTACTCGGTGCGAAAGACGAATATCTAATCAGTTGAATTATTATCTATTATAATTGAAAGTACAGCTCGTGAATTTGCGAACACGAAGAAGTAATTCCAAATTTTCCAAAACTTACGTTAAATAAGCATATAAAATATATATTTGAACATGCCATTATAAGAAATCAACAAATATTTGTTGAATTTACTTCTGATCGAATTGTATATTTACGTAATGGGAAAAAAACAAATGTTGGTTGTTTTTTTAGTGAACGAAAAATACCCATTTCTGTCGTGCTCAGAATAGAGATTTTTGTTTTTATGTATTATATTATAACCACTTATTTTGAAGTGTTATTTCAACGTTTATTCATAAAAATGCCGCAATAAATTGTTGTATTAAAGTGAATGATACTGCAAAACCAAAACTAATGTATTTATTTCCACCAAAATGAACTGCTATTATTAATAAATTAATCTAGTGAATTTCCACCAAGTTAATGCGTATTACATTTATAATACATACGACATTCAATGTACAATGAAATTTAAAGTTAGACAAAAACATAGTTCTTTAAAATATGTAGATATAGAGTTAAACGACGTTTAAACCGGAACAATTTCATTCACCAGCATTTAAATTCAAAGAATAAAACAATCATTTGTACTTTTTCAACAATTTATATATTGCTTTTCCACCGAATATCGACAGTTAACACCTTAAAAGTATTTTAAACAACTTTTCACGCGGTGGTTTTATGTTCATTATACGATCACGTGTACTCTTTTTGGATTGGCTTTTTGTCGTAAAATAATATTTGAACATTTTTAAAGTTAAAATAAGGTTCACAACTCAAATATAAACTGTCCGTAGACATCGTCTTATATTTTTAATTGTAAATTGATTGATTTTTTTATGCGGGATTGCGTTTTGCAGATTCGTTTATCTATAAAAAAAAAAACTTTCAGTCTAACGCGTAATGTTCAAACGCGATAAAGAATCACAAAGAAAACACAAATTGAAAACTTTTCCGAAAAAACATTCTCGAAAGAAAAACATTAATCGTAATCGTGGTCCTTCGAAAACCTTATTTGAATATTCTTCCGTTAGGGCTATGAATAAATAAAATACGCATTAACATTTTACCCACAGAATTTTTTCATTAAATTGCAACGAATTTTCCTGCGCTAAGAGTTCCATTTTTTACTATGTCAACTAGCATTATTAAGTGATTCAACGAAAGGCAGTTGATACGTTCAAATCGGTTTTATTATAAGTTTGCTTAGCGTTATTCGTTCCAGAATAATAAAAAAAAAACGAAGGAAAGAACGGATTAACTGTCAGGTAATCGTTCAATATTCACCGAGTTGGTTCAGGTAGGAAGTAATCAAAACAGCCAATCCCAATATACTATTTGATCAAAAATATATCAAATTTAAAAATGTGCCTCGGACGTTATCACTTAAATAATATGATCGGTGTCTATATGACAACTATGGAGCATCTCTTCTGACGATTTTCCCGTTGAAATAAAATAGTTTTTTCACACTTTTTGTGATTTATATTTTGATTCTTCCGAAACCGATTTACTCATATAAAAAACTAAAATATAGTCAAGCTTTATCCAACAACACTTTGTTCTTGTCCGAATAGCGAAGAAAAATTTATTGTATTATATTTCTTCTAAAAATATTTTCATTATTGTCTAGTTTTTCTTTTGTGTATTTTTAAGACTTATTTTTGTAAAAAAAAACTCTTCTCGACTTCGATAAAATATGATTGATTGTTTTGTCAGTTGCAAAAATATATTATTGTATTAAGAAAACTTCTTTCGCTTTTTTAGTCTCACATTACTGTCAATGACAATCTTTTTTAGATTGTTCTATTTGTTTGATGATTAGCTAAATAAAATGCCGTAGCTTCTTGTTATTATGCGTAAAATATAACATTTAAATGGTTGCATATACATTTGAAAACAAGTTTAAGATATTTGTTTACTTCTGTTATATTCATCATTATTGTTTTATTTACATAAACCATTGGTATTTTTAGTGAATAAGTACTTAATAGTTTTATTTTATCATAATTCAGTTGAACTTACTGGTTAAAATAAGAAAGTTATGTGTGAAAATATAAAAACATGTATTTTTTTTGCTTACGCAGCAGTCGTTTTTATTTTATTTTCAGACAAACACCATTGCAATCGAAGAAGTCAAATGCTGTGATTTGACATGTTGTCAAAAAATTGATCACAGCAAGTATTGCTGCACCCATATGGATGCCACAATGAGTGAGTTTCAATAATGTCATCCTTAAATGTTGCCATACATTGGATCAGTTCTTAGAAATTTACTCTTTATTCCATCTACCTTTGATTTTAACAGTCATGTTTAATATGACATATTATATTTCAAAAATACTTTACCAAAAGCGATATTTCCCCTTTTAATGTGAGTAGCAAACGATATCCTAACAAAATTTACCAACTCATTAATGTTTAAACTTTCGTCTCTTTATGTTTTTTTGAGGTTTTGAAGTTATTAAACATCACATATCGTGTGAAATGAGTTATTGATTATAACATACTAAGTAAGATACGGGCGTATCTGTATTTTTTCTGCTTTGAGATATCGCAGCTTTACTGAAGTATAAATCATTAAGAACAAGGATTGTTGAAAATAAAATAAAATTTTTGCACATATTTATTTTATTTTGAACAATCCTTGTGTTAAAAGATGCACGTTCCAGTAAAACTGTGAAAATTTAGATACGTCCGTACGTTTTTAAGCATGTGACATATAATTATTTTTGTTAGGTTTTGACAAAATGTAGGTTTTTAGACGTATTAATTGTCAATGACATCATTCCGCCTCTTTGTTTTGCATATAATTTGCATTTTTGATTAACATTAATAGCATTTGGATTACCTATTTTTTTTTTTTGACTTCTACAACTTTTATTTTTTAAAACAATCGAATACTTTTGTTTAATATTATTTCGTTGCCCTTCATTTTCAATGTTCTTATCGTTATTTTTATACAACTTTTATGAGATTAAAAAATAGATTTCAACACTAGCAATGAGTGATTATATTGGTAATGTTTTTCATAGTCCAAATAAATTTCTTATTTTTTGAAAAGAATATTATGATGTTTATTAAAAGGTAAAAGGAAAACATCTGAAACCGAAGCTGCGCATCCAGAATGTATATGTCAGAAGCAGAACAAACGATGCAAGCCATCCTTCAGCCTTCAAAATTCCACTACAGAAGAACTTGGAGTCGATAAAAACTAGCTTTACTTGATGCATTTTAATGTTTATATGTTATTTCAAAAATATGTTGTCCCCTGTATCAAAGTAAATTATGTATTTTTTATATGTACCTTTATCTTTATTTAATATTTTAACAAAAAATCTTTTTAATATAGTATTTTGGAATTATACGCGAACTCACCTAGTCAATTGTTTTAAGTCAATTCCTTTTTATACGAGAGTATTTTTTGCCTACTGGGTAATAATTTATTTGTTCTTTTGGTCAGTTATTTACGTGTTTCGCATATTTTATGTATGTCCTCGAAATATTTGTCTACTATTGGATTATATTTCAATCTTAAATATATATATACTATAGGCACATTATTTTACATAAAAATACGTGTACGATTTGTAATATTGATTTTATAGTGTGTGCAATGGAATATTGTTAGAATCTGAACAGGTAAAAAATTCAGATTTTTATCAAAATAAAAATGAATTAAAGATATTACACTTTTTATTTTTGTTTACCCATTGTCTGTGATATCCTTATTCTGGTACGTTTAATTCAAATGAATCTTTTCAAACTACAAGTATCTGTAATTTTGTCAAAATATATTCTGAACTACTGATGTAAATAAGTTAAATCTCGTGGAAAACCATAATGTTTTTTTTCCATAAAAAAAATATAAATCAGATATGTTTGCACCCATTTATGACAATATAATTGGTCAACAATATATGATATCTCGGATATATTATTTATCAAGAATACACGGATAATACAAGTATATTTTAATTTTTCTGCCGGCCACAAAAAAAATACCGGCCGCTAGCTTAAACAACCAATTGATTCTGGAGACGAAGACCTAGTGATGAACCAATGTTCATCACTTTGTAAATTAATATTGATTCATTCAAATATTTATAATATTTTATTTGGTAGGTAGTAGGAATGCAGTTTGATTATATCTTCAGGGCTGAGACGTCTGAGTCAAAGACAAAGTGGGGATCATCGGAAATTAAGTGAATTTGTTTTCCATTACCTTTATTTCATACCATTTATATTTTTTGAAGGTTTTGGTGATTCTTCCGAACACGAACTCCGAAACTCTTCTGTACACAGAACCTTCCATACATAGAATACTACGTTTATTTTAATATTTTAAATAGAAAACGATTTTTATGTTATTGGGACACTATATTTTTCCGGGTTGCTAACGACGTATCACAAAAAATAGACTTAATGGAAAATAACGATGAAAGCGTTTATGATTTGTATGCATGTCTCAGTTAATGCATTAACTAGCAGTTTTGCTTGAAGCTTACATTATAATTATTCACATTCAATTTGACTAGTCAGTATGTAAATAAGCTAAAAGGCGTATAAACTCATGGTGAGCGCTAGATTGAGTAGAAATGACAAAACTGTTTATTTTACGTTAGTACACCAACAAGCGCTAGTCAAAATATAAACGACGTTACAGTTTAGGTTATGTTAGATATTTTGAATCAATAGATGGCGACCATCGCAACAAGATGTGGAAATTTTTGAGGTTATGTAAAATATTAGATGACGGTAAAAAATAACAACCGCGTGATTGCACACGCACAGCAGTAGAGAGTGACTAGTAGGTTGGTAACACTATGAGTGCATTTGTGTCTATTTTCAAGTTAGTAAGTGTTTAATGTAATTGGCTAAAATGGACGATATACATATTAACAGTCAATTTATAGATTGGTTGAGCTCATACATTTACTGTAACGTATACATTAAAATCATTAATTGTCTTTTTTTATCAAATGCCACTCATTAATTAAATAATTGATGGACGCAACAAATATTATTCGTAGAGTTTAAGCAGGCTAAAAGCGACTAAATATTGTGGCTACCACAATAAGAAGACAAACATTTTTTTATGAAACTATGAAAAGAATTCTCATGAAAATTTACGGAAAATTTTCCTAACAAATATTAAAGTATGCATGTAAACCAAACCACAAGAGAAATTGTGAAGTGCCAAAAACAGACGTCATAAAATTTCGAATTCATTTATTCAGTCCCTTTTTTTCCTGTCTTCAACTCAATAATTACAGCTCACATGTATAAAAATTTAATTCTCATAGCTTATAAATAATAGTTTTTTTTTTAAATTTTCGTCATCAACTAATAATTATTGTTGAATGTCCAAGAGGTGGTACAATATTTCTTAGAAGCGAAGAAAAACGATAAAAACCTTCGTCCATTTAAGGGCACATTTTCATCTAGTTGGAATGAAATTGTATTACTGAAGAAAAATATGTTTTTAAAACATTTACAAGTTTTCAATAATCTTTTTTTTAGGCAATCATTTAAGCAGGGCTATAAATGTACATCATTCATTCATGTTACATCCATTTCCGACGTATGTAGAAGGTGGAAAATACATCCAAACTTTATTCGACAACAAGTAAGTTTTTAACCATGTTCACTTAATGTGGAACTTTGCTTATCAATTTCATTACGAGTAATTTATGTATTTATTAAGGTATGAAATTATCCCAATAAAAAATACATAATGTGCTTAAAAATCTCTTTTAGAAAGTGCTCGATCACGTTTTGTAGCCCTTGATCTCGTTACCAGATTGAAATGTCTATTTAGTTTTGAAATAATCTTTATTATAAGAACCACAATGAAAAAATTTTAATGAAGAAAAATTCTTGCAAGGAATACTAACAGCATGTTATGTTTATATTCTTATTTCTATACCATAAACAAAAATAATAATCCATTGGTTTATTTATAAGTCACACTCAAATAAATTGTAAATCAATCAACAAAATGAAACTCCGCAATACAGTAATAAATCATACATCTGACATTTACTATGTAAGCAACAAAAAGTAATATATTCTTGTCATAAAAGTTGTGTAAGGCTATCAAAAGACAAATATTCTCAGTGTAAAAAAACTTTTTCAGAAGAATTTAGAATATTACAAAAGGGATATATAATACATATTCTAAGATATCTTCAATGAAGTCTTGGATTCAGAAAAATCAAAACAACCAATTTAAGTAATATCATTCCTGTATGGTTATTTTTTTATCATTTTCGACGGCTTATAAAATGTGAACAATAAATTATTACGTCTAATAAAGCAGCATTTTAATATTGAGAATTGTACCGATATTAAGTAGAGTTTATCATCATGGTCCAATGTAGAATTTATGGAAGACTTTATCCATAACATATCTTTACGAAAACTAGTCATAAGACAGTCACCCGACTTTTCTATTCTGAGATGCTTAGGACAGAAGAGTGGAGCTACGAAAGAACTATGTATGTTTGATAGTCAATATGTCTGATAAAATATTTATGTTTGTTTGATTATTTGTCACTCTGTTCACTTGGCCGAAAACAAATTAAATCTTTTTGATTGGGCGTAAACGATTTTCAAACTGGTGACTACAGCACTGAAACACAAATTCAACAAAACCACACCAAAGCAAGTGACGTGAATACAATAATTATTGTCCGCAGAAAATTTAGCCGCCGTCAGAATGATGATTATTTTATCTAAAATTTTTTTTTTTTTTTAGTAACGTAGTAGAATTAATATGTACATTAAATAAAACTACAATTAGATAACATAACTTCAACATAGATATACAGCGATTTTTCCATGTAACGCGGTTGAACGACGTTCCGACACCTTTTTGACATTTTCAATTTTTCAAATCAATATTTACTTGTCGTAGGTCGATCGGTGGTCACTCAGAGTAAGACGAGGCTTCCTTGACAAATCTCACACATTCGAGTCCTAGTAAGAACAGCATTTTCTTAAATCGGATTCTGTTTGAAGTCATATGTGTCTGTGATATCTAAAGTATTTCCTCCCAGCCTTTCAATTCTAAAATAAATGGGGCAAAGCGAGAGCGATTAATTGGCAACTAGTTCTATCTTAGCCCTGTCCTTCTATTTTTACTCTATGTAAAAAAAGACAGGTTGAGCAACTGAGTAACAAAACTTCTGTTGAAATACTTTCATTAGGAAATCATTTCTTCTCGTTGGGAACGGACATGGATTAGAAAAAAAAAGCTGTACAAGAAGTGAGTTCCGCCACTTTTTTTATAAAAAACGCATTTTTGGTATACATTGGTATAAAATATAGATTTATAAAATTGTGATACTATCAGGCAGACGTATTTAACTTAATAAAGTGTTCGAGATTGTGTTAGTTATTTTTGACGACCCATGAAATAATGTAAGTGGTAAAATTAAGAATCTTTTTTACTCAATTATTGAGCTCCGATCACAAAACTTCAATGGGTATAAAAGTACAACTTTAATTATCTTTTTTAACGGGATTTTATGCACACATCTTAATTCAATATGTGATGAAAATGCGGTAATCAAGTCTGGTGAATTCAAGAAAAGGTTTTCTACAATCTGTATAAGTACTTTTTATATTATATTAACGAATGTACCTTTGTGTGTTGCTTGAGGCTTTATTCGATTTTTATTGCCCACAATTTGAACGTTAAAGGTCCTTCGGGACAAAAATACATTTTTTTATTTATGGCACTTTTATCAGGACTGTAAATATATTATCGGAGAGCTAGAATCGAATTTCAGAGATAAAATGTCTAAATTTGTCGATGTATTTTTAAGCACATATTTCGGAGAAATATCTATTTATAAATAGATTATTCAGCTCTCCCATTTAGGGTAGTAACAATATTATACAAAAAAACATTACTTTTTTTATAATATAGGAATGGCAATCCAATCTATGTAATCATTTTTTTTATATATGAAATATTAATTATCACAAAAAGAGTGAATAATAGATAAAAAAAGAGCTATCATAACTCCTCTTTAAACGTTTATATGATATTCCAATAAGAAGTGGTATATACAAAGTTTTTTGTATTTAAGCCTTACTAATGCTTAATGATAAACATTTTCTTCACCGGGTATATGGCACCGTGGTCAACGTATTTGGCTTCCATACCGGACCTTACGGTTTCGAATCCCAGTCCAAACAGCAATTTTTCAATCAGGCTGGATGTCTGTTTGTGTAAAAATTCTAAAACTTACCATTAGTTTTTTCCTAACGCTATACTTTCTATCCATTTTCTCTTCGAAAAGAAGAGAGGTTGAGTAACTGTGTATCAATCAGTACTTGTAGAAAAAATCTTTTGAGATACCTACATTAGGATGCCATATGCGCATATGATATGGAAAATAATTCGAAATACAAAACTCTTCACTAACGATAATTTTGTATTGCTACTTTTACACTAATTCAGTTCTTGTAGAAATAATTATATTTCATTTGGTTTTTGCGTACACCAATACAATTCTAATGAGCTCAATAAATTTGCTGATTTTCACGGTAATTGAGGTTAAATAGTGCTTGACCCTTTCAATGATGTTTATTCATTAGACAGAATTGATCACTTTTGTATGCAAACTTACAATATGTGAGCGAAGGACATAAAGATAAAAAAAAATCATTTCATAGTTTCACCGTAGAAAATATATATTTTTTTAATTGTTGTATATGCTTGAATTTAATAAATTTTCTTTACAATTTTTACATTTTATGACTTTTTTGTATGCAATATATTTGTTTAAGGGTCCAAGCAGTGGCATAGTAAAGGGAGTGGGCATTTTCAAATAGAGAAGTAAAAAGGAAAATTCGTAAGTAGACAAATAAAGTTGTTTTGTAAACAAAGTCTATATATACTATCAAAATTCAATTCGCCGTGCTGTTTTCAGTATTTTTTGTGCTTTCTGACACGCAGACAAAAAAATCTTTTTTTGATGGTAAAATATAGTATCTTCAAGAAATTATATTTGAGTACAATTATAATATAAATAAAACCACCCGCGGTGAAGTACTTCATGGTTTAAAAATAAGACTGAATCAACTATTATTGTAAATTAAAAAATATTGGAAAAGGAAAATTTGGAGGAAATTAGCGCTGTGGTCTAATTGGTTAGAGCTTACTCTGCCGACTAGGTGGGTCTGGGATCGATTCCCAGCAAGGTCAATGTCAAATTAAGATGTTTCAATTTGAATTTGAGACTTAAGACGTGAGTGCTTGTGATATCAATTTACCTCGAGTTGGTCTCGAGAGACTTACAATAAATTTTCACCGAGTTTTTCTCGTATGATCTTTCAACTAAAAATATATTTGCAGTACATTTGCATTAGCTCTAATAATAATAAACCACCCCGGGCGGCAAGACCTTTTGCTACGCCACTGGGTTCAAGAATGATAAATAACAATACAATCAGGCTTATTTCAATGATATACAAGATTATGTATACATCATTATGTATTCATTAATTAAAATGACACTGCTCGATATAATCGATTTAAATGCTTCACTAGTAAATATGTATATATTTAAAAACTGTATAGATGTACAAGGCCGATAATTGATATAAAATACTTCATCTTACGGGACATAAATAATCTGTAAAAATATAATGTGTTATTATTTTGATAAATGTGGTAGCTTGAGCGATATCGTGGAACATTTTTATTTGCATAAAAATTATTCCTTTTTACAAAAAAGTGACACTTTAAAGGTTTATAATTAAGAATAGTTTGCAACTACTTATAAATAACGCATCTTTAACCATATTTCAAAGACTCGCCGTATTCATTAAAACATGCTAACTTATTCGTAATTATACATGATTAAAAAAACTTTCCAGAAGTCAATATTGTTTTGAAAACATTCAATAATTAATGCTTCACAGTCATTCAAAGTGACAAAAGTTTTATTAATCGATAAAATTTAATTATTATCGTAAGCATCACTATTATTAATCAAATCAATTATAATATTGTCACGTAGCTATTATAACCTTTTGACTGTTAAACTTGTATCGATTATAAAAGTGGTTTGCGTCACAGATATATTGCTTTATTTAATTGACCAACAGATGTCAGTGTAATTCAAAATTTGCATTTTAGTTAACGTTTAATCATGGATCGTTTTGATCGAATACGTGCGTTCAATACAATATAAACGCCGAAATTAAATCACAATGAACAAAAGGAGGACAATAAAAATAATAATTGTTGATCGTGGAATGGAACCAATGTCATCATTTTAAATTCATTTACTTTATTGTCGGCTTCCTACAAAACTACTCTTTGAAAAAAAATAGTATTCGATTTTGAACTTAATTTAATTAAATATCATATCGACTGTGTAAAGGAAAAAGGACACACACATATCACATATCAAATTTTACAGGAGGCACAAAAATCGTGTTTTAATGATTTTCTGCCATATGCAAATTATGAAATAAACACAACTTTGGAGTTCACGGAGACTTCTAAACTGGTGTTTAATTGACATAATCTAACATTAATTTAATAAATTGTCTAGGAAAAACCTTTTTTCAATCATTTTTCTTGATTTCAATTTTCACAAGCCCATATTTTTTCAAACATAAAAGCTAAATTTAGATACTAATTCAGCATTTGCAGCTTACATCCTTTTGATAGAATGTCTAACAAGTTTTATACATTGTGATTATCGAAAAAAAGCTGTTTTGAAAAAACTGTGGGTTACGTCCTTTTTCCTTTCCACAGTCGATATGTTAATATCTTTATAAGGTAAAGACCAAGTCCACCTTGAAGATGAAACATATATGGCAGTTGGTAAAAGAAAACAAGTGATTGTAGAACTTCTCTTTCAAAGGGAGTAAATTTAATATGTTAAGTCACAGATAATAACTAGCTAATCGTTATCTCTTCATCCCATTTTTAAGTTCAGATAGAAGTAAGGCACGAACAAATATAAAAAATACAAACATCAAATGTCCATGAAAATTCTGTATGAAAGTATATGTTGTAATATCTGAATCCTTGGCCACTTAACGTGATTGGGAGTCGGCCCAAGAATGTTAACTAACCCACAATATGCTGATAAAAGTATTCATTTGTGAACGTGAAAGCATTACCACTCGGCTACGGTGAAAAAAATCAGTTTTGTATGAAGTTTCGAATGCTCTGACAAAAATTGATATGCTCCCCATTCGGCGTTGATATAAATATATTGATATAACATATAGCATTTCAACATTTCAACATGTATGGCAAGCGATGTGTTAAGCAAAATTTTATTTTAGTTTCATCTTAAAATTCTTTTTTCTATTGTATTGTATCTTCAAATAAAAACTGAGCTAAAAAACCATACAACAAAATAAATATAAGCAAATAAAAAATATGTATATACCAAAATCAACCAGATTCGAAACGTTCAAATCCATGAAATTTTGAGAAATAACTCATCATAACTCACATTCTCCAAAAATCGAGTTTAGTTAAAATCTCAAAAAATCACACAAGCACAATTGTTCGAGATTGTAAAAAAATATAAAATGACCATGAATATTCATCGCAAGTGAAAAGTAGCAATTTCTTAAGATGCCACATCGCAGATTGGTTTTTCATAATATTAATTAAAAATGTGAGCTTAGACACCTGTAGTGATCTTTCGCAGTGATTTGAACAGTGCTAAAATTTAATTATTATGTCGAACTATTTTTGCTATATGTATTGATGTATTTATAATTTTTTGGCATACTTATCTTAAAAATTTATTCATTTATTTAATTAACGTTGCATAAGGTTGAAAAATTATAAATTTAAAACTTTTAAAATGAAGAAAAAAAAGTACAGTTTAACATTAAAAGCAGTAGAAAAAAAATGGCAAGGAAGTCAACTGAGTAAGCTCCGGCGAACTCTACTTTAATACATAAAAAATAGCATTCGTCTGAGCTCACACACGTCTACGTGAAATATGTTGACATCCGAAGCAATATTGTTGAACACCGTTAAAGCTGACATCCCCATTGGCAGGCTGGTTCTACGCCTTGGGAGAACAAATAATTTATGTCTATATTAAAAAAAAAAAAAATCAGTAACATTTAGATTCACATTCTCAGAATGGAGGAATTCTCATTTTGGTCTCGTATAAACCAAAATAAATATATGGCCAGGTACATTTCTCTTTGAACGTTCAAACTATTAAAGTTTAGCATGCCTAAGAGAAGGTTTGTTGGATAAAGCCATGAGTAATATCCATATTCTCTTGGGGCCCTAACAACTGACCCACTCTCAAGTCTGCTTCATGCTAAATATATATTATGAGTTTTTATACCAAGCTTCTCATATCACTAGCTAGAATTTGATTTGTTTTCGATTTTATGTGGAGTTTTGGAACATATAAAGTGTAAAATTGCGAATAGAAAACGTACATTATTTTTTTTCTCGATTTTGAATAAATGTGATTATATCACTATTTATAACTAGACGCCTCATGTGTAATGAATCATTAGTTGCCTGTGGTCCGTAGAGTTATTGTATAGCTTAATTGTGCAAAACATTGAGTGTAGATTTTCGGGTATTCGGAATTCCTACGCAACACACTGCTTATTTTAATTACGGTTCTACGCAAGTCATATGTTTTCCGGCGTAGACCCCTTTTAAATTACGCATCCCATTTGTTTAATTGAGATTGGAGCGCCTAATAGTTTTTCAGGTACCACAGATTGCCTTTCGATTTAGCAGTATTACACCCAGATTATTTCAAGCATTCCAGAAACAATTGATACTTAATTACAGCCATATGTCTAAGCAATGTAATGCTTTTTTTTACCATCACATAAATATGTTTCTTTCTGTATATATATTTTGTTGTTATGTGCATACATTTAAGTTAGTAGTTTTCTATAGTATTTAATAGTGTTTTTCTTGTTGCTTTTGAGAATGCTACCAATAATAAAATCAGGCTAGTGTTGACGATGAATTGATGCCAAGACCAACATTGCTTAGTAATTCTTTCGATACCAAATATTTTTTTTATCTATTAACTCTCGCGGCTCGGAGACTAGAAAAATACTTCTCTGCCGATGGGGGTCGTTTAGGCACCCCAGTGGTTTCCTCATTATTGGCCTTATTCTAATAAATTTCAAAAAAAAAATAGTCTAAGGGCATTAAAATATCTCTCTGCATCATTCCTCATACATTTTGTTATAAAAATCTGTGGCTTTTTAATAAATAATCATATTTTAAGTTGCGCGTAAAACGACGTCATCCCAGCACACATATGACATTGCAACTGACGCGTTTAGCCCAGCTATCTTACAAACGATCGCTTATCGCGGGCGCTTATCTCGTTATCGCGTATTTATATAAACTACAAAAGGTCCAAAAAACTATGATGTAAGAATACCTTAATTATAAACATTGTATCATCCATATTAAAACAGATATTTAAGAAAATGAGGGTATTGGGGTCGCATTTCTTGAGCTTAGAACCGGAAAAGTTAACTTATTAAAGTAAAGTTCTACCAATGTATAAAATATGGCAAGAAAATATCAAAAGATACTATACAGTAGCGGTTCCCAATCTGGGTAGGGGTTTTTTCAAAGATCCAGGGGGGTAATTTTTTGTATTGCTAGATTCTAGTTATCGAACTGAAACTTGATCGAAAAATCTTTTGAATATTTTGTTCTTTGAAATATGCTTCAGTTATTTTAGTATATTTAGTAATTATGTAGTAAAATCATCTCAATAAATTGGAAAGAATTAATTCTGAAGAAAAATAAATAGAGGAATTGAACAAATAAGTTTAGGAAAACCTTCGTTATACCAATTGCCACCCGCTGCAGCTTTACGTCCCTCTTACAAGGCGATACCCCGCAACACAGCAGTGCTACGTGGTTGATAGGAATACTAGTCAAATTCGTGGTAATATCACTCTGCGTAAGTCGTCGCAAAAATATAAATCGTAGTTTAAGTACGAGTTGACTTTTCTGAATACTGAATTCTTTTATCTAAATACTTATTTAATCAATCAAATTTTTTACCAAACTATATCATATTAAAGAAGTCGTTAGACCCCTTGGTCACAAATGAATGATCATTTTAGAGGATCTGACCAAAGTTAGTTTAGAAAGGATTACATTTGCAGCGTGAAAGAAAACCGGAAAGATTAAAAAACTTGTCACGAAAAGAGGCTTTAGTAAAATATGGAGTGTTGCGTTTAGGTAAAAAAGAAGACCTCACATCATAAGGATAAAGTTGAATTACCTCGAAAATTGTATTCTTAGTCATGAAACATCAACTTAACATTCAATTTCAGTAAGTTCTGATCGATCAGCTTTCACTAACCGGTGGTACACGAAATAGTTTTGGTGATCCTCAAAATTATTACAGTAACGCAATTGTAGTAAATGTCTACAATGTGGAGCATATGGCCTCCTAATGAAAGTATCTTCAGATAGGTTTTTCTACGAGTTTGTTTCTCAGTCGCTCAACCTCTCTTTTCCGAAGAGAATATTGTGATAGAAGGATTAGGCTGGGATAGAAAAGATTAACTAATCAAACTTAAATATTATCTGTTGGCGGAGAGTCTCAGTGTTTTTTTTTTTACAATAACTGGTTGTCGTATTTTTTGTATTAGGAAGTAAAGAAAGAGGAGTGACGTCAAAAACGGATTAGCAACTTACCGTCCTATATTTAACCCATTTGGAGGATTGGGTAGTGGTGGATGGCAAGATATGAAGACATCACAGAGATCCATGCCTTTAGATAAAAATCCATTGACCGATCGGAAAGTCAATGTATGAATAATTTTCGATCCGGGGTTCGAACTCGCGATTCCTCAACCTCTGAAACCAAACCCCAACAACGTTGACGACTCGGCTATAACACTGGCAAACTTAAGCTTGGTTGTAACCCCATGTAGTTATTTTTTTATTATTATTTTCCGCCTACTATTTTTGAAACGGCATTGTATTTACATAAATAAAACATTTTTTTTCTTCTGATTCCACAATTGTATGAAATAGTCGGTTTTACTCAGAACGAACATTTTAGTAGGATTTAAGTCTGATTTAAGATATACAAAATAAGCTAAAATTAACGATTGATAATAATCTACTAAAACATTTACCAATTCCGGGTCTGTGGTGCTGTGGTCAACGTCGTTGGCTTAAGCTACGGATCTTACGGGTTCAAGTCACAATACAAAAAACATATTACAAAATAAGCTAAAATTAACGAATGATAATAATCTACTAATACATTTACCAATGCCGGGTCTGTGGTGCTGTGGTCAACGTCATTGGCTTACGCTACGGATCTTACGGGTTCAAGTCACAATACAAAAAACATCTTTTCAATAAATTTATCGATTTATATGGTTCGAAGTCATATGTCTGTGATGTCTAAAAATTCATTCCCGTTCTTCCAAGGAGACGTAGCGTGAGCGATTATTTGAACACTACTCCATATCATAACCTTATCCTGTTTATTCCTACTCTCTTCGAATAATAAAAGTTGAGCAACTGAGTAACAAGCAGTTTTCGTAGAAAAAGTTATGTTGAGATATCTGCATTAGAAAAACATACATTAGGAGCGGACATAATGTATAATATAATGTACCAGTCATCTTAAAATTGATATATTATAAATATGTCTGCTCTGTAACGCAGCAGACAACGTTGTTCATTAAAATTTCATGGATTCGAGTCCCAGTACGAACAGCATTTTTGCCATCGATTTCTGTTTAAAGGCATGGGTGCTTTTAATTTCAAAAAAAATATCGATTAATTAATCTCTTTTCCTGTCTCAACTACTCTCATAGAAAGACAGGTTGAGCAGCGGAGTAACAAACAGTTCTCGTTGATAAAAGTTCTGTTAAGATACTCCCATTATAAAGCCATATGCTACACATTTCGAGCGGATATCGATTTAATATATATATTTAAACTATGAACAGTTATTATAATATCTACCGTATTTCTTTTTTTTTGTTTTGTTATTATAAAAATAGGTTTAATTATTGATTATGGGACTCGGTCATAGTAATAGTGTATGAGCACCTAATTAAATTGATATATATTTTGTATTGCGTCAGTGCGCTGTGCAACGGGCTAGTGTTTAATATTCATCGGAGTTTTGGAGGGGTGACTGGGAGGCAATTGACAACGCTATATAAGACACTTGTCATTAAGCAAAGAGTAGTAAGTTGCTGGTCTTCAGCTACTCAACCAAGGTGATTAAATACATTTAGGTAATAACCATCACATATCAAAAATAAAAAAAAACAGCAATGAAATTTAAATATTATTGAAAAATACTTGTGAAAATCGTGATTCGAGTCACCAATATACAAAAGGAAAATTCTGTGTTTTTACAAAAGTGTTTTATATTCTAGTGGTGAACTAAGGACTATTCTTGTGATTATTATTAGTGTTAAGTGATAAAGATTCAATAATATCAATCTTTAAGTATTTTTAAAAGTGTTATAAATTAATTGTCTGATTACAGTTTTTTATGCTTCTTTCGTTAATTGGGTGTCTACCATTTTAACCTTAGTCAGAAAATTTGATTGATATAATTTATCAAGTGAATTTTTTCATGTAATGATTACAAGCTTAATTTTCTATTCACCATTTTACCACAAATTAATTGTAGGGCAAGTTTAATTTAATTGTCCACTTAGTTTTAATTAAAAACGGCTCATGTTTACTTAAATCTTAAAAACACTTTTTCAAAACGTTAAAAACATTTCTTTTTTATTGCATTCTTAAATCAACAGGTTGTGGGATAAATTCTTTCCGAGTGATTTTTTCTTTAATTTATCTAATTGTGGGTCTTCAAAGCAAACATATTTCCAATACATTTAAACGATTAATTTCTTAGCGTTTTAAAATACACATCATAGCTTGAAATCAATTTATTATTTAACTAGTAAAGAAGACATTACTTTTACATATAATACAATTATCCGACATTTTTTTCTGCATTTATCCAATCAGTAATAAATAAAATTTCATATACATATTTATTACTAATTTTACAAAATCATTTTACCAAAATTTATTAAGAATTAAATTATCAATTTCATATTGCCCTATAGAACATCTACGTGAGTAGTTTTATCATTATGACAACGATAAGCTCTGTTGATATCAATTCGACATAGGAATTTTATTCAAACGCCGTTATGTATGACATAATCATTTATTTTGCGCCTATTTTTTGCTTGGAAATTTATTTTTCAAGCTCTCAAACATTCTTGTCATGTAATTTACAATATTTTCATAATGTTTTAAATTCCTTAGCAAAACACGGAGGTGGAATAATTATTTATCGTTAAATTAACGTTTAAAATAAGGTCGAAATCCCTTAAAACAACATAAACATTTTTTGTATTAAATCTAATGTTCCAGTAGAACATGAATCTTTTTCCTTCTTGATTTTATAAAAATAACTATGAACTTCTTTGAAACTATGAGGAAGATTTTTTCTTGGTTATATTATAAGTCCATTTGACTGTATATATGTTGGTTTATTTGATACTTGAAAATTGGTTCATTTTTTTTACTGTTTGTATTTTGTTATTAACTTTGCGTACAAATAAAATTTGTAAGGAATCAAAATTTAAATTATTGGAAAGCCTATTCGTGCCGTTTTAATCAAAATTTTATCAGTATGACACTTCTTTTAGATGAAAATACAAATTTATAAACCCAAGTGAAAAAAAATACTTGCGTTATGTTGATTTTCTATTTTGAATGAAAATCGGTTGAAATATACTTTTCAACCATCTTGTTTTAAATTCAATATTTCAATTAATTTACAAAATAAATGGCATAAATATAATTTAATAATTGTAATTAGAAATATTACATTCAATGATGGCAAAATGATTAATATTCTTTGAACGCCGTTCAGAGTGGTCGATAAATATTTAAATATGCAAATGAATAAAAAGTACAATCGCAAATTGACCAATGACAGTTTTAACCTTTGAATCCTGGGAAAACAATTCGAAAATTAATTACCATACTGATTAACAGTAATCCTTATTAATAAAACATTTTTAATTTCACATAAATAATAACAAACAATTTATAAACATTATGCGCTTACCATTTTTAGGACACTACTAAACCTCGTGGAAAGGTTGTGCCCTTTGCTTAAGCAATTTAAACATTATTTAAATTGGGAGCTTTCGTGAATAATTATTTATTTTTGTTTTTGAGTGTTTTTTAGACAAAGAATCCATTTTTGGAACACTTTTGAAGTATTAATTGAGAAAATAAAACACTGTTTTAGACTTATTTCACATGTATTTGTAAATATCAGGACCAGTTACGCTCATCATGATAATTTGCAACTTTAGTTAATGAGTTAATCTGGCTCTGATTTTAACAAATAAATGTGGAATTCGTAAAAAAGATTGTTTTATTTTTTAATAAAGATGTCAACTTTAGAAATATTTAGCTGAATTATAGTTTCATCGTTTTATTAAATACATTTATCTTACGGATATAACACTATTGCAATATGTTTTAACTGAGTTTATTTCGCTTTGACAATACTTTAAGAAGTGTAGAATATTAATTTCAACACGTCTTATAAAATACCGCTTGGCTCACTCTTATGGGCCCAATTATACCAAAACCTTCTTGAGGGCCTAGTCAGTGAGGGACTATAGTATATTCATCTGATCACAATCAGTTTGATTTTTTGTCAATTTTTAAATAAAACACTAATTTTATTAATGTGATTTCAATACAAAGTTGTAACACAATAGTTTTTTAAAAATACGAATTAATATTTTTCAATAAAAGTTAAATATTTTTGGGATTATGTTTGTAAACATATTCTTCGTTTGTAATTGAAATAACTTCATACTAGATGAGACTTAAAAGTCTATGAGAACAATAATTCGGTCGGTTCTGCCCAACTACTTTATCGTGGCGCTGACGGATGTTCAATTACTGGATTACTTATCCAATATATTGTACTTCCTCGCGGCAGTTACGGTAACTATACACTCGTTAAAATCTGAAAATGGTTAAACTTTTGTATATTTTGGTTTCATTTATATTTTAATACTATTTCAATTATCACTAGATGATCTACCAATATATAACGCATGATATAACGCATGGAAAACATTCAATCAAAATTATTCTCTTTTACACTGACATTCCAATTGATTAAGGCAGGGTTTCTTAAACTATGTTTCATGGAACATCGGTGTTCCACAGAACATGAATAAGTGTTCCGCAAAAACCCACATAACTTAAAAACCACTATTTTTCAATTTTTTCCAAAAAATATCAATTATGATTCCTTGGTTGGAATCCATTTACCGTAACAGGAAAATCAGCATGCTTATGAAAATATAACTGATTTTATCAGTGATTCTGACAGAAATGTCATTAAATTCTTTATTGGTGAATTTATCAGAAAAATCTCTAATGTGTCAAAAACAATTTATTATTGTTTTACTTCCGTTTTATACAATCTATTTATGCGTAACAGGATTTCCTTTTCTAGGAACGCTTAAAAATAGTGAGCGGCTAATTAATATGTTTCTGTATTTATACTATTATGAATTACCCGACCTAAAGAATAAGGCAAGTGTTCCGGTAAATTTTTCGGATTTGCGAAGTGTTCTATTGCAGAAAAATTTTGGGAAACCTTGAATTAGGCATTGCAATAGTAGCATTACCGAAACCGTGATATTGGTGTTCATGATGTTTTTTTCATATCGAAATACCAGTATTTTGATATTGAAATCATCACACATTTCTATACAATTTTTCGTGATATAATAAACCAATTGTAATCTTGTAAGAGTTTTATCCAATGGTGATAGCTTCCAGAATAAAGCTTTTTAATAATGCAAAAAATATTTTTAAGAGCCGTAAGTTGTAGGTATTTTAAAATCACCCGTTTATAATATATTTATTAAAGATAGTATTTTATAAGAAACATCGAAATAGGTAACGATTTTCATTTGTTCGCTTCTTATCGTGACTTCAGTTGGTCGTATTTTTTTATTTTTTGTTATACCGGTATTTAATATAAAATACTAAAATACCGGTATAGATATATTTGTCCGGTATCGCAATCCCTACACTCAATTGTGTATCACTACATAATACAACACCTATGTAACAGTTTTCTTCATATTTTGTTTTATCAAGAATTGTTTTATGAAAGAATAAAATAATTTGAATTGGGCTTAGGATTTCTAATAACCAGATTTGTTAAAACCCGTCGCTTATTTTGAATTCCCGGCAGGTGCGGGTCGATTTCTGGTTCAAAATCAAATATGTTAAAAACATACAAATTGGAACATTTTAAAAGATTTATTATACTTGTTATTTCATTTTACCAAATCTGATATAATAATATTTAAAGAACACCAAAGCATTGAGCGACTTATTCTCCAATAATAACAAAAGTTTGTAGGCAAAAATAATGTTTTTTCGTTATCTATTGAAGTTAGTTACATTCGGAATTATTTTTAATAATAATTAATAATTTAAATGTTTATATTCACTTTGATTTCTATAAAATATATTTTATTTTAAAATTTTAAACTCTAGTTACCCGAATCTGAAGGTTTTAAAACATATATCTCGAATCCGTGTTTGAGGTCATCACTCAGTAGATTCGGGTCCTGGTCGAGTTGGGTCCAGAAACCTTAATTCAGTTATTTTATGATTTAAACGAAATAATGCTACTTTAATAAGAATAATTTTGTAATTTTAAACAAATTTAAAGAAAGAAATATAAAAAAATAGTCAATTTAATTCTGATTATTAACTAATTAAGCTTTTATGCGTTAAATACATATTATCTTATTATTTATCTAAACAATAAAACATTTCAGCTAATAATATAATAACAGATTTGAATTTTTGAATAATGTATAAGGCGAGGAAAACTAATCAATCAACATTCGTCAAAGGAATCTCTCTAGTTATAAATCAGACTTTTAAAATCACTATTGAATATTGATGTCTTGCCTTTTTTTAAAACACGTATTGATATCAATTTCCATATAATTCTTTCTAATTAATAACGACGCCCGGAAAACAATCTTTCGACCTCACAGTCAGTATATGGCTCCGTTACCTCTGCTATGCAAAAAATAATGCGATCAATATTTATCCAGTGCTTATATTGTTTCATAGAAGTGTTTGCATATATAAAAAAATTCTCCAGTAAACTTTTAACATGTTTTAATTATTAATTTATTACAAAAAACTAACATGAGATGTTATGGATTTTATATGTCGATTTCTCGTCTGAAGTAAAATATTATTATTTATATTTGTTATGTTATGTGTGGTTGATTAAAAGTTGCATTAAATATCAAATTTACACTATCATGAAAAATAATTAAATAAGTGAAATTTGATAACGTGATGTGTGTGAAAACTATGATGCGTACGTGACTTTGACAAATGTGGTACGCTATTTAAAAAGTCTTTATGATATATCTCCTTAAAGGCTTCTTGAATTAGGCCGTCCATTTCTTAGGACACTTGCTGTACGTCTGATAAAGCCAGAAGAGGTCACTTAGTAATAGGGACAAGCTTTGATAGTTACACGTGTCTGGATCTAAAGTCAGTCACATAGACGTATCCGCATTTTTAGCTATTCATCATTAATCATAATAATACTACGAGGCAGTGCTGGGTTGAGCCAGCTATCCTCTATGCCGGAAGAACTTATGTTCAGCTATTAGAATGCACTGAGCAGCAAAATATAATTAAATCTCGCCATTGGCAGATTCCTCCATATATCACGGCTAAATCAGTTCACAGAACAAAGACAGCCGATTATGGCAATCTCTGTTGTTCTTATTTAATAATATACATGATATTCATTATCCGTGCTGTGACATATGATTAAAATAGGTTTCGGATAAGCGTCGCATTCATGACGGCATAAAACGATACACGTGCAACTTTTAATTCATAGTGATGCTTTCTAAAACCACTACATCTACTACTAATAACGATACTGATTATCACAATCAAACAGAATTAAAAATAATACAAACAAATATATTTAAGTCCAAAAAAATCTGCAGTATAAATCAATTATTTGTGCTTGTTTACGAAGTTGTATACTTACATAAATAACAATGTCAAAATACGTTATAGCATGAAATAGATGATTATTCTTTTAATTGTTGAAATATAGCTGTTTTATTCTTTGAAAGGCTGTTCTAAGTATTACAAAAGATAGATACTTTTTAATTACACTCCTGTTTGTGAAAAAACTTATCATTTTTATTTACAATCTACAATATAGAGTAGTTTTTTTTATCAACAGTGAATGAATACGTTTACTAATATCATTTTGCTTTAGGGTATATATACTTCTTGGTCATTTTACGACTTCGAATGTCATTTCAATTTATCAATGTATTATACGTAGTAATGAAGATTGCACAGTTTCCGAAAAAAACGTTAAATTATTAATGACAACACGTGACGTCTGGGTACAATTCTATGACATAATAATCTCATCGTGGAAACATAGCTTTAGTACATACGCGACAAGCAATGTTGATTCGTGGCTTAAATAATTGAGTATACTCCAGCGACTCGCAAGGAAGACCGCCTCAATCACATGACAAAGCCAGAGTTTTAATATCACCCAGTAATATATTCCCATATGTCCGCATAGGCAATACGCACCAACGTCTCTGACCACCGAAGATATGGGAGTGTCAACCGCCACAGCAGAGATGACCAGCCCGTCCGGCCTCATCACGGCCTCCAGCGTGTTCTACATGCTACTCATCCCTGCCGCAGTTTTATGGTACGCCTATTGGAAAATATCCAGAAGACATATGCTTGAACTCGCTGAAAAGATTCCTGGACCACCTGGACTCCCTATTCTTGGAAGTGCGTTGGAGTTCACAGGATCATCACATGGTGAGTGTTTATTATTTAATTGTTATCAATTAACAGTTCTATTTTTTTTTTAATCAATGTCTTTCAACGTTATTTGTCGAATACTTCAGAATTTTAAGTTTCACATGTACTTAAAATTCTGATTAGTGAAGTGAGCCATGTGGTATTTTAGGATAAAAATAATTGGATGCGTTCTAATATTCTAGATATCTTAAAGTATTGTAAAAGTGAAGTGAAATACACACTGCAATAATGTTTTCTTCCTAAAATAAAAATATGCAATCTTAAAAACACTAATTATCAACGTGACTATACTTAAAGTCCGATAGAAAAGATTTACCATTTTGCTACATAAAAATTTCTTATAACTTTGGTCGAAGGACTTAAATTTCATTTTAATTATCTACCATATTAAACCAAGGGCCAAAAAACGTCAAACTTAAAGCATTAAGCGCTGCAAATTTCCATACAAACTTTCTATAAATGTTTGTAGCTTCTTACGAATTTTGGTTAAAGCACAACGTTTCATAGCTCTTGGGTAACGATATTTTATTATTTAACTTACAAATTTGAAATTTGCATTGTTTGATAAAATTGGAAAGAAAAAATAGATCAATAATTTAAAGCACATTGTTGAATTTGTGGAAAAAAAAGTTTGGTAAAAACATAGTACAAATACCAGAAAAAACAAATATTCACGACTTTAAACCAAATAATTATTGTTTAATAAGATGTAATTTAACTTATCGAAAGGCAAAAGGATGTAGCCCACAGTTTTTCAAAACAGCTTTTTTTCGATAATCACAATGGATATAACTTGGTACACGTTCTATTAAAAGGATGTAAGCTGAAAATGTCGAATTAGTATCTAAATTTAGGTTTTAAATTTCACAAAAGAAGGTACTATGAAAATTGAGATCAGAAAAAAGACTTAAAGAAGATTTCTTTGAAACAATTATTAAATTTAATTGAGATAAAGTCATTTTAAAACCAGTTTATCAATCTCATGCACTTCGTGGATATATATTTAATATTTTTTTTTTTGGCGTTTTTGTGTCTTCTGTAAAAAAAAATATGTGTGGGTTACGTCCTTTTTCTTTTCCACAGTCGTTATGTATTCAAAATAATTTTGTCACTTTTTATGCCCAAGCCCTTTGCGCACCAGCTTGTCGTTATTTTAGTAGAAAATAGTAATATCGATAAATGAGTTAACAGTTACCCTTTATGGTAAAGTTGAACCGAGATTTACCTTAGGAATTAGACCGGTCTTTGTTAAATTCCTAGTAAATTTATTTATAAAATAGATTTTTTTCTACTCAAATTTGAGATCCAAAACATGAATGTCTGTGATGTTTCTCAGCTTAAACATTGCACCAGCCAAACCAAATAGTCAGCGGATTGATTTATTTTTTTCTTGGCTTATTATAAATGTGACCAATTAATCAATTATAATATCTTTTTATTAACTTCATTTAAATTTAGTTTGATTTAATACGATCTCAATGTATACATTGATATCAATTATAAAATGCGTAATAGGTTTATTTTCAAAGGGATAAACATATGGTGATAATATATGTTAATTTATTTAGGAATTAATTATGTTTGCCAATCAATCAAGATCGCTTTGTATTTTTATACGAAACTATTAACAAACTGATCACGTATCTGTAGATGTACAGATTCCCTATTAAGTTTTTTTAGATGTAAAATATCTTCAAAGCACAACGCTAACAAAACCAACAAAAAACTTGTTCTTTAAGTATTTTGAAAATTTAGAATTGTCTTTGGTTGGTTGAGATATTCAAAATTCGAACGATTTTTGTAAGGCGATGAAAATAAAACTAATGGCCTGTTTACAGTATTATTATTACAATTTCGCATCGCATTTTTTCGTCCGGCTGGCATTTCTTGAATGATACCGATTATATTTTTGCGGAAACATTACGAGTCTTTTAACGGTGTGGGTACGTAATTCAAAGCACAATGTTTATCATAGCAGTGTTTGGCATTTGAATGTCAAGGGAGTAATTCCGTTTCGGGAAACCGAGATATTTTTGTTATTTTTTCAATGCTTTGTATGTGGAGTGAACTTTATATGTATAGAACGTTCTATTTTTGAAAAAGTTTTTGCGGGAACTTTTTATTGGAGAAATTATTTGCTTCAACCAATATTATTTGTAGAAGAAAATATATAAAAATAACAGTCTTTATTTTTTTGCTTAAAAAGGTTAGAAGCAAGAACTTTTTCGTTAAAAAAATATCGATACCGTGTCTAGACAAAAGCTTTTAAGTTTAAATGATGTCTAAGAGTTTCAAACTCAGATACTGTCATCATTTTTCAGTATTTGCAACAATGTAATGTGAGACCAAAGTGAGTGCGTTTTCCAAACGCTCTCTATAAAAAAACTATCAATTTATTTTTTTATTAAATTCGAAGTAGTTAGCTTATGGTTTCTTTGGATATTCTCTTTGATTGATAGTTTTTTAAGTCCATCACGTTTAAATGATCTTTGCCTTTTTTGACTAGCATTGTCCACGTTTTCTAGTTGATTTAGAACATAAATTGTTTTTTAATTCCATTTTATCATCAAAAAAAACTTTCCCACTTATTCAAACATTCATTAACAGCCCTGGGCAAACTACGGCCCGCGAGCTAAATTGCAATGCACACTTATGTAAAATGATATGATCTGGTCAAACTACATTCATCTCATTAAATTACAGCCAATCGCTGACTTTTTCAAGAATACATAAAATGTCTATCGCAAAATAGTATTTTCTTTAGCGGTCTCATACCCATGTTAAATTCTTACGTTAGTGCATTATTGAAAACCATTGCCGAGGCTCGATTTAATATGAACTGGAAAATTACTTAATTAATATTGACCTCATTTTGATCCAACTATTTGAAAGCTTATTAGCATTTTCGGTATAAAACAATACATGGCAAAGTTCAAAAATTGCTCGCAATAAGTAAAAATAATTCTTCGTTAATGAATAATTTATTGACTTTTCATTTTTTATTTTTGCAAAATCATTTCCTTCGTTTTAGTCGACCAAACATAATTCTATTATTACAATATTTCTATTTTTTTACAAATGATTTTTGATCACATTTAAGAACTTATCTTTGTCACTATCTTTTTCCCACAATGTAAACATAAATATGTCGTCTTTTCTATAAATAGTTGTCGTCATACTGTTAACAACTGCTTGAATAATATATTTTTATTATTTTTGTACTACATTAACTACATATCGTTACTGTACTGACAAATGTTGATAAATAACAAAAAATACTTAAGAGCACAATGAGATTTAGGATATAAATTCTATGTCTGAAGCAACATAATTGGTATATTTATTTGTCAGGACTTTTTTTATCTATACAACGCTCTGTTTGTTTCTTATTCAATTTGTATTTTTATTTAATAATACAATTATTTATATAATACAAAATATCGATGTTAGAGACTTTAACCTAAAATCTCAAATGTTTCATTTACTATCAATTTATAACAAACCATCATTTATTTCAATGATGATATTATGTCAAATATTATATTATATTAATTTCTGCTATTTCCCGTTGCTTTTTTAAGTTTACTCTTCTACGATATAATATTTTTTTAAATAATTAATACACTTACTTTATTTTCTGTATTGTATAAATTTAATTTTCACATCATTTATCTACCTTATATTTTATTTCTTTGGTATTGTTTTGATCAGTGTTTTTCATTGAACCCTACGACATTTTTAATTATTATTCCGATTTTTTTTCAGTCGAATGCTCTATGAACAGTAAGTAGCATTGACTTAGTGGTAAGATCACGTTCATGGACACATGGATTTTGGAAACATCCTGCCTTAGACTTAGCGCGTAAATAAATAATTCATCACATATCGTTAGACTCGCCTGACTTATAAGGCGCTATTGGATAACGTAGTGGATGCTATAAAAGCAAAAGTATTTCGTTGTCGGAGCGGGGTCGGTGATAGAAAACTTACATTATGTACACATTTGATTGAAAGAATCTCTCAAAGTACTTATTCACCTGGTGCTTCTGTTTCGTCTATGTACCAAATCAATTAATATCAATATCCTTTTAAGAAGAAGTGTTTGGCACTTCTAAAATGTATAAATACTTATGTGCGGTATCATTAGTTAAGAAAATTTTCTAGAACCATCATTTTCTCGATGAAAATTCGAAATACACAAGCTTCTGAAATGATTGAATTTAAAATTATATTATATTAAATTGCTTATACATCTGTCTCTTCTTTTTGCAGCCATCTTCAACAGAGTGTATGCAAAGAGCTTCGATTTCGAAGATATCGTGAAACTCTGGATTGGACCCAGACTCTTGGTCTTCCTCTTCCACCCCGACGATGTTGAAATTGTTCTTGGAAGCCAGGTCTACATTGACAAGTCACCAGAATACAGGCTGTTCGAGCCATGGCTAGGAAATGGTCTTTTGATCAGCAGTGGTAAACAAATCCAAATGTTAATTTAAGCTTATAAAAGTTTTATTAAAACAAGAAAATATAATCATCGTAAATAACATCAAAGCACAATAACCGTAAAATGATGATAAATATCCCGACACAAACGCTTATATAGTGTGCTACAGCAATATTAAATTTTACTCACGATTTGAATAATATTGTCTATAACAATTTTATCGAAAACGTTTATCACATATTTATTAATTAAATATAAAAAAAATACTAATATCGAGAATATTTTACAGCCCTAAATATATCAAATTAGGTGCTTTTTTAGATTTTTTAAATCTCATTTTAATACGATACAAGTCAAGAAATTAACCGTATTATATTAAATATAGCATATCATTATTGTATATTGTAACATTTTTTCATTGTGCTTTATGAAAAAAATATTCAAAATACTTTAACCACACACACAATAAACCAGTTTTTTTACTGCTGACAATGGCAAGGAAGCGTCGGAAATTATTTTCCGATAAAAACTGGATGAAAACGTAGATATAAAAATAACTTATTCCGAATAACATCGGTCGTATAAAATCTTTATATCACTCCTATTTATTTCCCTGCTTTTTTGTAGTACATGAATCAAATTGTTCCCAATTGATATTACTCTTTTTTACAGGACAAAAATGGCGTTCCCATCGCAAGTTGATCGCCCCCACTTTCCACTTAAACGTCTTAAAAAGTTTTATCGACCTATTTAACGCAAATTCCAAGGCTGTCGTCGACAAATTGAGGAAGGAAGGAACCAAAACTTTCGACTGCCACGACTACATGAGCGAATGCACTGTAGAGATTCTTCTCGGTAAGACGATAGGAATATGTTATCATATCATTTAGTATTCCATGAATATAAACATCAACTTCTAAATACATATAGAAATAGTTTTCTATTTGATAAAACTTAAATTTCACTTATGTTCGAAGTCAGTACAGCTTCCAAAGTTTCAGTCGCAAAAAATCCTCCGTAATGTTATCATTCATGACATTTTCAATTGTTTTACAAATAAAATATATTCAATACCGAAACGTTAGTATGCCCATTCTCGTTTGTTTGCAAACTAAAGTACCATCTGGTGTCGCTTGTAAGTGCTTGCTATTTCTATTGTGATCACTAAAACATAATTAGATTTTCTGGATTATAAGAAGTTCATATAAACTTACTGAAATACTTAAAACGTATTTTATTAGTTCATGTTTTATTTTGTAGATAAAATTCTATCCAGATTTCACTTTTTCTTACAAAACAATTTATGAAATTTACGAATTGTGAATACAATTGAAAAAAATAGAATGTGCGTCAGGTAATAAAGTGTACGTTTTATAAATCTGTATATTAAAGTAAAAAATTTCTAAAGTCTGCATTTCTTAAATGATTTTTAATTCTAATTTAAATATGAATCCCTGATAAAACTGAACGATATTGAATCCAATTAGTGCCTGGAATTCGTTACTTACTTGAGCGAAAATTTTCAGTTTTATACGTCGATTTAGCGATAGCATTCCAATCAAAAGCAGGGCCTTACATTCATACTTCATATTTTATCTTTTTTCATTACAATTTTTACCTTTTAGTTATCTTGCTTAAAGCCATGTTCCACATTTACCATAACTACGTTTATTCAATCAATATTATCTTTCACTCCTTTCATTAAACGCATTAATTAATCAGTCAGTACTAAAAAACCATATCATCGCATTAAAACGATTTACAACTTACTAAAATAAATAACTATTTGAGGAAATCAAACTTTTTTAAAATTGATTTAAAGTTTATCAAGCATATGTCATCGATATACTAAATAAAATGACCAAGTTAAAAATAATAAATTATTGAATAGAACCGTAGAAAATTTCAGCTGTAGTTTTTTTACATTTGCATGATATATATGTTTGTTGGTCATTTTGTGTGGTGATGTTATTCAACCTATTAACGTGAAATATATCCTCGGCCACTTTCCCTTGTGTAACTCCACCAATGTAAAATATATACCTGAGGAAATTACTACTTCTATTACACTTCCCTTGGTGACCCTGGACACAAAAAATATAGACTAAGTCTCTAAGTGTTACTGTTGAACATTTGAACCGGGGTTAGCGGGAAACCCACGCGTCCAGTTGGGCTCGTAGTTTTGAAAACGGATATTGAATTTCTCTTTGATTTGCAAAAAAATCATTGCTGTATTGGAAACCAAACCAGACTTATTGTAAAGTATCATTTGTAATTTTCACATCTTTTAATGACGGAAAATATATAAAACATATTTTAAAAAAAGACTTGCAATACGTATATCAAGTCTTTTCATTTAAAAAACGTTATGTGTCACCTTTCATATGTTTGATTTATTTCATTGTGTGCATAATATGATATTGTCATAGCCGAGTAAGAAAATAAATTATGTTTACTACTATGTAAATAACATCTCTTTATATTAGCATTCTCTCTACCTAATGAATATTTTATGGACCTCTCCATAAAACACACTGGTATTTTTCTTGTACGCTGTTATTGTTGGAATACTACGGTTGTTTAAACAATGGTACGATATTGTAGGGACTAATTAAAATATATTATCAAACCTTTATAATAGAAATCAAAAAACTTTAAAGCATCTGATAGGTAATGTTACAGTTATAAATAATATATACATATACTGTAAATTATTGGAATTAATATTTTACCTTGCAAGATTTGTTCTGCTTTTTTTCCAATCTACAGCACAATACTCAAGCAATGTGTGACGCGTAGAGGATAAAAGAGCTTTCGCGTGCAGACGTTAAGCCTTCTATAATACAAATTAATTAATATTCATATTTGAGCACGTGTAATTTTTATAATGATATTTGTGTTAATGCCAAAAATACAAAACATGTTTTAAGATGATTTATGGTTTGTCACACAACCAATTTAGAATGAAATAACAAGTCGCATATATAATATTTTTTCATATTAGCATGTTCTCTGTGTCAACTTGTTATTAATATTAGGTCGTCTGGCCATTTTACCGCAGTGAGTATAATACATATTGCATAGTAAATAAAAAAATTCACATTACTTTTAAGGTTATACTAAAATCTTTCTTATATGAAAAAAGAAAGCAAAAATATCATTCACTTTACCACAATAAAATTGTATACTGCAACCGTTCTTCAAAAGATCTTTATTAAAATGACATTTCGTTTTTTTGCATTTATTTATTTATTAATAGGTGCAATTAGATCGATATGTAGCCCCTGGAATTGGTGTCATTGTTCGAAGGAGTTATCTATTGCATACAAATCCACCTTGTAACTTCTTAATGGAAAACTTTCACTATTTTCACTGGATGTCGCTTGTTATTATTGATAGGCAATTTGGTTTGCCTATTGTTGACCCGCTTACAGATAAATGACAGTTAAAATAAAAACATTTACTAATTCAAAAACATACATACATAGATACACAAACAATAATTTTTTTGACAGATTTACCAATTTGATAATTTCGTTGTATATTATATTAAATAAAACTTAGGAACAGTCGTCAGAGAGTTTTATAGTTTTAATCTCTTAATATAAAATCTAATTTATTAGTCATTGTTTGAAACAGATTATTTTTAATTTATTTATTTATTTTATCCTTTCTTACTTGAACAATTATAAAGGTTGTGTCTGGTAAATTTTCAGCACTATTGTGCTATACTTTTTTGCAAATATAATTCCTTTTTGTGATTACCTTTCATTTCTTTTTTAACTCATTCCTTTAATAATCTCTTAGATGCGTACTTATACACAGATAGCCTCACGTCTGACGACAGTAAATACGCTTCGAGAATTTAAATTAAGTAGTTAACGAGATGATTGGATTTGTATTGCGCAAGGGAATCATTATTTATTTTAGCTGAATTTTGCAGAGAAGGTAATTACTTGTTTCCACAAACAAGACTACAAATTTTCATACAGCAATTTGAGCCGCTTAATGTTTATACAATTATGTATCCTTTACTAATTCAAACTAATCGTTTTCGCTTATCCAGAAACTGCCATGGGAGTAAACAAGTCTACACAAGACAAGAGCGGCTTTGAATACGCAATGGCCGTTATGAAGATGTGTGATATTCTGCATCTAAGACATACCAAAGTCTGGCTGAGACCCGACTTCATCTTCAACCTTACCAAGCACTCCAAAAACCAGACCAGACTTCTCGACATTATCCATGGACTTACCAAGAAGGTATAATATACATATTATATGTAACTACAGTCGTGTGCTTAATCTTACTTCGAAATAATCTTGTATCAACTTCCTCGCACCAACAAAACTATAATATTCTCTTTCCTGAATAAACTAAACATAGAGTGATTACAATATTTGGGTATAGAGGACGACAAGTTCTTTCGGTATGTAAAGTCATTGTCCACAACAATATGCCCAATTTGTTGACACGGCACTTTTAAAACAAAACTGATGAGATTTCTAGAAATAAATTATTTATGTAGTATTGATTATATTATTCCTCTTAGTGTTTTATAAAAAATCCTTCTGTTTGTGATTAAGTTGATATGACTCGTATGTTAGTGATCAATTCTACAACAATTAAATGGTTTATTAATTGACTTATTGTTGAATTTAAAGTCATGTATTATTTTTCATGACGATATCGCTTACAATGTGCATAGCAATGAATAGAGTATAATTAAATCAAAATAATTTCATAATGCCTTATAGTTATTAGACTCTTACAAGAAATTGTTTCTATTCCACCAGTAGCACCCTACTTTCATATTTTAGTCACTGACTCATAACACACAATGTGCTAATCCTTGCAAAATCTTCCTTACTCGAATTAACATACAAATGAACACGATCTAAATTACGCTTAAGCTGCAAAATACTAAAATTAATACTTACGATATGACAGTATCCTAACAACATATTCTGTTACACCTATGTCATGAATAGCCGTCAATCTGAAGGCCTGATTATCTTCCGGTTTTCGGGGCTGGTGAGATAAAATTTGAGGCGTAAGCTTGACTTATGGCTTTGTGCACACGAGAGGAAATAAACCAATTTGCATGCCGGCTTATCTCTTGAGAAAAATATACGTAAGTCAACTTATTCGGTGTTAGATTATGAATTCATGTTTACTCTCAGTTATCGTTCAAAATACATGCGAAGCACACCATTTTTTTTAAATTCAATGTGAAATAATATTCATTTCACTTTATAATGCTTTAATTTTAAATTTTGTTTCATTTTACAAAACAATGATACAGAAACATCATCATTTACCTTTACCTGAATAGAAAGTTCTGCTTCAATAAAAGCTATTCTTTACTTCGGATTTCAATACTAAAAAAAATGTGAATCAATACCGGAATTTTGGTAATTCTTATCCAATACCAGTTTTTCAAATATCAATATATGTATATAAAAATAATTATGATCAATTATTACAATCGTAACATCGGACGAATACGTACATATATATATATTTTTTAATCCATGTCCGCTCCCAATGTGGAGCATATGGCCTCCGAATGGAGGTATCTTAACAGAAGTTTTTTCTACGAGAACTGTTTGTTACTCAGTCGCTCAACCTCACTTTTTTTTCAAAGTGAGTAGGGAAAGAAGGATAAGGCTAGAACATGACTAGTGGTTGGCTAATCGCTATTCTACGCCCAGTTATTAAAGGATCAGAAGGATTGGAGGAGAGGAAATTATGTGAATTGACATCACAAACACCCAGTCTTCGATCACAACTTTGAATTGAATAATTCTCAAATTCACTGTGATCTGACCGGGAATCGAACCTAGACCTGCGTGATCGGTAGAGCAAGCTTTAACCAACTGAGCCACAGCAGGCGACATGGTATATATATATATACCAATAATAAAAATAATAAAAGATTTTTAGTACTTTTTCCACTTCAAATTTATTTGATCAGGACCGGTTTCGCTCCTCACGAGCATTATCAACTGATAAGGAAAATAAATTAAACAGTGCTATTTATACAAGTTAAATTTAAATAAAAAGGTGTAAGCAATTACTAACAATTAAAAGGATTTACAAATTACATTATAATTACACAAAATTAAAATGCTTAACACCTATAACATACAATTAAAAAATCATCAATAATAAGTGGCAAATGATGTCAATTATAAACACAATTAAAATTTGGGAAATTTTTAAACAAAATGAAACTACATTACTAAAGTGAATAACTTAATGATGATTTAGTGTTTTTCCCCGCTTCCGTGTAATTGATGTACTTCAACAAAATCAGCAACAATGAAGATTCTGGGAAAGACATTTTTGAAAACCATATCAATTCTTACAAAAGAAATAAAAAAATGTATACCAATATATACCAATGTTTAAAAAAACTATTTTATAAACGTAAAAGACAATTTTTTCATAAATAAACTACTTGGAATTAAAATATGATCTAATGAAAGTTAGTCAATTAATGATGGAATCTATCACCAGTTGGAAAACAAGTTGGTTGTTGATTATCCAAACACCACTAGCCGCTGTTTCACGGCCCCCTTCCATAACACAATACGATCAAGAAAAAAACCGAATTTACTCCTTATATTCTTGACCCGATACAGAGCTGCATGAAACCTATCTTTTAACCATGCACTGTTATGCTTAAAAACACCAGTTGGACAAGCGGTAATTTAATAATCATTGTACCGTATATATTGCATCGCCAAAATACCGGTACTTTGCATTTTTAAAATCAGTATTGAGTTATGTATAGCGGGACGCCGATTTTTCATTTCAAACTTTAAACATTCAATAAAAATAATTTATATTTAAGAAAAAATCAGAGGAGTCTCCAATGATACCACATTGAAATGTGTCAAGAACAAATCATTAAAATTTTATCAAGCTTGCTATAATTATTATTTCAACGCGGAATAATTTATCAGTATATATGCACTCATGCGGGAAAAGTCATGCCATATTTGACAGAATTCAAAGTGACTACAATAGGCACTAATCACTTATCGGCCCTTATCCAACGTCTCGACTTCGCTACTCATTTACATGTACCAGTTTTAAAAAAATGTTATTTAAATCAATTAATATAAACATTACAATTTAATTTTATTACCAATCGTGTTTGATAAAATACGTATTATAGAAATAGTCGATAATGTTGGTTACAGAAATTAAAATATCATACAAACAATTTTAGTTATACTCTTATTCAACAATGTTTCACTCAAACGACTCTTGCTAAAATATAAGTAATAATTTTACTTAATAATCAACAAGTGACGATAAAACATATTGATGTTGTTTATTCCAGTGGACGGAACTAAAAATCTAAGACGCAACATCAAAGTTAGAGACGTTCAAATAAAATATGGCCGGAATGATGTTTTCGTGCGTAATAAACACTTGATCTAATTTATTTTATTATTCTCTCACCGGCCATAATTTCTTTTTATCACACTGTCATATTCTCGACCAAAAGTTCGGTGGCGTAAATTGGATATAAAGTGTTAAACTCATTTCGTTGCTTCGTATGAGTAGTAAAATTATATCGAATGTCGATGAAATACGTTTGGCAGACATCCAACGCGCTAATACTCGTCTTGTTTGGATGCTATGTAAAAATGGATAAATTCACTATCTACTGAACCGTAGCTTGAAAATGGATTTCGCGATGTATTCAATAGATACGGCATTGAACGTGTCCTACTTTTGCAAAGCTCAAAAATAATATGAACACTGAAGTTATCAATGAAATCCTTTATGTTTATCATACTGTCCTAAATTACGATGATAGCAAAAAGAAATTTTCTTCGACAAAATTATAAATTAGTTTCCTTCATGTTTTTGACGTTCTAATAAATCTCTGCCTTATTCATATTCCACTCAATATCATACCTTAATGATACAATAATAAAATTCAAAACATCTCTTTGATTAAATAACAGAATTGCTTATTTTTTCAGTGTAAATTATACATGTACCCTTATTACCCTATAGGCGAATGGGGCGAGCTTGGCGTGAGCTTTGGGCCTCTGAATTTTAGAGGCCTCAAAAATGTTTAAGATTATACATCACATATACTTTTTATTCAGATTTTTATTAATTTACATGGAATTTTTTGACGTTCCTATCGAAAAACTGGGCCTTCAAATTTTATTGCGCCTAGGACCTCTCATATGGCTAATCCACCACTGATCCTATTGCAATATTTATAGAATTGGATCCGCTATAATTAATATATTTAAAAATTCTTCATGTGTCTCTATAGGTCATCAAGAGGAAGAAGGAAGAGTTCTCAAAGGGTCAGATCCCCTCATCCGCTTCAATCATCGCTGAAAACCAAAGAAAAGACGACGCCATCGCAGCAAAAGAAAAGTCAAGGGAAAAGTCTCATGATAAAGCCCCAGTAGAAGGACTATCTTATGGACAATCAGCCGGTCTCAAGGACGATCTTGATGTTGATGACAATGACGTTGGAGAGAAGAAGAGATTGGCATTCCTCGACCTGATGCTGGAAAGCTCTCAGAATGGAGTTGTTATCACAGACACTGAAATTAAAGAACAAGTTGATACCATCATGTTCGAGGTAAACAACTTTCTTTTCACTTTTCCCACTAGAAAATTTTAGTAAAAGCAATAGAGCAGCATATTATATTTCCTTGGGTAAATATTTCCTAAAATCACAATAAAATAATTATACAACAGAATTCAGAATTCAAGAGTTAATCAGTGGCGGTTCTAGGTACTGGGCTAGGTGGGCTAAGCCCAACCTGCATTTTTCACCCAAAACTTTAGATGGCTGAATAAAAATGAACAGCAATTCGGCCGCTGAACAAAATAAATACATTTATAAGCGTAACTAACCTTTCCTAAATGAATATAATATCTTTGTTTTAATTTTCCTCTGTCAATATAAGACAATGTTACGTCTACCTACAATCATATTCTCGATTGTGTTTTGTATTACAATTTTAAACTGAGCCGGCATAAAAAAAACAATAACCCTATAAATACTTCACAGGGAACAGGCAACGTCACGTCAGTCTGGCAACACCACTCAGGGGTTATTAGATGTTTAGAACGTAACCACAGACAATATTTCTTTACACTGGGGCGCAATCAAGCACGATTAGATTTTTTTTGTATTTGTATGTACGGAAACGTCATCAAACACAAATGATTGTGTTTCAATCTGTCAAGCTTCTGTTGATCGTTGGGGGCTAAACTGAATCTGCCCATTACGCATACTTATGCATTGAAACACAAAACCAATATCGTTGTATTGTATGAAAGTGACAGGTATTGACTTTCAGTGTGACAGTTCTGTATTGCTTTTAGTAGGTACTTGTTATTTCACTTTGAAAGAGACGAATTTAAGGGTTCCGTATTCTATTATTTCTTAGTTACATTAGCATTGATTTTATTTTATAATAATTTATGAATTGCAGTAGTGTCGTAGTATTTGTTAATTTGCTTGTAGATTAATGTATAAGGTGAAGTGGAAATATGCTTTTCTCTAGCCCACCCAAGTTTTTAGGTCAGGAACCGCCACTGGAGTTAATCTTTTGAAATATTGTTCCAAAATACAAAATGTCATACAACTCTATTTTCAGGGCCACGACACAACAGCAGCTGGCAGCAGTTTCTTCCTATCACTAATGGGTATCCACCAGAATATTCAAAACAAAGTTATGGAAGAGTTGGACACCATCTTCGGAGACTCTGATCGACCAGCCACATTCCAGGATACTCTTGAAATGAAATACTTGGAACGTTGCTTGATGGAAACTCTTAGGATGTATCCACCAGTGCCAATTATTGCCAGACAGCTCAAGGAAGATTTGAGATTGAGTAAGATAGTTGAATTATAATATTTATTTCAATTCGTCATAATAACAAACCATGATATTCCATCATTTCTTCTTATCAACCTTTTTTCAGAGTCAAGCAATCTCCTGGTACCAGCAGGTGCAACCATAGTAGTAGGAACCTTCAAAGTTCACCGACGCGCTGATATATATCCAAACCCTGATGTCTTCAACCCGGACAACTTCCTTCCAGAACAGTGTGCCAACAGGCATTACTATGCGTTTGTGCCATTCTCAGCTGGACCTAGGAGTTGTGTTGGTGAGTAACTTTTTCAATCCAAGTTTGCTTCTAATGTAAACCAAACTAACTTATATTGAAGCATCTCAAAAGAATTTGATTTACTAAGAACTAGAGAACTTACTAATCCTCTCTCTTAAAATGGGATTAAATAAATCTTGAAGATAAACAAATTTGTGTTCAAAGATTTACATTCAGAGATTTGTATGATTGTGCATTCAAGTGGGAAAAGCTTCTACGCCTTAAACCACTTACACTTTAGTTTGAAATTTAATTAATTGGTATTAGTAACAAAAGGATAAACTGTCATACAAACCAATTATCTCTAATAGTATTTCTAATGTATACATTCACGTCCCTCTGTAAGTTTAAGAATCAATACAAATTTTCAGCTATTGATACTAATCTTTAGCTCTCTAAATTCATTGTATAAATAGATACTTGCATTATACTGACACTCATTTTCAATTTGCAGGCCGCAAATACGCCATGTTGAAACTGAAGATCATCTTGTCTACGATCTTAAGGAATTTCCGCGTCCACTCTGATGTCACAGAAGAAGACTTCAAGCTCCAAGGCGATATCATTTTGAAGAGAGCCGAAGGATTCAATGTCCGCCTTGAATCACGCAAAAGGGTAGCAGTTTAATATTGGTCTACTAGAAACAACCACTAGCTAATAGGAATATATATAATAATGCTATACTACAAAATAAGAATGCACTTTCAGGGACCCCTTGGTAAAAATATATTTATAAATCTAGTGTACTATGTACTTATCTATCTATCACACAATGTATATAAAATTATATCTATTTATAATATATATTCTTCTTGCAGGTTTTCATCATTCAGCTATTATTAAATTAATTTGCATATCATATTTATATCTTTAAATTAATTAAATTATTTCCTTTCAAGCACTTCTTACCGCACGCTAAACTTAGCACGTATTTATGAATACCATGTGATCTAATGTTATAATAATTTTTATAATCCATGTTTTTATACTCATGTGTAATTTTTATTATTATGGATATTGGTCTCAATTGTAAAATGTTATTGGTTGAAAAATAAAGAAACATTTTGCTAAATTAGTCCAATCTTTCATTATCTCAATAATTTATTATGACATACAACAAAGTACCAACCTTACACACCACGTACCTACAGTACTTGCATTATAACTTTCAAGAACGTTTGGTAAAATTTCATAATAATATATTTTGTAACTTAATAACTGAACATTTTTGTACAAAACTATCCAATTTAACAATTATTATAATACATGCAGAGATTTTATAATAAAAATATAAGCGACACAGGATATGTGTCACTACTAAACAAACTACACTAAACTGCAATCACTGCCCAATGCCCATATAAAACCAACATACATCACCAAAAGAGTTGGATAAAAAAAATGTTCAATCAACATAAACAAAACCTACCTTGTTGATTGAATATCACATTGATATCATATCCACATATTTTGTAAAGTGTTAATGTCAAATCTTATAGTTTTCTGCCTTGTTTTTCACTTTTAAATTATATCATTTACTGCATTTTTACCTTTACCAAACATTACATTAAATGTTTCAAAAACAGTAAAATTAAAATGTTTTCTGCAGTAAATTAACAAACTACTAAATCAATATAGATATTATGAAAATTGTTTTCCATTTTCAAATTCAATATTATTTTATACCTACAGAAAACAAAAGAAGCCTCGAAATAAAAATATGTCCATCTGATATTATTAATTTCAATGATTACATACTGTATTGACTACACAAAGATAAATAGATACCTATGGTGTTTGCTAGCATCATGGAGCTGAGGAATATTAAAACACAATTTAAAGTTCTTGTCTGTGAAGACAAGAAGAAATTATATGAACAAAGAAAAAAAATCATCGACAGTTTTAATTTTTTTGACAGGAACGAATTGAGAAGGTATCTTTAAAGTTAACGCTTTTTGGAATTGATAATTTCAATATTAATTATATCAATGAGGACTATTATAAAAACCATTTCATTTGTTTTTAACCTTACATTATACCAAAAACAGAAGGCAGTATGAAACATACCTATTTTTATTTAAGAGAAGCTATATCACATTACCAATGTGTCCTTGAAGAACTAGCTGAAGATGGATTTCCTCTAGTTGTTGCATGTATAGAAGATCTAGCCAAAGATAATGAAACATTGATTCTCAACGATGACCTGGGATTAATAAATCGTTTGATGGATGCTCCAAAAATCATAGATATTTTGAAAGTAATTTTAATCAGGGCGAATGCTGCTCATTGTGCAGGTGAAAGATAAATAACTAAGACATAATTAAACATTTCCTTACAAGTCTATAGAATGACTTACGACACAGTTTAAAACTTATCTGTTTATTTTTTCAAATATATTCCAACAAATTACATATAAGGATGCTCAAAATAGTCCAATTGGCGCCTAAGGCAAGGGATAGATTTTGTGTTGGTCTGAAATTCGTATTTTTATTTCTTTAAAAATTTCTGGCATTATTTTGGCACCCAAGGGCAATCGCCCTATTCACCAGCCCCTAACTACGACCTGGGTGTAAGGATCACAATAATATGCCAGTTCTAGCAGACACCAAAAGTACGATAAATCAGTACTCTGGGAGTAGTGGTGTGAATAAAATCTTTTGTAAACCACCAGTGTCACAAAATCATTTGTTTACAATGTCAATAGAGCTGTTTTTCAAAACAAAACTCAACATATTTTTTTTTTGATTTTTGTATACTCCTGAAGAATAAAAAAAATCCTATGAATATCATGCAAATGATATCATAAGTAAATTTATATTCAACAATTTCACACAAATACAGTCAACTCCCATGTAGCGTAGAGATTGTGACTATGGTATAGGAATACTATGTTTTAGAGCAGTGGTCGGCAAAGTGTAGTCCGCGAGAGAATTTTTGTGGTTTGCAGAGAAATCCAACATTGTTTTATGAACTTGGTGCATTTTTAGACGTATTTAATCACTTTTATTTCAATATTTAACACAAAAGCCCAGTTAGTAATCCACTGGATTAAAATTGTGAATTTAGTGGTCTGTGAGCCCAAATAATTTGTCAACCGCTGTTTTAGAGGACTGGGCACCTATCAGGTATTTTGTGGATTGAACGAAAACAAAATTTTTTCTGTCACATTCACTTTTTCATTTAGCTTGTCGCAGATACAGTAGACGAAGTCAAGAGACAAATAGCTGCTGCTCCAATTAATTTTTTCCTATATGTAATTCTTCTCTTATCATACTACATACTAATGAACACAGATAAAACACTCTTCCACATTTATTTAATATGATCAGGGCCAGTTTTGCTCATGATGACTATTTTCAACTAATGATTCAATGTTCGTCATGAGCAAAACCCATTCTGATAATATTTAATAAATAATGCCTTTCCACCAAGTAATGACAGTGAACACCTAAAAATCATTAATAAACGCAGATTAAATCATTAATAGAATGGAATCAGATGTATCTTGTAAACGGTTTTCTTTCATTTTCAAGAAGATAAGTAACATGAAATCTTCATTTGTTATGAATAGTTTTACTTTTTTTGTTCCTTCTTAAAAATACTATATATCGTTAACAGGTGATCGAATCGATCAATGTTTGGTATTAAGAGATGGTGCCCACCGAATGCTAAAAATGGATCAAATGAAAGGATGGATGTGGCTAATACGGCGATTGTTGCTTATATCACTAGGTGTCTCAAAATTGGAGATATTTGACGGCGGATTTACAGAAGCAAGTAGTCATTACACATATGCACGCTTCCTTTGGGAATACCGTAAGTAAAATTGAAAGACATGAACATCGCATTGAAGCATTTTATATGTATCACCTATAGTAGGGTCTTTGGATAAAGTTAATAATTAATTTTGATGTTGTTTATGTCACATCTAATGCGGCAATAACTACAGATTCACACTAGTAAATACTGAAGCATGTTGCGTTATAATAAGTTGTTACTATTTCCATTACATGCAATCTATATTTTTTTTTGCGGTAAGTGTTCTTAATCAAAGAAAGTTTAGATTTTTTGTAACAACAATTCATTTGTAGATCCCAAACAGGATTCATTGGATACTGGAGTTATGGATGATATTGCTTTAAAACATTTAGCCGAGGCAAAAAAATTATCAGTAGGAAAGGTACTAATATATTATTTATAAAATAATTTATTCTTATTCATTATAAAAGCACAAACTTTGAGGATAAACAAATATAAATGTATGTTTTGCAGTACCATGAATGAAGGAAAATAGTTTATTTTACCACTAGTTGGATATTCAAATACGGACTGTGTCTAGTACATTCAGCATTATACAATTAAAATCAAATACTATTTTGGCACTGTCGTATTCGAAGTTGGCAAGAAATTGATAGTTCTGAATAAATAGCAAATGTAAATTTGGACAAAGCTTCTAGTCTCAATATTTCATGTTAGATAGATTAACATAATATTAAAATATATATTCGTTTATGCTGATCTCATTACCGAAGTCATTATACATGACATACAGTGTGCTTCTCGAGAAAGCTTTGCTATACTGCTGCATTCAATGCATTCCCATTTATGAATGCAGTTTTGTCAATGGTTACTTAGAACATCACAGTGACAGATATTGTGGGCTTCAATATGGGCATTGAGGGCATGAAACTTTGAACTCTTGCAACTTTAAAAACTTTTATTAAATATTACTGAACAAGAACTGTTTTTAATTTATTTAACAAAGATGAAATGGCTAATTGATGAAGGAAATGGGAAAGGAGAATGTCCTCTGATTGAAGCAGTATGTTTATTGATGAGGGATATTTGGCTCAATGAAATGTATCGCTCAAAAGATGAAGGATCGCAAATATCTGAACGTTCATACACTTTGGCAGTTAAGCGAGCTTTGGAAAGTAATTACTAATTCCTGACTTATTTCTTTATTCTAAGTTTACTTTTTTTTACATTATGTAGCATAATTTGTTTGTCGAATGGAACCTTTACGAGATATTGTTTATTTTTTCTCCATTCAATAAAATATATACAAGTTTTGTTTTAAGGTGGCAATGAAGAAGAATACGCTGAAACTCTGACAAGAGTTGGAGATTTCTTACACTTTGTTTGCGATAAAACGAAAAATGCTATTGAATATTTTAATAAAGCATTGGATATTCAAAGATTTAAATCTAATGACACCGGAATCTGTGATTCTTTGTACAGTTTGTCCATGGCGCTAGAGAAGTATTTTTTTTTTTTTCGTTGATTTTGTATTATAAAATTGCATCAAATCAATAATATGTATGTTTGTGTACGGTAAATAGGCTAGGCTATGTCAAAAGTGCAAAACAGCATTTGAAAGATCTGCTAACGGTGGCTGAAGATAACAATATCATTACCTGGCACTGCCGTGCGCTCACATGTTTGGGTGAGCGAGATCTGTGGAGTGGTCAGCCTTTTGATGCATCCAAAAAGTTTATTCAAGCCTACCGAATATACCGTAATGATCTCATTTCCCAGGTAATCTCTATATATGTATTACAATTTATGCTATCAATATAAATTGTAAACAACTCACATCACCATTGTCATGTTATAAGCTAGTAACTGATATTAAAATGGTAATTTTTACTTTGAAAATTTATGAGATACATTCTCAAGACAGATACGCGGCCGCGCACCAGTTTGAAAGCCTCCGCGCACTCGTTCCCGGTTGGTGCTCACTCCAAGACAACTATTCAATTAATATTTGATTGGCCCGCGCAGCTAACCTTTTGTCTTATTATACCAAATTGTGTTAATTATGTAGTTCTACTACGTGTGGAAAGTGGGATCTGTAGGTAGTATGTTAACTTTATTATTATCGTAAAGCAAATAAGTAATCCCTTCATTTTTATTTGTATAAGATTTAATTTGTTAAACATTGTAATGACACTAATATAAAATCTATTCGGATACATTTTGAATTGAATTACCAAGTAACAATATTATTGGGAGTTTATTTCCATAGTGACATTGCTTATCTCAAGTTTGTAAAAAAAAGATTCTTCGAAAATGTTGAGTTTGAAGATGTGGCGATTTATGCAATGTATTGTTTTTATATGCGCCACCATGTTTTATGGCACACTTACCTATCACTATGGTAAAACCTAATTACCTGTGTGATGTGTTACTCTTCATCTAAGCCAGAAGTCGTCATACTTTTTATGTCTACCGCCCACTTTTGCTTATTTTTCATGGTAAAATTTCCTTACCGCCCGCCCACCAACATCGCTATATTTCAATACAGTATATGGGTGAAAAATTTTCCAGAAGGAATTTAGGAAAAATAAAATTCCCCCACCGCCCACAACAGAAGCCTTTACCGACCACTAGTGGGCGGTACGGATCAGATTGACGACCCGTGATCTAAGCAAACGATCATAGTATTTAAAAGCTATTTTTGAGGCCCTATGAATCCGAGGCCCCAAGCGCGCGCCTCATTTGCTTATAGGGTAATCCGCCACTGAATATAGTGTTGGCATCTCTTTACAAAAGATCGAATTGCTGTGAGGTATGCTTGACAGCTGAGCTGCTTTGAGTCTGACCATGAGACAAACATTTTCAGTTTTATTTTGAACTGTGTGTTTAATAAATCAATATCTATACAAAATTAGGGATATTTATCATTGCGCACTTCTTATTCTTGGTGGGATAGCATTTAATATTGTAATTAATCAAAACCGATCTTAATAGTGTCCTTAGCAATAAAATATCCAATTTAATATTACAATGTATGCTTTATGATTGCCTTACAATGTCTTGGTTTAAAATTAAAATCAAAATAATAGTGTCATGATTAATATTATCTCTCCAGACAAAGAACACACCATCGGGCTTATTTAAATCTGCCTTAAGCGGTGCAATATTTCCTTCGCTAGATAAGAAATCCTACATATCAAGTTTGCAAATTTTCAATCAAAATGTTATTTCTGAAAGAAATATGACAATTAGATGGGATCAAAACTCAACAACACCTCAAAAAGATAACGGTTTGACGATAAAAGAATTTAAAGAAAAGTATCTCGACAACCATGAAACAGTTGGGTTTCTTTTGAATCATAAAAAAAATGTCAACACAAACATAGAAGCAAACCAAAAAAATTGTGATCAGCAAAATGCAGAGTCTGAGAATGCTGAAAGCGTAATAATTGATACAAAATCAGATAATCAATTTAGCAATGTCGATATAGAATACGGATCTTCATCGATTCAGACCAGAAAATCGAAAAAGCATCGTAAAAAGAAGAAAAGAGGCTCCCTCGATCTGTCGGATGACGATGGTTATTCTGATGTTGACATACGAATTCAATCCGACATAAATCTACCGGATAATATTTATTCTGAAGATATGGATTATCTCAGATGCATGTGTGGAATATCTGGAGGTAAAATATAACTTAATAAATAAATACAAAACAATAATTTATTTATACATAAATTATAATGACTGTTGCCTCTTCTACCCACCTGCTTGCAGATAATAAGGGATTATTAACTGCATTTAATAGAGAGTTTGTATCAGGAAGTTTTGTTTTCTTTTTGAAGAATGGCCATTTTACAAATATTGTAAAATACTACTTCCAGAATTTTGAGATTTCATTTCTTATATGTTGTCCGCTGTGGTTTAGTTTTAGAGCTTTGCTTTACTGGTTAGGCAGGTCTATGTTTGATTCAAGGTAAAATTTAGATTTTTTCAATTAAAATTTGAGATCTACAACGTGGATGATCATTTAAGAACGATAGGTAATGGATAAATGTTAGGTGTTCTCATAAGTCTTAACGTATTTTGCGTGCAACTTTAAAGAGGTAAAATATAAAACGTTTCTCAACGTTCTCTTAAATACATGTGAAAAGTTGCATGATGCATATTATTTAGTCTTCAACCTCCAGCACCGTCAATCTTGCGTCTGTTGTGATAGTAACACTAATATTCTCGCCTTAGTCACTTAAGGCCAACTACATTAATTTCTAGATCAATTTTTAAAAATTAAATTTGACACTTTTATAATTTTATTGCATCACTGCCTGCCTATTGCAGAACGTATTTTAATTCCTACTTTCGTTTAATCCAAGTTTCAATTTATAAAATATAAGTAACTGGAACTAGATTTTTTTTATCTCAATTCCCATTTTTCAAAAAATCTTATTATTTCACCGAAAATCAAACTAAAACTATTGTTGACACTAAATACAAAAAGAATATTGAAAATAGCCTTTATTTTGAAAGAAAAATGATATAAGCGCCTGTATTAAAAATATGCAAAAACTTGTGAGACAGCCTATTTTATCACTACCTTTTTTGTCATTTAATAATTCTTCTTTTTTTCACCGTTACTATTTCAACTTTTAATTAGCTACAAATGCCTGATAAAAGCTTAAAATAACATATAATACATATAAGTGTATATTTATTTCATTTTGTTAATATTTCATACAATTTTTATGAATAAATAATTTGTTTTGATTGAGATGAATCAATTTATTGTGATTGAAGTCCTGCATTACAATAACAAGGAATGAAGGAAAAACAAAACAAGCAATTCATTTATGGTTTTTCTATTGTGAAAGAACTTAGTAATATTGAATTTCTCAACAGGACAAGAAATTATACAACCGTATTTTGAAGCTTTAATGCAAGCCAATACTTCAATGGATGCGAGATTAAACATTATAGAATGGAAGTTATCAAGGAAGCCTTTCTGGAAGAAAAAAACTTCAATGACAGGGAGCACAGATGGAAAAACCATGATTTCATTTAATGAGCCAAGCAAACAGTAATAATTTACAACTTATGGCATTTAGTTTATTCCACATAATATTTTCTTGACTTTATATTGAATATAAGTGACATCTATTAATTTGTTTAGAAGCCGTATCAAAAATAACGTATTTAAAAAAGATGGTAATGCAGAAATCTATTAAAATAAACTGTCAATGCTATACACAGATGCCGATGTACGCAAAATTACTATCTCAATCATTAGAGGAACGATAATATAACTTGAGTTGTCATTATTATTTTATTTTGAACATAAAAAATATTGTTTTTATAAAAAAGTTTTAAAAAAACTTATTTTATACACATCTTTGGTTCGATATTTATTTATTATTTAAATATATACCAAATTCTGTTTATTTTTTTGCTGTAGCTTGAAAAAAGCCCAAATCATATTTTCTAAAAGCAAATAAAATTCACAAAATTAAAACTTTTCATGTCAACTACTTGTCAGTAATTGTAAAAAAAAATATATGTTGGAACTATTTATTATAAATTAAAAAATATATAAAAACTACAGCATCAAAACATGATTATGAAAATGTGTAAAATGACTATGTTTTTTTATATTTTGATTTCTTTCCTTAACCTGTCACTGACATAGCTGACAGCATGCCAGTCATCACATTCTCGGTAATTAATTCGTATGGTACAATACCTTCGGTGTGGGAACGCCAAAACACCTGTAGCTTACAATAAAGATGCCTGATAGACACGCTGTGGTCCGATGAAACAATACAACTACAATTTAAATTGCTATTGTTTTTGACAGCATGTGGTTCATTTCATATTATAATCTGACTGGTCAAACAAACATTTTACTAACGCAACGAGCCTTGGTAATGAAAATATTCTCTACTGTCTCTATTCATGTAAATGTCATGTTTTTTTGTAGCAAAAAATTTTACAAGCTCATCATCCGGAGTAATAGTATTATTATTCAATTATTCGCGAGGCTAATGTATGATTTGTGAAGATTAACTATTAAATATTTGTACACTGTTAGTGAAACTCCTAATTCATATTTACTTAATCAAACTTACATACACTGTTGAAAAATTGTATGAAATTCAGTATGTATTAAATATATTCAATGTAACTACAGAAATTACCTTAAAAATTATTAGTCATTGTATGAATAAACGTTTATAGATTGTTTTTATTAAAAACTTTCGCCTCATTCCCAATTTTACTTTTTATCTATTCATCAGCTTTATTGATTAAAAATAAATAACAATAACAAACAAAGAGAATAGTATTATTCAATGATTTAAAAAAAAAAAAGTACCGGAACATCTTGTCAAGATTTTTTTCTAATCCGTTTCCGATGTCAAGCATATGACTTCCTAATAGAGGTATCTGAACTGAAGTTTTTAAGAGTACTGCTTGTTACTCGGTTTCTTAACTTTTCTTTTTTCCTGAATAGAGTAAGGATAGAAGGAAAGGGTTAAGACAGGATAATTGGTTTACTAACCGCTCTCGCTTTGCTTTGTACTGTGATTTGAACCCTTACGTTCCATCATGAAAGCCAACCACTTATACCACTGTGCTATGGACCCGACTGTTGGGAAAAGGTATTTTAAATTACAGAATTTACAAAATAAAACAATATATGAAGCATTAGACCACTGGTTCTGGTCAAGGAGTAAGTCTATGGACATGGTATTTTTTTGATCATTACATTCAAAAGGGACCTAAAGAGGAACAAACATAATTGTTTTCGTGAAAACAGAAATGAAACAGTTTTTAAAACAAAATAAAATTTAATGAATATTGATTTGAAACAATAAAAATTTCAAGAAAAGGGTGCTGGAACGCCGCGTTACATGGAAAGAAAGGCACTGGTATTATTTACAATTAAGTTCACTTGTGCATGAGGGATGTCATGTCATGTCTTGCCGTTGGAGTTTTAGAGATATAGTCTAAATGTGTGAGTATACATGACGAAAGGGTTGGGTTGTATAAAATGTTAGATATTTAAAAAAAGTATTTTCAGCAATTTTCTTGGTACTGATTCCAAATTTTTATGAAGATAAGACATGTTTCGCTTATCATAAGCATTGAGTAGTTAAAAAGAAATCCAAATTGTCTATATAAAATTGAATATGACTAATGATAATGTTCCTTATACATAAAAAAATACATACATAATCATTATTCATTATTGATTTTTCCCATCACTCAAAAATGCCGCGATGAACGAAACATGTCTTAATCTTTATAGCAAATATGGAAGATCCTCGAAACAAAATTTGTTTTAAATATATATTTTTTTTTAATATGAATTCTTTCTTTTATGTATTGAAAGTAAACGTATTAAATTGATGCGAATGCATCAGATATACTCATTTGTATTTGGAAACAAATATTTTTTAGAATATTATATGTATGAATATAACCTTGATTTTCTTTAAGAGGGATTTTCAATAAGCAGGGCTGTGGAGTCGGAGTCGGAGTCGTGAAAAATGAGCGGCTCGATTTTTTTTTGAAAAATATATTTAATGATGTGTATTTAAACAAAATAGTCAAAATTGTTAACATTTCATGCTTGGCTGACTAAAGATGATCTGATGGTATACAGATATATAAGTTAAAATGAAATTATTGAAAAATTTCCTCGGAGTCGGAGTCGTCTTTTTTTCACGCGACTCCACAGTTCTGTCAAAAAGTTTACATGCAGAGGTAATGCGCACAATATTTTGTAACGAAATGTAACAATCGAAGCAAAGAGAACTTAAAATACCCAAAACCATGGTACTTGGTTTGCGAACAACGTTTAATTTAATTATCTTAAATTATTAAATTGGTTTTATATTCAAGTCCCAGGCCGAAGTTTTGAATAAATGATTGATTATTTTTTAAATTTGGTAAAACATAATCGCGGTTCGCAGTTCATGGCGCATTCTTTTATCGCTCTTGGTCGCCATTGTTCTGTAATGTAGCTAATTTGGTAGACCTTGTCTGTTGGACTGGCCGATTTCAGGTTCACCGCATTGTCGACGATACCAATGACACCAGTAAAATGCAGTCAGACATAATCAACACTCTTTCGCGAAAAACAAAATTGCGACACCACGTAATTCTTCAACAGTCTCCTTAATTGAATGTTGATTACAAACAAAATTGTTTCTATTTTGGTACAACGAATTGGCTCATTGATTGTGGGTCCCAACAATAGATGATATTAAAAATTATTTTTAAAAAATCGCTAAATTACGATAGTACGCCACTATTGTGCAGGTTAGGGCATTCGATTCCGGACCATTTTTGTCATCCCGGGATTGTCAATTTTCCAATTGTACATTCATCATAAAATCGTACAGAAAAATCGGGAATTATAAATTTTTGCCCGACGATTTTTAAATCCAGTGAATTTACTGATTTCCCAAAATCAAACGACGAGAGACCTTTTTTTTGCTCTTCAAAGAGTTCCGATTTAAAAAAACCCAGGTATTTGCGGAATTCCCAAAAGAAAAAAAATGGAACCTTTTTTTAGCTCTCGCGCAGCATTTTAAAATTTCTACAATCCCTAATTTTGGAATCACAACATTGTCGGGATCCCGGGATTGGAGGCCCTGGTGTGGGTACATATTAATTTAAATAAATTTTGCTCGTGTATAAATTTGAGGATGTAACCGTAATTTATGACATGACATATGGAGATTGACAGAAGATAAATAAGAACTGTTTGCATTTTGAAATGTACATAGAGTGACTTTGATGTAGGTTTCGTAACAAATATAATTTTGGGAAAAATATTATGTTCACTATACAATACACATTCAAAATTATATATTTAACATATTATTTTCTTGTTGAATTTACTTACCGAGCTGTGTTTGTTAGTCTAAGACAACATTCTAAATTCTATATAAGCGGGTATTGAGTAAAATTATAGTCAACAAATTTTTAAAAAAAATGTTTCGCGTACGTAAAATTATTTTTTATACCAAATTCAGTTATATTTATTTAACATATTCAGACAGGATTTTAAGGTTGAAAGAAAACAATATTAGTTTAAGAAATGACAGTCAAATAACCAGCGCATTGAATTGATTTTAATGTAATGAAATATTGAAGTGTCTTCGCTTTCGCTGCACCCCATGTTTATGGTTGAATGATTGTGGGAGAGAATTTATACATGACCAACATCAGTGCCTTAAACAAAAATTAATTTATTAAATATTAGGTTAAAAGAATAAAGCCCGAGAGTACTGCTACCAAAGCTAATGGCGTTGACAACTTGACCATGGACCCGGCTCAGCTTAACTAATAACAATTATTTTAACTTCAATAATCTTTCTTCTTATCTTTATTAATTAATATCTTTCGTATCATCTGACATAAATGAATGTCTAATATAATAAAAATTAAATACAGTAAAAAAACAGAACATATTGTATATTATGATGTGTAATAAACTATGTTTATTACCATTAGCATCAGGGGTGGGCTGAAGGGGGCTCGCCCGAGCCCCTTGTTAAAATTAGGCGAGGCCGGCGAGCCCCTTGTTAAGTTAAGAAAATCATTCGTCTTAAATCAAATCAGCACCTATCTGCAATTTCTGTTAAATTGTAATACGAATATGTATCATCTATAGTGTAAAGGCATTATGACTGAGATTTACCGAGCCCCTTGTTAAGATATTAGCAGCCCACCGCTGATTATCATAATATATAATATATCAAAGTAGGACATCGGAAATCAAAATATAAATACATTTTAATAGACAGTATCACAATATTTATTTAATTCAAATGAATTGAATGAAATCAGAATGCAATTTATAATAGTGTGTATTGTTTAAATAATAAAGTTATTAAACAGTACTGCAAAAAAATATATCGTATGACTCGATGTAAAAATTTGAAGAACTTCGTAAGTTCATTACCACCTGTAACATATTTAATTATAATAATGTACATATTATTCCAAGAACGTTGGTTTTGAGAGATTCTTTCGAGAACAATAGCTGTTTTGGATGCAGCATTTATTTATGTTCGTATCTTTGAAGATCTCTCCCACACAACCCAAGTCCGTTAAGATTTGAAATAATTTCGGCATCATATGGTTTCTTAACAGTTCGGCAATCTTCATGGTAATAACTTCTAGCTTGTATGAATATTTATGCGTATGCCCATTCTCCATTCATGGTAATTTAAACTCAATTGTATATGCGAGAACATACAGAAATTAGTTTATCTCGCGAGAACTTTACAATTTTGTGCGCTTAACAACTCGGGATTCGTAATGGAATAATATCATCTGAAGTGTGAAAATGTAACGATCAATGATTTTTAAACAGTTGCCAACTATCTTTTTTTTACTATTTTGACATGTGTAAATGAAAACAGCATTTAGAATCATAGATAATCTTTTTTTACTATTTGTAACGTGTAAATGAAACCAGGTACTTTCTAGCTACACCTCTGCTGCCCTCTATTTTTCTTAACATTACCACATAGAGTAATTTATATTTTTCATTGCGAAAAACCTGATTGAAGTGTGTGTTTTTCCGTTTCTCATAATAGCTTTAAGGTTTTTAGAGTTGAATAAAATTAATAAACGATCGTACAAGGTCTTAATAAATAAAAGTTTGATACTTGATATAGTTATTACAATTTTTTTTTTTTTAATTAATTTATAAAAAAAATATAAATTTCAAATATTTTTAAAGTTTTAAAGTTGAAAGATCATACGAGATATACTCGGTGAGAATTTTTGTAAGTCACATGAGATTAACTCAAGGAGAATTGACGTCACAAACACCCATGCCTTAGATCTCAATTGAAAAATTGAAAAAATCCAATTTGACATTGTGACCTTACCGGGAATCGAACCCGGACCCCCCTGATCGGTAGAGCAAGCTCTAACCAACTAGACCACAGGCGTCATCGTAAGTTCTAAGTTATATTAAAGATACTAAAATGTATTAAAAATTAAGTGCTTTACAGAAAAATTGATTGTTCTTGAATTCTGCGTGTGCAACAGACGATTTGTGTAAAGTATTCCTTGATCATATTTTTTTTTGTCGTATAGAGGCTCAGTAATAATTGAGGAATGAAGTAGTTAAAGTTGTTATTTGCTCCTAAATAGTTTTTATCTTCCAATCTCTTCAAAAATCTCTTCCGTATACTAATATAGACATTATGTAGCATGTGTTTGGTGTCACTTGTATCTAAACTTATATCTTGATTGCAGACGAGATGTTTGATTTCTACAAATAAGGTTTACATCATCCTAATACTGATCTTGACTTCGTTATCAGAGCTCCGGTTTTTCTCAAATCCATTTACTGATAAATAATTAGTTATGTTTGATATGTGGTTAAATTTTCTGTACCTTAACTTGATGCCGCGCTGATAAATTATGCCCAATACTGGTTAGTGATATTATCTAACAGGGATTCATAATATTAAGTTTCATCAGTTGCAAACTTAGCTGTTATGTTAAGTTTTCAATCTGTCATTTAAATATTTGGTTAATAGATTCTTGGATTCAGTTAAATTTGCAAAGAGGCCGATTCTTAATTATCTGATTATCACATGTATACATAAATACAAGGACTTAAGATGACAGCAACCTAACTACAAAAATGCGTGTTTTGAGTTATGTTATATTAGCAATGCTTTTATCATATTTATTAGTTAAACAAAACTATATCTCGTACATATAACTGCTTAAAAATATGGTTGAGTATATCTTAAAACGAAATTAGAATTTTATAAACACAAAAGTAAAACATTTGTTATACTTTAGTGAACTTATAACTATGTTTTTTGTTTTTATAATAAGCCCCTGAATATAAACATACTTTTTTTATTATAATTAATATCGTGTACAGAATAACTGCAAATATACATGCTTTTTAAACTGATTACAATAAAATATTATAAATACTTATTTTATAAAGTAGATATACCGTTAAATTAATTTAAATCTGGTTTCATTCAAACCAAAAAAAAATGTTTTAATAAAGGGCGTATTACTTTACCGGTTGAATTTATTCTTCACATGTATATTGTGTGTATTCACAATGTACATATTTATGAAATAATTCAGCGTTTATAATTTTCATAACGAGAAGAAAGAAAGCTCTTTATGGTCATTTGTGGCTGCCATCTGTTATCGTGCTTTGAAAAATAATAACGTACTTAATCGCGGGGTGACTGACTCTATCTGACATTGATTTTAAATTGCAACGTTCTTATCTACTTAGCTAGCAATTTCGTTAATGTTTTATTTGATAGTTGATTTTTCTTAATCAAACATTCCTTGTATGCAGTCAGTATTAACAAATAGCAAAAAAATATATAGTGTAACTCTATCGTAAAAACAAATCACGGAAATAAAGTTTTTTGTACGCAAGTATTACAAACCAAATACGGATAACATTTCTCAATTTAACTGATTTTTTGAAATAACTTATTTATTTGAATTGTGATATTCTACGACGAAAAATCTTCGCTAATTTTCTACAAACACGTATCTCAATTATTGTCAGTCTTAAGTTTTTTGCTGTAAAATTTTTAATTCAATTCATGTTCCATAAACTTGTATCCCAAAATATATTTTATTTTATGCTTTATTTAATCTTTCACAAATACGTTAGAGGTGGTGGCATAGATGGAAATGTCTCCTGCCTAATTAAATTTTTCGTAAATATTGAAAACAAAACTAATTATATTTTAGGGATATTTTTTATAGCTATAGAAATCGATCTTAACAGCGGTATAATAAAGTACATTTATGTGTGTTTCTGAAACCTTGTACTTTTTGAGATACGTATTTGTAAAAAAATAGCGACGAAATTCATTTTTTATTCTCAGTAACTGATTTAAAATAATAAAATTGCTTTAAAAAAATCCAAATATTTATCACGTCGTTGGCTTCCGTGACATATTTGACATTTGACGGGTTTTAATCCCAGTACGAATTTTTCTTAATCGATCTATAGATTTCTGCTCGAAGTCATTGATTGATGTTTGTGACGTATAAAATTCCCTTTTACTCTTCCCATACTAAATAAAGGGACGTCACAAAAGCTAACCACTAGTCTTGTCTTAGCCATATCTTGCCTATCATTACTCTCTTCAATAAAAGACAGGTTGACCAACTGAGTAATAAGCAGTTCTCTTAGAAAAAAATATGTATAGATACATCTAGAGCCATTTACTCCACATTGAGAGCGTGCATGGATTTAAAAAAATATATTAACCATTGTTTGTCGTAAGATAGGACAACTAATTTTTAAATGAAGTTACAACTTGAAAATGAAAAAAGACATTGAAAATGATTAGATTGATTTTAACTATAGTGCGTCTTTTCACCAAAGATTGATAATATTATATTTTGAAATTTTGTTTATCATTATATAAAAATATAAAGAGATTAAATTACTTACTTTTTAAAACATATACTATTAGTTGATTGAAAAACTACATTTTTTGTGTGAAACTTTCAAACAAATTCCCATAATCATGTTTATTGCAAATATTATTGGTAGAAAAATATTTTTTACTTAACTAAAAATATCCAATTATTATCGTTTGTTTGTTTTTCTATCATCCCCTCCCATTTTATTTTGATCTTCATTATAATATATCAGAATAGTAAAATTAAAATCATTTGTACTTAAGCAAACATTTGCGAAAGTAGTTGCCTGAGGATGCCTCTGAAAGAGGCGAAACACGTGTCACATTTTGTAACACAATACGTGGAATAATCAAAGTTATTTTTATTTTATATTAAAATGAACTTCCACAAAGTTACCGCCGAATCCATCGAAAGTAATAGCATTATACCACTTAATAAAATCAGTTGAAAATGATTGATAAGTGAAAGAAAATCATGATCATTTGAAAATGCTCGTGATATTTTTACATGACTCTGAAATTAGCACAAAGAGTGGTTTACTTTATATTTGTAAATAGTATAGGCTACTATTATACATAAACTGTCGTGAATGGTTCAAATAATTCAAGTATGGCAGATACGTAAACATTTACAAGTTTTGTCTTCATAGCAAGGGTTTCCGGTGGATCACTATTACAACTATTTGAATTAATGAAAAAAAAATATAATTTTCTTTACGTTTTCATGTCTTATTTTATGATCTTATGCATATCATTGTTTTTTTTTAACTTTAGAGATCTAAATAAAAAGGGTCAACCAAAATTTGTAAAATATTTGTCATAAGGAGTCGATCCCAATAAATTATTTAGATTAAAGGTAACTTACTCAACCACTAAAAGGTATGGTACCCTTGCTTTAAAACAGGACTCACTAAAAAACAGTCTGCTTTGCTGGATCCGACCATCCAAAAATTTATGATTAAATATTGTATGTATACGAAATTTCAGCTTTCAAAAACAGGATTAAACAAGAATAGTCTTCGTCCGGCCCCTCAAAGTATTTATAAAAATCATCCAGTCCGTTTTTCTAAAATACTATTGACTTCTACTTTAGAGTATCTTATGAGTTCACTTACTCTTATAAAATACTAACATTTCCAACCATCTGTATTTAGCTTGACAGTTATAACACAAAAGTTCCTTCATCTATTTTTAAGTTGATACTTATTATCATTGAAGAGATAGAATGGAATACAACTAAATTGATCTTGCAACGAGACAAGCTGGATAATTCAAGATCAGATTGTATATTAAGGAAAGATGCTTTGATTTTCACACCCCGCTGTGGTGGATTTACATTATTTTGTCGTGATAGTTGCATTAAGAGTTTCAGAGAAGCACCGAGCACCCGAAGCACCTGGCACGAATCACTGAAATGAACGTGCAAGTGATAGAAACGTGATGCTGAGCCGACACATTGATCGCCACTTAGTGCACGTACATTAATCCTTTTGATTGATTTTATCAGAAAAAATATATCACAATTAAATTTTAAGCGGCCAATTTTTTAAGCTACTGTTGTAAAAAAGCTACGTAAATATTGTGAGAATTTTATTGAATCACAATCTAGCAATGAATGTAAACGTCTATAAAAGTGATAATAACATAACTAAATTCTAATACGGTAACAATATTAAAGTATTTAGTTTTACGTTTTTGATGATGACGCAAGCCGAAATAACTATACTTTATGGAGTCCGCGTGAACTGGCTTCACTGAGGGTTTCTTACTTATACAGCGATCACGCTTTTCCGTCTGCAACGATGGTAAGGGAATACAACTTTTGTAAACATTAGCGATCAAGGAAACTCGAAGAAATTTGACGCTAACGTGTCCTGGTACTTGAAGCTCAATAAATTTTAATTCCAAAAAAAAATATAAATTAATTTTATATAAAAATTTTAGATTCAAATACTTTGATATTTTTACCGTATTACAATGGAGTTCTACCAAGTAAATTCCAATTCAATCAATAACTTAATAATCCTGGTCACACATCAAATAGTGTTGGGTCGTATTTAATACATACAGCCTGTATTACTTAAATCAAACCCTTTCATTTTTTTATGATGCTAAAAGCTTGGATTACCTAATTAATTTGGCACTAAAGTTTCAAATATCACTGGAAATCGTACACAAAGATTTAAATTCGTTCTAATTTCTTCATTTATGAAATCGACCTTAATATCGCAGTAGCCTCCATTATTCATTATGCTGCTAGCCACAACGATCAGCAGTGTATTACACATGTCCGCTCCTAAAGCTTACCTAAGTTATCACATTGACACAATTGAACAGAATTTAAACAACGACAATGGATTTTAATTTTCTAACAAAATCGCTCAAGCTCTTATGTTTAATATTTTTAATCTAAATGTTCGAATAGGCTGGATGAGAAGGTACACCAATGACCATGTCTACAAATTCATACATATACGGAATATGACTATTTGCCTATGCAACTGAGTATGACAAAAGTTCTAAATTATTGAACACTCGGCTATAATACCAGCAGAAACTAGACCAATAGATTTAGTAATCAACTGATTAAGCGATGAGAAGATTCATTTACCAAGTGTTTGTCAAACCTTGTATTTTTATCAATTGATAATACTCGTTATGGGCAGAACGGGTCTTGCTTGATCCTAATAAATAATTCAAAATAGAACACAAAGTTTACATACACCAAGAGTTGATAATGAACACATTAAAGTGATCAACAGATTTACCATGAATTTGTATTGAAGATTGGAAAATGACAACACTATAATTTCGTATTACTTATGTTAAAGATTTGATTAAATTTGTTTTTGTTTGTATAAAAAAAGTATTTTTCAGTTGTGTACTTGACCCGTATACAATTTTCGTCTTAATCTTATAGTATATTCGAAGAACCAATTCTACTGCGACGCTGCACCAACATTATATATTCAAAATGCCATTATTTCCATATTGTTGAAAATTGTATATTCTCGGCCTATTAGAATTTATTTTCAATGTTGCAGAGTCGATTCGACAGATTGCAAATGCGGCATCGTAATACATAATAGCGTTGTGCGATGCTTAGAAATTCATTGTCACGTAACGCAATTCAAGTTCTATGCCAAACTCACAGTAAAATAATTCTGAATGCTGAGCCATGAAACTTAACGCGCTGTGTACCAATAGTGAGTAATGAAAGAATTTTCATTTATATTTGTTACTTTGAGAAATAGTTATCTTAATACAATAGTAAGATTTATTTAAGCGATGAGTCTATCCCCTAATCACGCACGGCCATTGGTAAAATCCTGGGGTAGGCTGGAAAGAGCTTGCAGGGATTCGTGTGAGCCCTTTATTGAATTAATAAAATTAATTTTATCAGATCTATGCGTTATATAGTGTAAAATTAAGCATTTTAATTCAATTTAAGAATGCGGAGATTTACATTTTGTGCTGAAATATTATACTGTATGAAAAGAATAAAAGTTTTTTTTACAATCTTGAAACTTTTCACTCTTGTAATCAAGTGCAGATGAATTTATTTATCAACTATTGATATTAATTAAATAACAGTACATTGCGTATTGTTATATTATATTAGAATATGTAATAAAGATCGATAGCTTTAATAATTATTGTGAATAATTGTATAATATTGAAAAAAGTTTCCACTCTTTTCCCGGATCACCACGAATATCTTTGAGATTAAGTGAGCTTTTTGTTTACGTATTGGCAGTCCGTCGTTGATTAAATCATCAACATTTATTTAATGTTTGATAAATAGTAAGTAATTTTACACTATATATACAAAAAAAAACAATAATTTATCAGGTCTATTTCTGCTACTACGAAAAATGATTGTTAGCAAAAACATTATTCCAAAAATTCAATAATTTACAATTTAAATACTACATGGCAGGGCTGTCGATACATGCCCCGAGATATATTTATTTTAATTTTAGAATTTCTGGCTTATTCAATAAATAGGTTTGTAATTTTCTGACTAATTAAAAATGCAACAAAAATCCCCCCGTTGAGGTCAACGGGCTTACAGCTAGTATATACAATTACACAATGCACTTAGTCTGAAAACAATTCATAAATAAGTGTGCAACAATTTTTTACACAACAAGCGGAATAAAAAAATATTGACAATTTAATTTATATCATAAAAACTATTCAAAATATTATGTTCATAATTACATGCATTTTGTTCGATTCAACAACATACATCAAACGTCTGTTAAGCCAAATCGAAAACGTGAATGAAGGCGAGATACAGATGGTAGGGGTATCTTCTCGGTCGAGAAAAAAGAAACGGTTTCTATTAAATCGCTCACTTGAATCACTCGTCGTATCACTCGGCCAAGATTGTTTTGTATTCAACCGAGTTCGCTCTCTCGGCGACATACTCGGTTGATCTTAATGAGACATTATGTGCACGCGCAGTGATAAACGTCAACCCCGAACGTAGTTATAATAGTATACTTTTTTACGATAACAGTTTCCTCGAGATAGTAATTCAGTAGTTATTGTAAAGAAGTTACTGGGAAATTCATGAAGCATGATTATCATTGGAGTGGAATACGTTAAAAGTCAAGCATCGAATAGAAAGGAGGCGAACTGGTCACGCCTCCATCTATAGGTCGATGCACGAGGCTTGGCGTGGGGTTTTCTTTGTTGTTTTGGCCCGGCGAATAGAGCAGCCATTTTCGTGATTATAAATAACATGACGTTGTTTTTTAACGCTACGTTAAGCTTGCTTCACAATATCGACAATGGAAAAAGTCAATTACATTTTTATTACACTATATTCATGCTTAATCTAAATGGAACCCGAAGGAAAAATTGATTCTCAAGATTAAAAATTCGTGCTATTTGGCTATGGTTTAAAAAAACAATATACATATTATGTTCGATGGATTCGACTGTAAATCTTCTGTAAGTTAATTTTTTATATATAAAATTTGATTTGATAATTTTTAACTTCAGAATTAAAATCCATTTTTAGTTTATTCGTCTGTATCAGTCAGTTTGCTACAAGAGTTACAATTTTATATTAAAGAATAGTTTTTAATTAACATTCATTATTTTATTTTATTTTTTAAACCATGTCCGCTCCCAATGTGGAGCATATGGACTTCCTAATAGAGTTTATCTCAACAGATGTGTTTCTACGAGAACTGCTTGTTACTCAGTTGCTCAACATCCCTTTTACTAAAGAGAGTAGGAATATAAGGATAGGGCTAGGACAGGATTAGTGGTTAGCTAATCGGTATCTGGTCTTCAATGTCCTTTCGGTTTTCCCGATATAAAATTTTGTACAAAAAAAGCATTGCAATCTATAAATCCCGGATTTATTTAAGTAGTGTATTCTATCTTTATTGTTAACTAATAATTTATTTCAGATAACTGCATATAAAAAATGAAGACTAAATATGTTTTTCTCAATTATTCATAACGATCTAAATAATTAATTATGCTTTGAAAAAAAAATGACGCCTTTTGTGACACGTTATCGAAAATCCACATTCATCAGAACATTCTTTAAAAATTCATCATCGTAACCATATTCAGATTGAACTGTGACTAGGATATTAAATGGGAAATGTCACAAACCTGTACCCACAGTGAGTGTTTTTTGAAAGATTACGAACCGGGCGCAAAATTTGACTGTTTTACAAGACGTTTTGGTTGAGTTCGAACATCAATTACAAAAAGACTGGTTAAGGATAAAAAAAAAATGACACTCAGATACCAAAAATCAACAGATAATACAAATAATTTAAGTTAGTCCCAATAGTAAAGTCACTCGGCTACTGCGATTTAATAAATTGTTTACTTTTTAGTGAAATCTTATAATTAGCCACCGTGCTTCTATAATTTGAAATACAACAGTGTCAACCATTCTTTTCTGCCTAAAAGTTAGTGAACAAAAATCTTTTTTACACTTGTTTCTTGTAGTATTTGTAGTAGTATAGAAAAAAGTACGACAAGGTATTGCGCTATATTATAAGCCTCTTGTATTCTGGTTTTTACAAAGTTTTTTGGCTACAAATCATTTAGTTGGAAATACACATTCAATAAAAAGCATGACTTTTTTTCGTGGATTAAAAAAAAATCTTGAATACATATATTAATTCCATTTTTTTTTTTCAATTATGATATTTTTTCCGCATTTTAATATATACGAATTGCTAGAACCGAACAGATTGACTTTTCGTGCTATATTAAGTACAGTAAGAAATATTAAATAAATCATTTTTCTACCATACAATTGTTGTTAGGTTTCTTTCCATCGTATTCTGGGGAGGTGAAGCCATGCTTAATTTTCCATCTAACAAAAATATTGAGTTAGACCTTCTTTCCTCCCAACTATTTATTAACACACAACATCATGTACCAACCTGTTAAATAAACGTCACAATTTTAAGCCCCTGACAGTTAAAAAATATGCCAAATCGATGGTTGATGGAACAGCCATTGTTAAATGACCCAGTTGTTTTTATTTTTTTAAGTGGGTGGTTTTCATCATATTTGTTTACCGATAACACATTAACAACGACCCCTATCCTCTCGAGATCAAAAATCAAAAATATCACATACTAAAATATATCTTCTTACCATAGCAATGTAGATTTTCGTTTCAATAAAACATAAACAAAAGCGTATGAATTGTCTTCTATAAAGGTGACCACGATGCAGTAAGAATATGATTTTGGTTATTCAATACAAATTAATATACTATGAATATTCATTGACAAAAAGTAGTACTACAGAAACCAATTACTATAAACACGTTTTTGAGTTGACCTCAAAAGCAGTAATATCAAATCAATTTGATATTAAATTTAACGTTTTATCCGTAATGTTGCTAGTATTATATTACAAAACAACATTTAGCACAGTATAATAATACCAGCACTAGGGATATGGAACCAGTGTAAGCTGAGAAATAAAAAAAATATTAAATAATATATTATGGAGGTGACAGCTGACAACGTTAAAAATTTAATATGTTTTATTTTAAAAACTTGGTAGCACAATATTTTATAAAAACAAATATTATTTTTCGATTGGTTAGTCGGTAACTTATTTTAAATATAATGAAGTTGATGACTTTGTACTCCACTGACTTTGTTAATAATTGTGATGTGTTTATTTACTTCCTTATGAAGTAAGTCTAAAGATACTTTTCCATGATTTAATACTTGTTAATAATAGTAAAATACCTATGAAATAAAAAAATTATCAGTTTAAATTTGATGTATAAATTGTATATATTTCACGGCTGTGGAGTCGAGTAAATAAATGACTCCAACTCCAAATTGATCTTTTCTATAATCTGTTTAACTTACATGAACATATATAAACCGTCTGAACATCTTACATATACATATATATATCATCTGAACATGTCAGCCTAGCATGCAGTGGCAACACTATAGACTCTTGTGGTTTGAATACACATTTTTTTTAAATGAGAGAGTCGTAAAAATATTTTGAGCCATTTAGCTCTCTGGTATTTGAATAATCTGTAATATTTAGCCTTTTCGTTTAATACCTCTTTTTTCAACATTCTTTTAGTATTTCAGAATCTTTTTTTATAAAATTTACAAAATGCCATAAATAACAATGTATTTTTCTATTTTATATGATTAATAAAATACGAAAAAACTAAACGCTCGAATAAAAGAAACTGATTACAAGAAGAAATATAATATAATTACAAAAAATCGTCATCATATCTCTAGTTTTCTCTACGATTTGTTCTAATAAGTTTCATTCGACATACTATGGTCACATTTTCTTAAAAATATTTTACTCGTATTTTGCGCCAGTCCCATAAAAATTGATAAACTGACATTTTCTTATCCTTTTGGCTGCCGTAGAAAAAAAGTACGTTTGTATCTAGCACGCCGGCTATAATTTCCAATTAATAATTTAATTAGTTATTGACGAGGTAAATCGTCTCTGGCGTATTGATCACGAAAAAAAGATATATCATCTGTGGTAGCCATCCAGTTAATAGTAATACAATTTTCTACAAAACTGCACTGTTACAAACGGCATTCAATACGTTTTTTGAGAGAAAAAGAATTGTACTATTAAAAAATATTATTTAGCTATTTTTAAGCACATCAGCTTTCAAAACATTGATCGAGAAATATTAAAAGATAAGACAGACTCTTTTCCTTTCCCTTCAGAAAGGGTAAAGCAGGAAGCATTTAATAAGGAAATGAGTAATAGATACTTATTTTTTATTTCTTTATTTCATTTTCAGTATCGCATCAACGTAAAAAGTGTTGACAACATAACAGACATCCATGTTTTTTTGATATAAATAACTGAAAAATAGAAAATTAACATTAACGAGTTAGCGCCCATAACCCGCAAGCGAGATGGCAAAAAAACTAGAACATTGACCCCTTGGCTACATATGCAATATATTTAATCACATAGAATGTTTCATGGCTACCAATCTATACGAATCGATCTTTTAATTATCTGTATTAATCATTTAATGTTAAAAAAAGCATCGTTAATTATCTGCAAAAAAAATGGTTTTGGCTTATTCGTTTTTGTTTAAGATTAATGTTTAAAAAACCGTCATCCAGTTTTTCATTAAATTTTAAGAATCATAATAGATGGGATCGAAAAAAATTCTGCTTCGCGATCGACGGGTTAGAACCCTTGGCCAAGATAAATTCAGCAAATCTAGGAAATTAAATAAATTTTACTGTCTTATATTATTTAATATGCCAGTGTTAAAAAAACTCTGTCTCTAAGAAACCCACAGTTCTTCGCAATGCAAGTGTCTATAGTAGGTAAAAAAGCATACAAATAAGTTCTCTTTTGCATCAGACATCATGGAGTCGTTTGAAAAATATAATATATTTAAGTTCTAGTTTTTAAGCGCACATGGACATCACATCCGATAAAACAGTAGATTGTTAAGTCTGCCGTAATATATATTACTACCTTGAAAAAACTTCAGCATTCCAGTTTGGATATTCAATGAATAGTAATCAAAAAAAAATCGCTCGTATATACATTACAAACGCACTAGACACTAGTTCTTGACTGCTGCAATAGTGCAATGCCAGTCCTCACCTTGCCATAGATTCCGCAGACTTCCTCATCAGTCGCCAGCCAGTTGTTACATAATGAATCAGTGTTGCATTATTAGTTTGTCGGACAAGATTGAGCGGGGCATTGCACTTGGCGTCTACTCGACTCGAGGTCGGAATAGATGGTCGTGCTATTTATTTACTATCACTAATTCATTATTTCTGACTCATTTGCTTATCTCATTATCACTTTTGGCTACCATGTAAATGCACACATGTGCAATAAAATTACCACGCTGTCAATATCGAGATTCTAAGTCCAAAACGGCATAAGTTACAAATCATTTTTTTTTTATCATGACAGCTAAATGAATGATACGTCAATATATTTTTAATTAATGAATTTAATGCATCGTGTCGACATGCAATGAGTTGCGAATTTATTTTTCAATTCATAAGAATTTTTAATAAAAATTCGTTATAAATAAATAGCTCAATTTTGAAATATGTATATGGTAAGTAAATGAAAATCGATATTTCATATAAAATACTTTCATTCAAAATATATCATATTTCGTAAACAGGTTTATTTCATAAATAACTTTTAATATATCTGAAACCAACATCAATTCTGGAACCTGTCAATATTGATACAAAATTAACTAATTTGAAATGTATCAATTTATCGCGAATTTTTTAATTCAAGTACATATTTGATAGTTTCTATTCATTCAAAATTATATTTTGACTGGATTTCAATAACGAAATACCGGTATATTTTAATTTTCGAAACCGGTATTTCGGTATTGAACAAAACACTATGAATACCTTAATCCCGGATTCCGTAATACTGGTTCGGCAATTCCTAAACAGCATACATAGCTTTCAAAAATAGTTATCAGATTAATTACTCAATTTGAGATTTTTTTAAAGTTTTTGCCTTTTTCTTTTTGAAAGAACAATATAGTTGTTATTTTCAAAAGGGAATACTGTCAATTATGACTAAACGGTCACTTTAATCAAACACAAAGGGGGAATATACTATCAACCATCCGGGCAATTTTTTATTTACTTATTTAACACTAACATGGTTATTAGAAGAAGAAAAAATACAGATTTACTTGGCTACCATCAGGTGTACGATGAATTGGTACGCCTTTCAAAATTAGGGCTACCCTTTTAATAAAGTTTTTACCTATGAAGTGCCATGGTGGGCCGGAAGTTCCATTTAAGCTCGGGAATTGTTTATTTTATGGAAGCTTGTGATATAATACTTATATTTTAAGTCTGTAAACAATACACTTAACGTATTAGTTTATTGTGTTTTATTTATTACACATGAATTATATCAAGTTTTTATAACTGTTTATAATTGTGTATTTCATATTTCTGGAACGTTGTTCTTGTGAATGTGTATAATTCGATAATCGTCAAAATTAATTAGAAAGGAATATACAGACAAATAATTACAGAAAGTTAGAGAGATAATTTTAAGCATTATTTCATATGTGATAATTGGTTGAATAGCTAAATATCGTACATTAACAAGTTTTAATAGTTAAATTTTTGATGTCATTTTTAAAATGACAAATTCACATAATGTTTTGCATTTAAAATTTGAAATGAGTCAATCCTTTTTTATTTAAGATGTCTGTGATTTTTATCTATGCCTTCATTATTGCATATTTGAGGGTGTAAAAGCAAAGGTAGAGAAATTTTAAAAATACAGCTCTGTGAGCAAAAATTTTAGTAGCAAATATAATTTCATTCTATAGAAAAATGATTTTTTTTAATTCGCTTTAACGTAGAAACAGATTCAGCTTCTTCGATCAAAAAGTCACGTGACAAAATGTTTACTAGCAAATTTTACGAATCACATTATTCTACTGTAAGGTATATTATAACACACATAAATTAAATTAATTAGTAAAACTATTTTTCAGTTTTTTTTACCTTTTTTCTCAAAATGATTTCCGTGGTAGATTACTGTATTTGCTCTTGACTTCCTCATTTGTATTAGCTTCAAATATAAATTAACTCAATTAATTAAATTGTATAAAAGAAGCGTATTTAATGCAAAAAAAATATGTTTATCTGACAATGCAGCATTTAGTATATCCTTATTCCGATCTACAAAACTGTTTGGTTAGCTAATAAAGAATACAGATTATTTTCTACCCCTGTATTTTTCAATTGTGTTATACAAACACTTATTTCGCATCGTTTCAACCTACGGCACTTTTGTTCGTGATAACTAACGAATTAGATTTTACTGTCATTTTTTCATATTTGATTGATTTCACGTAAATATTTAAGTCTTCATTTTTTATTGTTTTATCTACATCTATCTATACAACCATTTGTACACACAGCATAAGACAATTGTATTTTATTGTTATATAAAACATATATATACAATAACACTTGAGATTCAATGAATGGCATACAAACAAACTGATTCAATAAACTGAAGGTATTCAACACACAAACACATCGTTCTCGCACGATAGGGTTGCTTTTACTTCACATGTATGAATGAGTAGATAGACATATTATATATTATATTATAGTATTCACTTCTTACTCGACAAATACACCTTGTGGGAAAAAATGCAAGGTGGATGCACAAATTTTATTTTGAGAAATATTTGATAGGTTTTTTTTCTTTATGACAGGAATTTATTTCCAAATATTCAACTTACCGAAGCTTTACTTAATTCTTATTTAATATTTGAACTCTACAATAAATTAATGATGAGTTTGGGCCTCACTATATCTATAACTATATATCATTTATTTTTCTTGTATTAACATAATAAAAATACGTAATCTCCTACTAATATGATTATTTTTTACGTAAAGTTAACATGTTCATTTTATAATAAAAATATTTATTTTTCCTAAACACTTAATTACCTGTAAATTCATTATTAGGATAAAATGGTACAGACATAAAGGTGGTGGAAAAAGAAAAATATGTGACAACATTTTTAGAAACTATTTATATTTATGTCAGGTCCATGGCACAGTGGTCAACGTCGTTGGTTTCCATTCCGAATCTCACGTGCTTGAATCTCAGTACGAACAGTATTTTTAAATCGATTTCTGTTCGAAGGCATAAATGTTTGTGATGTCTAAAAATTCCCTCCGATAAGCTTACCACTAGTCTTGTCCTCATCATATCTTTGCCATCCTTACTCTCTTAAAAAAAGAGTTTGGACAACTGGGTAACAAGCAGTTTTCGTAGAAAAAAAATGTTGAGATACCTTCATTAGGCAGACATATGATTCACATTGGGAGCGGAAATGGATTTTAAACGAAACTAGTCGTGGTAGTTTTAATTAATTCACGGAATATTAGAATGTATACCTACTACTTCTAAGGACATATTTTCGCTTTTAAAGCCCAAAGCTAGACATTACTAATATTACATAATATGATTACATTTTTTTTTTACCATGTCCGCTCCCAATATGGAGCATATGGACTCCTAATGGAGTTTATCTCAACAGATGTGTTTCTATGAAAACTGCTTGTTAATCAGTTGCTCAACCTCTCTTTTTCCAAAGAGAGTAGGAATAGAAGGAAAGGGCTTAGGACAGGACTAGTGGTTAGCTAATCGCTCTCAATACGCCCCGTTCATAGGATAGAATGGGTGAGAGGGGGGAATTCAAGACATCTAAACAGTAAATATTGTTCAATTAATTTAAAAAATCACATTTGAAATTATATTGAGATTATTCAATTATGTTCCGATTTAAATATTCAGCTATTTTATCAATTTCTTATAAACATCATAAAAACAAAGATAAAATGAGGATCATGGTATAATCATTGTGTCAGACCTATTATTGTCTATGCTTATTATCATATTCTTCTCTATATTTTACATAATACATAAATGTTCGTAAATTTCGTTAAAAAAGTCTCCAATTTTTTCCCAAACGTAAACAATACGGTTTACCTCTAACGTTCTTTATACGGAACATTAAAAAAATCTCAAACGGTCTCTCCCACGATTTAAAAAAAAAACTCGATAGGTAGTGAAAAAAGTGAATATAAAGTGGGCACAGAAACAACATCTGTTGAAGGAGCGTTTCTTTTTGTTGTACCTGTGTATAAATTGTATTATGGACCACTTCCTCCGATAGCAGGTAGTCACCCCTACAATATATTTATAGCATAACGACGCATACAACTTGCTTCCGTCTATATGAAAATACTTTTAATTAAAATATTCAGTTACTTTTATTTAAAATGTCGTATTACGTTTTTGACAAGCTTTGTGAAGATTCAACTCTGATTCTGATATTTTTCTCTGATACAAAATCACTGTTACGCTGTATCACTATTAACAATCGGTATTACTCCTGAAAGAACAATGAATCTACAACAATATAATAATTTGTGTAAACGTGTTAGGAATAACATATAAGCTCACTTCTTTGATGATTTCATGAAAGAAATTCAAAAATAATCAAAATTTATGTGACGTTTTTATGATATATTTTTTTAACAAAATCTAAATAAAAAGTTATTTTTCCAATTTAACTTATTCATTTTGTATGTAATTTTTCTTTTACTTGAAAGGGCTACATCAAATATTTGCTAAAAGTGCTGTTTAGTTCTTATAGGCAGTGGATTACCCCATAAGCGCAGAAGCGTCTCAAAAATAGAATATAACTCAGTTATCAATATCTGTTCTTATTATAGGTAGTTTTTCTAATAACAGGTCCTCCAAATTTTATTGCGGCTTGGGCTTTCCAAGTAGGAAATCCGTCACAGCTTATAGAATTTTCGTAGTTTTAACTTTTAAATATATGTATTATTTGTTTCAATATAATATTGTATTTACTTCGTCAGATTCCAACGTAAGATGTTATGTATCAGCTTATTAAAAAAACTTTGATATAAAAGGTTAAGGTTATGAGACTAATTAAGTTTGTCAGTCGCTACGAACATCGCATTATAAGGATTGCGTTAGCAATGAAGAAAGTATCTAAAGTTAATTTAGTTATTTTCTGTTCTATTAAAAAAAAAAAAACTGATTCAGGAAAAAATAAGTTCAGCGACAAGAAGTCTCTCAGTTGACACCAATTAGAACGCCAACCACCGCGATTAACTTAATAATCAATAAACGCGGATTCAAAACCTTTTTTAAAGATTGTAATATAAAATCGGTATTGAAAGCTATCATCGTATTCCAATACAGTGGCTATGAAACAAAGAATAGAAATAATATGGTATAGGCTTTTTCTTTTAACTTAGTATCTTTGTGCTTTCGGTGACAAACTGTCAGTATCATCCTATACGGAAGAAAAAAGTTTCAAGGGCATATAAAGTGAAAGAGGAAACCATATTCTTTGTTGAGAGTTTATTATGTTCCTGCGCACTCTTGACTAAGTATAACAAGCCAGAATTTCGTTTGACAAAAACTATTTCACTTTTTACTGCTTTACCAAAAAATATCACATGTTGAATTAAATACGAATCCAAATGTCAACGAGTCGTTTGTGAGAAAATTATTACTGAGTGCAAGATCCTATCAAATGCCAATGACTCTTTTCAAGGTCTTGCCTTTCTTTAAGATTTCTTACAAGCTACTATTTTTTTATTCAAGCAATTATTGTCTGAATCGTAGTCGATATAATAAGTGCTACGAATTAATCACTAGTTAAATTTGATTCTTTTTATTGCCATCGGATATTAATGTGTATAAATTTATTATATATAACAGGAAATAAGTAATAGAATGCAGTCAATTTAACCAATGAATCATTAAACTGAATAAAAAATCTCAGTTTAAAATAAAACTTTACTTTTTAAAAAAAATTGAAATATTATCACATAATTTTTCTCAATATTCTGTGTTTTGAATATTTATCACATGAAAGAGTCCCAAAATCACTTAGAAAAAGTGTGTTTTTTACTCATAAAATAACTTAAAATATTTTGTTGTCTTTTTATCAAATAAAGACATATCGATATTAAAAATATTTGTATCAATTGCATACAATTTTACATAAGTTTTAAAATAATAAATTATGAGAGCACCTCTGAATCAAGTTTCTGCGTGTTGTTATAATGTATATATTTAAACAGACTATTGATTTCACTAAATTTTGGTTTAAATAAAATTCACAAAAATTGTTGTTTCTCTTTATTTTGACAATTAATAATAATATGATTTCATGAAAAAACAGTACATGAAATAATATAACCATAAAACCAAATCTAGATTTCTTGAAGAAATATTTTTTTGTTTTTTTTTTAATCATATCTACTCCTTTCTTGGATCATACGGCCACTAAATGGTTATTCCAAAATTCTCCATCCCTAGCCAGGTTTTTTACTTCTTCCCAGGTTATCTCAACATCCTGTAGCTCCTCCAAGTTCATCTTATGGATGGTCATCAGTGGTCTTCCGTATCGATCAAATCTATTCGATTGTAAGAAGATAAGTTATTTATACCGCCCTAAATATAAAATATATTAAATCGTATCAATTATATCAATAATATAAAGTGTTTAAATATATGTTTTTAACTCTTACACAAAATGTGCAACCACCTGGATCAAAATCTACAATATGTGAAATTGAAATAGAATACCAAAACGGAAATAAACAAAAAAAAAGGATATGGTTTGAACAATGAAAAAACATCTTTGAGAAGAAACCATTTGATTTGGCAATTATTCCCAGAAACCCTCTTACTTAGATTATATGTATTATTCTTTCGATATCGGTTTGATTTTTTTTGGCAATCGTTACAAGTTAAAATCTTCACACGAAAAAATTACTTTTTCAACAAAAAAAACGACGGAAGTTTGATCAATATACATTTTTTATCACTAGTCATTCATTCTTCCATTCAAATGAAAGCGAAGTTTTGAACTTTTATTCGATAAAAAAAGGTTAGAAACACTACTGTGCGAAAAAAAGGATAAACCAACGAAACGTATTATTTACTGACAGCTTTCGAATTCAAAAAATCTCAAAAATATTTTGAGTACAATTAGCTTAAAAATTGTTAATTGCCAAAAGATCGAACAATAACTTAATATTAAAATAACGGATAACCTAGTGTGCAATCATATACATATGTATGGGTATAGGGTGGCGTTAGTTTGCTATGAATGAAGAAAGATGGCGGTATTTAGAAAATATATATCTACTGTAAACAAAAAAAAAACTGGTTAAACTTAATAATCCCATTTAACTGTGCCGGAATATTATATTTGGATATAAAAAATATATTATGAAAAAAAAACGATAACGCTGTATCGATAAATATATATTAATTTATTCAGTATCTATTGACAATGATCATGATGAGCTAACTTGGATCTGATCTTTTTTTTAAAAAGTTTAGAATTTGTAAAAAAAAGCGTTATTTTTTCATAATATAATGCCTATCTACCAAGAATATATTAACAGTGAGCACTTTAAAGTACCTAAACATATGTACATTTTAAAGTTGAAATGATTTCTATATAAAACCAAACTCTTTGTTTGAAGTACGTAATCTTTGTAGAGAATATAAATTAGCATTAAAAAAAAAACTTATTCAATAAATATTCAATACGGACAATAAAAATTATCAATAGCTTATGGCTTTTAGTATTGATAATATTGGAAAACAGGTGATGTAATTAAGCAGATTAAAATTTAAAACTTAATTAAATCCTCAAATTTACTTTGCAAATTTATTAAATAATCAAAATAGTAGATATATTATTCACAGATTCATAGAATAGCTTAACATCAATGCTTTAAACCTACTTTAAATTGTTTTATTGATACCAATTAAGTCATACAGGATTAGTGTCTGTCATAATAAACAAACCCCTTTTAAAACTCAAAATATTTGCATTTTGGCTGCAATAAAATAAATAACACCGACAAAGCATCGGCGCCTTTGAACATTTTATTTGGCCTTTCTTTAAAATCGAAATTCACTTAATGAGTATTTTATTATTGCAAAGAGAATACCTACCGGCATAATGAATAAACCCTTTGAAATATTTCAGTAGGGATTATAAAAGCAATTAAATAATAAAAAAATATTGTGTTGTGTGAAATAAAGTTTAAGATTTTTTTAACGATACTAAGCATTCTTTTAGATGCGTCTTTCGCGGAAGGGTGTATAAACTAAGAAGTTAAAAAAGGAAATTACCAAGAACATTTTTAAAATATTTTACGAGTTGTCGAAACATGTCGAAAAACCATATCAACCCATAATAGACAGAAAATCGTAGCAGACAATTTATAAATTTGACAGGTTTTTTTAAATTACTCTCGTACTAAGTTTGATTGAGGAATTCCTTAAATGCGGTTAGTAAATATAATACATGGTCAATTGTGATATTTTCCTGAATACTTTCAGTTCTCTAGATCAGCGTTTCTCGACCGGGCTCCACGTGGAACAAACGATAACAAGTCAAATCGCTAAAATGCACTTGCCCTAAAAAAACGGCAGGTGAATGAGATAAAGTTTCTAAAGTTTTTGGCACTGACGTTTTAGGCAATATTGAACAACTATTTATTGGTTTAAAACGCAATTCGTTTAATTGTGTCGCATAAGATCTTTTTCCGATTATGGGTCGATGTATACAAAAACTATAAAAATTGTAATTTTATTTTTATTTATAAAAACAATCGATGTTTGGTAACTGTAAATTTTTGGCAGAAGGACTTCTATCATGACAATAATATTTAAGTAAATCAATACTTTTAAGTAAATAAAGATTTTTGATTCAAGATTCAAGCAGTTTTATTACATTATGTTTGTAAGCTGAAGGCTTGTTACTTAGAGAGTTTTATTCTGTTATTCCTCTGCATCAAATGTATACTGTTTTGTAAAAAATGGCATATATTAATATTTTTTAGTCTTCGAAGAGGAAAAAACTCCCCACCGCCTTTTATTATTTGTGATTTGGGAATCTCAGCGAAGGTTTACTAAAATTAAATTAACAGGTATTAAATTTGAATTTACCGTGAAATTACCATTTAATTTGCCGGTATTTACAATAATTAAGTGATTCGAATTGACAATAATAAAGATAATTCGATTTACTATTTCCATAGAATAATAATTCAAAAAATTAGAACTAAAAAAATGTAGTTTTCTCTCGGTAGGCCGATATTTGAAAAAGGAAATAAAAAAAAATAAACAATTGTCACTCAGTTCGATTATGTTTAGATGAAAAGGATCATCGTACACATAAAAAAAAATCAGAAGAGACAAAAACGTTTTTAAACGATTTTGGGCCAAAGTAAAATTATTAAATAAACGCATCATTAAATTGCAAAAAGTCTTATAAACTGGTGTTTTATTAATTCAATTTAATATAAATTTAATAAGTTGTTTAAAAAAACCATTAATGAAGGCTCTTTTCCTCGGTTGCAATTTTCATAGGCCCTTTTTTCAAACTTCAAAGCTAAATTTTGATACTTATTCGGCATTTGCTGATTAGGTCCTTTTGATAGATAGTTCATTTAGTAAAAATACTTTTAAAAAAATTGAGCGTTGATCCCTCTTACCTAAGCACAGTCGATATAAATGCAACTCGAAATATCAGTCTATGGTTTTGTGAACGTTTCCAAACATTTGAATTAAACTGAGATTAATGACTTAATGATTTACTAAAACGATGAGACAAATAATAATTATTTCTTCAGTTCATTTGTTTCAAAACTTTGCTAATACATATTTCAAAACTGTCAATTTCTAGTCGTAGCACTATGGAACTATGCCATAGAATTATAATACATCAATTTTATTTAAAGATGTTTCGATAATAAGTGAAATACTTTTAACACTAAGCTACTTGTGATGTCGAATCATATGTCATTCAAATTTGACTTTTTATAAAATTGGGTTAAAATCAATCCAATTATTATATCGAAGAGAAAACAGTATATATTAAGTCGTTAAGCAAGTGTATATTGTTTTAATTATTCAAAATTATGTATTAATTGTACAATGTTTTATACAGACTATTTATTCTATTATTACAGGGCTTCCTAAACTATGTTCCGTGTGACTTACATATATAGGTGTTCTACGAAAATTTGGAATGGTAATATACGCTGCAACACATTTAATCATCTTCTACTTCATATTAAAGATCGAGTAATGATTAATCTCCACTGATGCTTAAAACGTCAAATATCTAGGTATAGACGGAGATTTTGAATCACTTGGAGTTTTATTTTTGTTGCAAAAACAATAATAATTAAATAATATTTGATTTAATAACATATTTTTTTTTTCAATATTTTACTACTTTAAATTACTCAACCAAAAAAATAAGCTATGTTCCGGTAAAATTTTCAGATATGCAAAGTTTGGGAAACACTGTAATAATATTTAACTCCTATTAGAGAAGTTATTTCAAACATATTTACTGGTTTGCAATGACTTTAAATTTGGGAAACCTACATACCTTCTCAGGAAACGAAAAATACTCTAAAGACGAAAGTGAAAACAAACAACCAGACACATTAGTAAGGAGAGCAGTTTTGTATGAATTTATGAGTATACAGTTCTTGTCCTTCGGAAAAGAGTAAACGTCAAAGCCGCTCACTTACTAAATGACTTTATTACGGTTTTTATGACGGCACCCAACAAGTTTGTATTTTTTTTCGGGTTACCTACAGAAATATTTCATTACACTTTCACATTTTATTGACAAGTTTCTAATTTATGACCGACATCTTTTTAATGGCTGTTTCAATGTCAAAATGTTATCTTTTAAATATCTTGTAAGATAATTTCATTACGTTTTCAGAAATAAGAAGTGCTGTATCCTGTATGGAATGAAGAATATGTTTTAAAAAATAATTTAAATATCTTTTAATACGATATACTTTTACATTCCGTAAAAGTAACCAAGTTTTGTTTATAATTAATAAATATGTATTTCTCGTTCAATTTCATAATTAATATTCATGTCACATTAAATTCATATGTTGAAATTATTATACTGATTTGAGTTAATTTTGGTTGCCGGAGCAGTTTTGTTACTTTTTAGTCTTTATATTTCTATTTTATTTTTTACTCACTTACACAGCAAAGGATTTGAACGAACACATTGTTTTACAGATTTTTTAAAATAAATTCATTTTTTTCATTAAAAACGTTGATGTTTGTAATTGCTTAATTGACTTCCACTCGCCAAATTCGATCTTTAAAAAAATGGTAAATAAAAAAAAACAGTAAATGAATCTATCCGCAAACTTATTTGCAAACATTTTTCTGGCACATATTATGCTGAAATCTTAACACGTACATTTTTTAAGAATTAAATTTGATTTTGTGACAAAAGCGGCAGCTTATTCATTTCTGTAACGACTTCAGGTTTCACAAAACAATGAAAATTATATTAAATTGGCAAGATATTTAACAGTTATACTTTTTATCAAAGACAATTTAAAAAAATGTTGATTTCCTAACATTTTAGGACAGTAGCCCTCGAATGTTTTTTTTTCAAAATAAAATACTTATTTTTTCAAGTAAGAAGTAAGAAGGAGAATAAATCGTTTCATCGAAAAATTGTATTCAATATTATGCTGAATAATGGTAATAATAATATTTATATTAATATGCCGTGGCTTAATACAATAAACATTAAATCGAAGTTTAAATAATTATCTTAAAATTAACAAGGATAAAGATCACATTAACTTTTGAATAAGATATAAATAAAACAAAACCTAAGTATTTCAAAATAAAACATTTTTGTTTGTACACACGTACAGATAATCCTCTTTTTGCACAGCTTATTTTTTTTACGATTTCGAAAAAAAACACGGTAAAATGTAATGAAACCTATCATTCATATATATTCATTTCATTTGAATAAAATAAATCTGAATAAAAAAAAAGATTTAGTGTACTTTAATTTTTCCTTGTGACCCTAACACATAATAAAAAAAAATAGCAGCCCACTAGAAGAAATAGGTTATGCACAGCCGTGGGCTGGTAATATGTTAACAAGGGGCTCGGTAAATCTCAGCCATAACGTCTTCATACCATGGATAATGCATATGACGAGACTCGCTGGCTTTTTTGCGGCTAGTTGGTTGTCTTAGCAACAAAGTCTTCTGTTTCGTATTACAATTTAAAAGAAATTGCAGTTAGGTGCTGATTTGATCTTAAGCGAATGATTTTCTTAACTTAACAAGGGGCTCACCGGCCACGCCGAGCCACCTTCCAGCCCGCCCCTGATTATGCATGTCTGAGCCATCATACTGTCTAATTCAAAATTAATTATCTCTGTTTCTTGAGACTATTACAGTTTACAGTCTAAGTTAATTTTATAAATTAATAAAACTAAGAAGAAATTTTACAGACATACATTTAATAGTGTTACTATATACAAGAGGGAAGAGATGTCTCTGATTAAAGCCTCTTGGAACACCTGTTTTAATTAGTTTCGTTTTAAAGTTGTCGCTGCTGACGACATTCTTTGTGAAATCGTATTGAACATAACTCCTCTCACCTGAGAGAGTTTCATTACCAAGGTGAATGTTATCGTGGCGGATGAACTTGTGTAAAAATAACACTGAAATAAAATTACTTGTGCTACTTCCGATTCATTTAACTCTGCCGTTGTGGTGCCATTGATCGGCAACCATATTAAATATAAAATTTAAATATATTTTTATGTTATCCTGCGGTGGTCTGCCAATACATTAATAAGGGGCTCGCTGAATCTCCACGCAATTGTCAGTGTTTTGTGGAAAAAATGATTTTTTTACACTCCTATGCAATAATTAAATAAGTAATTGGTTGTTACTTAATACCAGTGGCGGCCGGTCAATGTGGCATTGAATCAATACACTCTTTGTATATGCAGGGGCGGTTATTTTTCATTAAATAATATTCAAACATAACATTTATAATTTAAGATTTCGACTGAAGGTGCTTGGTGGAATTTCAATATTAAATTTGAATCGTTTAAATTATGTACATTCTCACAGATTTTGTCACTAACGACCCGGGTTTCGCCTTTCGGCATCTTCAGGCGTTCAAGTGCACGGATGAACTTGAACTGATAAAATCTGTGGGAGTGTACATAATTTGAACGATTCAAATTTAATATTGAAATTCCACCAAGCAACTTCAGTCGAAATCTTAAATTAAAACAATACGTATTTTTTCTTTAACTTGATTAATATTGAAAATATTTTAATGTAGGAAACTAACTGATTACTTGTTTAATGAGACATAAATAATGAAGTTAATAAAGAGAGAATGACTATTAGAATTCTATTTTTTTTATCAAAAGTTCTTCTGATCAGAACAATAATAATTCAGTTAAGTGAAATATGCCAACCAATGAAACGTTAGGTAATGTCAACTTTTGATTTTTTTTCTACCTTTACTTTCCTGCTGAAACTATATGTGGGGTCTTAGTTTCCTGGCTCAAGTTCAGACAGAGTACAGACCAAGTATATATATATATATCCCTTTCCCTCATGTAAGATAGCTACGTCATGACTTTCTTATATAATGTGTCAACTGAAGGCATTGTATGGGGAAAACAATTAAGAAAAACCTCCTGCGAGAATGATTGGCTTTGAATCATTAACAAAAGTTCAATTCTTAACAAAAATTGCTACTAATTGCTCAGCTTTAGAAAAGTTCTTCCATAATATATATCCCATTTTAAAGTTTTGAATACCAGTGCTTGCAGTCGACTCTTTTTCTCATTCAGATAATAATGATTAATTACGACCTAAAGCATAACTAGATAGTGAAATAATTTTGTGAAGTACTTCCAAGAAGATATTATTCTCAAAAATTAATCGCTATGTTTATAAGAATTGCTTTATGTTGACTGGTTTAGAGGCAGGGATGGGCTGGAGGGGGCTCGGAGGGGCTCGCGCGAGCCCCTTGCTAAATTTCGGCGAGGCCGGCAAGCCCCTTCTTAAGATAAGAAAATCATTCGTCTTAGATCAAATCATTACACAACTGCAATTTCTGTAGATGGTTAAATTTGAAAACAATTTGTCCCTTCATTTTTTCATTCAGCGTTGTAGGCTTCCGTGTTGGACCTCACAGGTTTGAGTCCCAGTACGAAACAGCATTTTTTTGATCGATTTATCTATTTTATGTTCTAAGGCATGGGTGTTTGTGATGTCCTAAAATTGTCTCCCACTCTTACGATTCTTCAATTCAACTGGGTGCTACTATTAGTTAATCACTATTCCTGTCTTATCCTTATCATTCTATCTCTACTATTCTCTTTGGAAATGAAAGGTTAAGCGACTAAGTAACAAGCAGTTCTCGTAGAAAAATAACTTTTGGTGAAATACCTTTATTAGGAGGCTACATGCTTGACATTGGGAGCGGACAAAAAATGGATAACATTAACCGAGCCCCTTGTTAAGATATTGGCAGCCCACCGCTGCTTAGAGGGATTAATTTCCTGCATACCCATCTGCACACTATTAAGTCTTCTACAGTTTCTACTAATAATCTTACAGTTAAGTAAAAATAAGCCGCAGCTACGATTAATTTATACTACATAATAGAATACTGCCATATATGTACAACAAACTGGAGAGAGCATGCGAGATGCAAATGAAAATAGTATTGGAGTTATGATTTGAATTGTTTGCTTCGTAATAATATTATTGTATTAGAATACTTTCATCAGCGTTTGCGATCACTTTTCAATCACAACAATAATTCTTATTCAACATCGAAGAACAACAAGACGAAGAAAGAAAGTAGTTCATCGTCTGAACTCGGGTTGCGTCGCATTACATCTCTTGCGCGATGATATGATGTGACTCTACTAGTTGGGTTACGTTATACGACATACTTTCCGCCAAGCAGGTGTTTGTAAGCTGCAATTCGGGGACAGTAACATTATTTTCGTTACAGTAAAACTTCGATATAGCAACCTTATGCGCGCACAATGAGATTTGCGTTATATAATAAAATAGATTTTATAAATAAACACAAGTTTTGACTCTTGAATTGAAACATATGAAAACTTAAAACAACTATCATTCTACAATATATGACATCTCTCTCATTTTGAATAAAACAATTTTTAAAGTTTTAAGCCCTGAATAATTATCTATTTTTTTGAAACTTTTCACTACAAATTTTAAATGATTTATGTTCTTAAAATACTATACTATTTTTCTTATGTCTAAAAAGATTTTTTTGTGTGAAAAAATCAATGTACAGTATGTCCTGGGTGATTTTTCTTTGACAAACCTTTCTATAAGCTCGTTTTTAGGGGACAGATGACTTTTTTCTGATAACGTTAATAGCTAATAAAATATATTAAAAACTTCTCTATAAGATGTCATATTTTTATATTTTATATTTTAAGGTTTCGATTGAACTTATAATGATGGGATTTCAATATCTAATTTGAATCCTTCCAATTTTGTACGTTTTAACATATTTAGCATACGTGAATATGACATACATTTTTTAAGCAATCTTTTGGTTATCTTGGCCTGTTTTTTTTAAATTATATTTTGCCAATAAAGACGATGTGTATAAAACCGATTGAACCTATTTTTGATGGTTGTCCAAGTCTAAGTATCAACATTAATATTTCTTAATAAATTGTTTTTTTTTTTTAAAGAAGCGCGGATATCATTTTTTTCATATCACTTGAATACCTCTTCATTTCTTTTACCTACAACTTTCAGCCGTGTGCATTGCTCTCACTCACTCGCACTGTGAACTATGTAACATAATTATTGCTATCTTTGTCTTGTTTTCTTTCTTGCGCTGACGCAATACAATCTTGCTCACGAGAAGTGATGAGGTGAAATGAGAAAAAAGAGAAATCAAGTGAAATGGATCTATCTCACCGGAATCAAAACAAAGATGAAAAATAAATAACTTCAAATAGATTTCTAGTTCGTCAATAATATTTGAGAGATAATTAAAGTAAATGTATGGTTCCTCCAAAAATTCTCTACTGCAATAACCTAACTGGTGGATTATGTATGTTTCTAAATAAGTGATAATTAACATCCCAAACTAATTCTCCCACTAATATTTTAAGTAACCATGTGCAAAATACAATCGTTTCAAATGTATTCTTTAATACCGTCTTTTCGATTTTAAGATGCATGTTTTTTTTCTATTCTAGTGTCTTTGTATTATCTTATAATAGACGGTCGAACAATCGCTGCCAAAAATACAGTAATCGTGATTCGTGATTATCCTCGGAAGTCAAAAACCTCAGAAAGGTTGTTGGATTATCGGAAGCAAGCACAGTATAAATAATGAGTATAATGTTTTAAGTAATGCTGCATCATTTATGTCCTTGCACAGAAGACGGAATTTTTCTAAGAATGTGTAAAATACATTGACTTGGAGTTAATCTGACAATAAATGATTCTAGATAGGCAGACACTAAATATCAAAACGTTAGAGATGGTGCAGTAGTAAACAAACTGTCATTGTACTATAACATTTGTTTGCTATAATATTTTTATTATTATTATTATAAATAGTATTCACAGATAAAGTTCCGTCTCATAATTAAGAAAATACTTCAGGTCAGTCAAAATATTAAGTCTAATATAATATGTGTACGTTATGAATTAATTATTGTTTTCAGGTAGTCGACATTGTTAAAACGTGTGGGGAAATTCCCGCATCGATTTAAAGAACTGCGTCTCTCTTCATAATAAAAAAATTACCAATACAAATTACATAATACAGTTATATTCAACATCTAGGTACTGAAAAAATATATTGTATGTGCAACAGATGAAAAAATCCGTAAAATATTTACAGTTAAATAAATATACGCAATTCTATACAGTATTTATGACAACGTCATTTGGGATATGAAGTATTTTATCAATAACATTATCTCAATAATAAACTCATTGATTTCGCAAAGAGTTTGTAGATAAATATCTAATTGACAGTTACACAAAACTGTATTCACTTACAACCTCTTCACGAGAATATTTTGTAGAAATCGCAGTCAGTCAATTAATTTCAGATGTTTTTTTACTGTAATATTTTGACTTTTGAATGCTCGATCATTAGTTACTGTTTTTGCAGTGTTATCAATTTGGGTTGTGTCCATTATTAATTTATGGCAACGAATAAGAGGCAGTTTTAATTATGTTTTGAGTATTTCACTATTAAAAATAATTAATACTTCACTCGAAACCGACTAACAGTAAAATAAACATTATCGTTTTACAAAATTATAAATCTAACAATATCACTTTTAAGGTCGTCACTGTCAATACTTTGTGAAGAGGCGTTACATTAAAAAAGTAAAACACTTTTTTTTCTTCCACTTTACATTATTATGATCAAATACCGATTTCGTACATCATGAGATTTCGTACACTGAGTCAAAGAACTTTGAGAGATGAGCGAAACCGGTTTTGATTTTAATAATTTAATGTTGAATTGGTATTAAGGAGTGTCTTCATTTTTAATCTAATTAAATTGTTTGTGGATGGATATTTCAAGATTTTCCTTTAAAATTTGTAGTAAATATAATGTTTAGTAACTGATTTTTGTCCTATATTTTTTCACTCAAGTTATTACATATTTTTCAGTTGCTGAGTGAAAACAGTCAGTATTGATAACGTTATAAAACTGGAATAAAATTTTGTTTTATTTTTAAAAATGTAAGAATCATTACCATTCAATTAATATTATATTTATAAATTTTCAACAAGTGAAGTTTAAATATTCAGGTTATTTTTGACGTCGGTATGTCATTGGGGTTTGTAAAAGATTATTAATTGAAATGGTACATACTTATTTGATAAAAATGTAACCAAAAAAAAAAATTAACAATTATATTTAATAGTATAGTAAACATAATGAAAAGAATATATTCAAACTTCCGCGCTATAATTTGATTTTTTTTTATATTAATAATTTTAAAAATGTTTGTTGAAAAAATCAATGATCCCATAACTTCTTAATATAAATTTGCCTAATATTTCAATACAATTTCAATAGAATATCGAATCTTTTCTATTAGATATTTTTTTTAAATTACGAACCAAGTCTGGGTATTAGTAATAATTATTATGAATCACGTTTTCCAACCAAAACGCTAAGAAATGCGACAAATCCGGTATTCTCCCAAGGTGAAATAACTTTCGTTGACGATGTGCTTTCAAATTTTTTTAGAAATTTATCATCGTCGGTTTCCACGACAAATTCATTATTCAGTATTATGATCGCGATGCCCGAAGTAGGTCATCGGTCATACAAATCATCGCATCGCTTTATTACAAAACAAATAACCCTTTTGGTATAATAACCATGATTTCATAATTCGTTCTGTTATTGAGTTATATATGTTTTTATATCTTTTGGACAATTATTTGTTTTTCAATAACTATGACAACTGTATGAAAGTCCTAGTATTGAATGAACTACACATTTAATAAAAATGCAAATTATTTTGATTAATGAACTGTTAACTATAGTTTAAATCCAATGTAGGATTTTTTTAAATTTATGATTCGACGTTCGAGTCAAGAACATATTTTTTTATTTTATGACTAAAGATGTTAATGTGAAATTATCAACCTTTTTCAGCCACTTCGTACTTCAATCTTACTTTCCTTTGAATAGAAAATTTAAGTAACTGCCTTGCAAGTGTTGCAACCATTGAAGCACTCACTTTTAAAATAAACGATACATAAGTTAATATGCTTAACATTTGTTTAACTATGTCTACTTCTAATGTTTAGCAATTGGATTTTTATTGAAGTTTCATTCAACGGATTTTTTTTTACAAGAACTGTTGGTTAGACATTTGCTCAATTTCTCTGTATTTAAAGTAGAATAGTGTAATAGAATGTAATATAACAGGACTGTCGGTAAGCTGATCGTTCCCGCTACGCCTTAATCAAATAAATGGTGGGAATGAGTTTGAGATATTTTGGACATTCATTTCTTTGGTACCAGGTCTGTAGAGTCGAGTAAAAAAAACTACTTCAACTTCGGCTTTAAAAAAAACTTTTTTTTTTTTTTTTGATTAAAATATTTCCGTTTGACTAACATATCTGTATATCATCAGATCATTCTAATTACTAGAATATTTAAAGTAGATTTCACCAATTAATATGATGAATAAATTAATAATTTTTCGATATCTTTAAATTATTTTTCTCTGGTTTTTCCAACACCGATTCCGACTTCACAGTCCTTACTTTGTATGGAAATTTATATATAAAATCTATGAAGAAATTCATCTGTACTGGGACTTAAGCAAGGCATGCTTAAAGCAGTTTACGTAATACGTTTTGCTCAGCTAGCGAAAATTTTCAACCAAGTAGTTACAAAGTTGAACATTTTTTTTGTCTTTTTTTATACCTACAATAACTCTACAAAGAACGGTAAAATTGGTACAAATTAATGTGATTAGTTTTTTTTCTGAATTCATATTAAATTATACCTATTGTGTATTTTTTTTTAAATGCAATGGCAAACCTTCGTATTAAAGATGTTACATCCGTTCTCAGACTTCGAGTGGTTAAAGGTTAAAATGGCATCGACTGAATTGATAGTCGCATCACATCTATATTCTTACCGTCAAAGTCTAGGTGAAGATATAAGTATGATAATTATTGTTAAATCTTGGTTGTAGTTGTGTGTATGAAAAGCGGCTCTACCTCCGCTGGCCCGTGTCGGCATACTTCCCGGCGAAAGTTGCGGGCACGTGTGCACGTGGGGCGTAGAGGTCTACTCAGGCGTAGAGCTTAGCCCACTGCTTCGTAGAATACTTTACAATTATGTTGATAGTGTGTTAATACATTATAATTTTTATACCACCTAATTTATAACTTGGTATGGTAGTAGCACCATTTGAATCGGTGGTGTTTGGGCATTACTTGAATAGAATTTGCAGAAGGGCAATTCAAACAAATATAAATGTATGAAATAAGTAAACAAAATCAATAATATCTTTATCACACATTCGACTATTTTTATTGTTATGGCATTTATATAAATCTTAAGTAATTGCGCAAACATTTATTATATATTTATTTAAAATTATGTAAGAAACAGCGGTTCAAAAATCGGTTATCAGGTTTTTCCCAAACAACACCGAAATGTTCTTCAAGTCAATTCAAACAACGGTTTGATATTTGACCGACATGGTTGCAATATGTATACATTGTATCGCATTTATTATATTTGCGGCGTCATACGGAGAGTGAGTAGATCACATTTCAGGTAAGATTTAAAATTCCAAACTGTCTTTATTTCACTTTATTGAATTACAACCAAATCTTGGGTATTATTTATTAAACTGTAAAAGGTGAAGAATCTGTTAATTTGTATGCCCAATGCTGTCAAGTGTAAATTCTTGGTAGAAATAAATTATCAATAAAAACAATTTGCATTACCTAATCTTAAGTGTTATAATATTATCTATATCAGCAAGTAATGACTATTAGGTGATTTTCCATCCAGTTTAAAATGCTTACTTCCTGACTGTGAGTTATATGTACATACTGATCATAACATAAAATTATTCTCATTACGCTATCAATTTACACTTCTGATGTGGGTGCGCATGGCTTCATAATGGAAGTGTCTTCACCGATATTTGTCTACGAGAACTGCTTGTTACTCAGTTGATCACCTCTACATTACGGACCTGACAAGTAAATAAAAATTCTTATTTTTTTATTATATAGCTCATATAAATCTTTCAGAATCAAAACCAACAAATTGCATTTTAATAATTTGTAATTTAAGTAAATATGATAGGATATATGAAATATATAAACACTGTAAATAATAGGTATGAGAATACCTTTAACCAATGTAAAATATATTTTTTTAATTAAAGAATAATTTACGTTTATTCATTATAGCATTTCTAGGCTATCCGGTAATCATTTTTGTCCATATTTTTACGACATATTTCACATATAAAGAAAATTTATCTTTTATATTTATGATAGATTTGGCGGTAACTTTGTGGAAGTTCATATTTATTACAAAATTAAATTTGATAATTTTGTTATTCCACTTGCAAGTAGCATAATGTTGTTATCCTTTTGTTGCCGTGGAAAAAGTACGTCTTTACCTAGCACGCCGGCTATAATTTTCACATATTAATTTAATTATTTTTTGACGAGATAATTTGTCTCTGGCGTATTGAACACACTCAATTTGACAAGATATCTCGTATGTGGCAGCCATCGAGTTAAAAAGCATCTTTTCCGTTTTCGATTAGCAATGTGTAGATGGCTGATTGAAATGCTGAAAGTTATAATACAAAAAAAATGTGTATGATGTCATCCAACTCTTTTTTACTGGGCTTGTCAAGCCACTGCATATTAAAAAAATTGTAATTACTGTTTGTGTCACGTCCGAATTTTCATAACATGGCCTGTTATTATAACAACCGCATCGCGATCGAACGTGTTCTGCAGGCCACGCAACAGCCCTGTTTGATCGGATTCCACAATGTTATACAAACGCACAGCATATTTTCACGATGCAATTTTATAGAATATCAGTATTTTTTTTTTTTATGTTTTTTAAATATATTAGAGGGACCGGAATTAAGTGTCGTTTTTTTTTAATAAAACAATCTGATACGATAAAAACATTTATTTGTCAAACATTAGTCGATTATATAACTTGTATCGTTGGATATAACCTCTTTCCACCTATCTGGCAATTTTTCAATCCCTCTTTTATAGAAATCACCAGATTTTGAATTAAAATATTCGGATTTACCCATTTTGACCTCTTCATAACTGGCATTTTTTTTTTTATAGAAAAAGTTAGGCTAACGTAGTAAGTTTGTTAGTGTCATTTTCATTAAATTGTATTCTTATTATAGCATAATATTTTTACAGCAATGCACAACCCCTGGCCCAAAACGATATGTATTTTGGCCTTTGACAATATTATATGCCAAGGTTTCCCAATCTTTTTTTTCAAATCCGGAAGTCCTGAAATTTTAACGGAGCACAGTTTATTTTTTTAGTTTGAGTAAACCATGTTGGGTTCTATGGTGCAGCGGTTAGCGTTGTTGTCTTCCGTGCCGGAACTCACGGGTTCGCGTCCCAGTATGAACAACATTTTTGGTTGAATTATAAATTTCTGTTCGAAGACATGTGTGTTTGTGATGTCTAAAATGTCCTCCGATTCCTAAGCGTAGCGAGAGTGATTTTTCGACCACTAGTCCTGTCCTAGCCTTATCCTTGTATCCCTAATACTCTCTTTGAAAACAAGACAGGTTGAGCGATTGAGTAACAAACAGTTTTCGTAGAAAAACTCTTTTTGAGATACCTCCATTAGAAGGCCATATGATCCACATTAGGAGCGGACATGGATAAAAAATGTTAATAACGCCAAATATGATTTTAATATTATTTTCAATAAAAAAATCATTATTATTCCTTGATAATTAACTTACCCATCCGATAATCGTACTCTGATTTCTGAATATATTATCAGAAATGTTTCGTATATTATTTTCTAAGCTTCAATCTATACAAGAAAAGATTTAGCTCATCTCATCATTATTTCATTGAAAACATTCTTGAGAAGTGCACAAAATTGTTCTGAATTACCACTAGTAATTATTGTGAAATAACGTGTATTATTTTTCAGGCTTAAAACTTAAAATCTTGTGTTTATATTACTATTACATTTTTATAAAATTTACCACCTAATAAGATTGTAAAATATTCACACAATTTGACTTTAAAGTAGTATATTATAATACACTTACACTAGGTTTTTATTAATTTACGAAATCATCCATCGTGAAAGAATGCCATTCATTGCCAATGAAGATTGTAGAACGTTGTTGTGCAATAACAAACAATGAAGCATGTACGAATCTACGCCTTCTAAAAGGTTTCCTTGTGCCAACGCGTTGATGTCTCTTCGCTGTCGACGTTCATCGTAGAAAATTAGGTCATACAGACCGTAAACATAATATATTATGTCCATTGTATAGTTAAAATCACCTACACTTTAATAAATTTTGGTATTAGTGAACACAAAAAACCACATATTAAATAAACATATTTATGTCGTTCAAATGGTTTTATTTAAGAAAAATTCACAATTATAAATAAATTGTATATTATAAAAAATATATACAATGTTAATAGGATATTTATTGTATTTTTATATAACATAATAAAGCATAAAGTTTATAATTTACCACATGATATAAACGTATATACATTTTGGTTCCTAAATCATCAATATGTATAAATAATCTATTAGGAATTTCTTAATAGTCTGTTTATTATGTACTAATTTATTTATTGTTTCAAATCAAAAGTACATTACATGGCATTACAACATGTACTTGGCAAATATAATTAAAATAAAAAAAAAACAATACATAATGCATCAGTATTTAAAAATATTTTGGACATACAAAATCAAAAAATAAAACTTAACAAACAGTCCACAAATATTGTTACTGAAAATTTCCACTTCTCTAGAGTCTAGACCAGCCATATTCAACCTACGGCCCAGTAAGCCCTAATGTGCGGCCCATTAAGCTCTTACCAAATCGTGGATTTCAAATTCCTCGGTGAGCTAAAAAAAAAAGGGGGTATACCATACATATGTTGCGGCCCACGTAGAGAAGCAAATATCGGAATTCGGCCCGGAGGAAAAAAAGGTTGAGTATGGCTGGTCAAGACAATGAGTTGGTCATATATTTAATGTATATAATAAGTACACGCAGTGAAATTTGTTTTAAATAGTAAAAATATTCAGCGTAACACTTGTATTTTGTTTAATTTGTAATCCTATGCTTTTTTTTAAATAATAATATTTAAAAAAAAATAGCCCAATACGATCGAACATAAATGAGGCTTTTTCAAAAATATATAATAATTTTATAAAATGATATCATCGTCACAAACTTGTAATAAGTATTTTTTTTGAAAAAGTTACTCCAATTTAATATGTTTATTTATTATTTAAATACGGTATTTGATTTGAGTTAACAGATATCAGTATATGTATCTGCAATTTCTTCAAACGGTAAATCATAAATTATGGCTCATAATTATAAGTAATCTTAAAATGAATGTTATCAGTTCAAAAGTTTCACGAAATTATCAGGCGGAGTTGTGTAAAATATTGTAATAACTTACTAAGTATGGTATAGTGTTTATTTTTTAAAACGCCTACGATTGATATTTATTATGAATTCTAGTTTGAGAAGTTTAGTTTTATCGCGTCTTGATTTTGTTTTCTGTGAAATTCTTTGGCACGAGAATAACGGGGCATTCGCCGTGTAAGGAAAATCAACAGACAGAAGCAGTCTTCTCGGATACCACTTGGCATTTTAATCACTTCTGCCTCACAAATCGTGTTTTCCCCATCAGATTTTTTCTAATTTAATTAGTTCTTCGCACAATTTACACACGTTATTGAAACATCGCATTGTTTCAGCTCCCAACGTTTCCAATTACCACGTTAAATGTTCGATCTTTATACGCAATAGTACTTTACAAAATTAGATTAGGAAAATACAATTTATACCAAAAAAAAACGTGATCCAGTTACAAAAAAATTATCATCAGAAACTTTATAAATTTAATATATATATTTTTTAATTTCAATAAAAGCATTTGTTTAATTTCGAAATTAATATTAAACCTAAGCCGTTGTATGGTTTCAATGCTTGGTGGATGAAGAATTACTGGACAAACTCGTTGAATGAACTTTTAGAATTCTTTTTTTTTTAATATGATCTCGACTGGTTTCGGCCATGAAGAGCATTATCAGTTAATGATTCTCGTATTAAATGCAAATGGAATGAATACAAACGAGTATTTCATTTTTTAAATTAAAATATTTTGTTAAGCTTTTTATTTTATGCAGATAAAAATTAAATTTAGATTTTATATAGTTGGTTCTTTTGACACATAATTAGTTTAACGTGAAATATTACATAATCTATAAATATAAAGTTCTTATTTAAACAAATAATTTAATTGTCATTTTAAATGCTGTATAAAAAATCGTTTTTATAAAATGAATTAAATAGTATTATCGTCTATAAATTATAAGAGTTAATTCTAGTGAAAATAAAATGGTATTAACATAAACTTGAAACATAAATTATCTTATTAACCTTCAAATTCGAAGAAAGTAGACTTTCATAATACGATGCTGAGATTATTTACGACTCATAAAATACTCAATAAATGACCAACTGTCTTGCATTTTTCTATCGTTGATTCACGTAAAGAATATATGCCTTTCGAGCTTAAACTATTCAATTAAAATACGTTTGGAAATTTCTCAATAGCATGGTCGTGAAAAGTGATTCAAACGTCAAGTCTAAAATATTGCTTTCATTATGGCGTGAATTACATGGCATTTATCAACATAATACCGATCTGAGAATGAATTGGTTATTTATTATGCACACGTGAAGATAAAACATCTTTTTACTACTGACATAGTCTTGTATTTTGTTTTTTAAATGGTCAGATTATTAAATTTTGATTATATAATATAACATAACATGAGATAAATCAGTCATTATTTCTTCTTAAATAATTTATATTCATATCTGGAAATAAGTGTTTTCTTGCTACCAATAATATTATGAAATCAAACTTACATTTTATTCGATATATTGCAGCTAAATTATGCTTGAAGAAAATGTACATTGCTATATACACATATACACACGAAAAAACAATGAAAATTTTAATTAATCAATCGCACATTATACTCTATCTAGCGCTTGATGGTAGGTTTATTCACTTACTAGATCGTTTATTGATACATTGGCTAATCAAATTGAATGTGTTTCAACCAAAATTGATTGTGAATTTATTCATTGACGAGATTTCACACTTTAACTGATACAGATTGTTTAATATCATTTGAAATGGAAATATCTGATTTTATTAATATGTTCAAACCTTTACACTATACGTTAAACTATATGTTTTTAACTATCATAAATATCGTGCAATAAAAAATGCTTTAAAAGGAACACGTGTTCTTTGATACTGTTTGAAACCCTCGTATTAAATAAAGAATTTTATCCACCAGGTTAAAAAATATTAAAACTTATTACTAAAATACTAATATTAGTTTTGGTTATTATTCTTTTTTTAACTTTCTATTAGTAGGAGTGCTAACAGGTTTATCATTAAACTAGTTTTGGAAAAAATACAATATTACCTGCCATACACAATAATAATAAAGTATATTCATTAACACATTAATTGGACACGTGTTAAGGATGCCTCAAGAGAGCCTGAACCCTGCCTGTCTGTTCTTCCAACCGGATGGATACCGGCGTCGTGGAAGGCCACTGATGACCATTCTCAGGATGTACTCAGCGGAGTTGCGGGACGCTGGGATGACCTGGGAGGAAGCAAGGAGACTGGCTGGAGATAGAGAGTCATGGAGGAACTTCGTGGTGACCATATGCTCCGCATAGGGAGCGGATATGGAATAAAAAAAAAAAAAAAATATTCATTAAATTTGAATCGTTCAAATTATGTACACTCCCACAGATTTTGTCACTAACGACCGAATATTGAAATTCCACCAAGCACCTTCAGTCGAAATCTTAAATTATAAGTATTTTCATTGTGAAATATTTATAAAATTTGTTGTATAGATTAGTTTTTAAGCTCCAATTCATAGTCAGATAATCAAGTTTATAGAATACTTGAGTAGATCACTTTAAGGGTGTTCACTATCAATATTTGGTAGAAAGAATGTTAAAAAAAATAATACTGATTTGTATTGATTTATTTTATATCAGGACCGGTTCCAAATACGCTAGTCATGAGCCTTAGATAGAGCTATTATTGTCATGTATCCGTTTATTTTTCAATAGTCTAACGTAGAGTATGTTAAAAATCGTAGTAAATCCATCCGAATCAAAATATTTATTTAAACTAAAATATTAGTATTATTTTTTTTTGTGTGTTTTAATTTTAAATTAATACGTAGTTGTGGGTCACCAGCTTCTGTATAGTCAACTAAGCCCACTCTCCAACAATAAAACGTGTCGTGAATAGTGAAAAAAAACACCTCATAAATCACCTACTACTTAAATCTGGTAAAAATTCTTGTTCGTTCCTAGTATTTTTTTTTATGCTGTTTATATGTACCCAAATACATGCATGCTATTTTCACAACACGCGCTCTGACTCTATCTACCATACTAAAAATGCCGGCCGGTTCTTTTTTAGGCCAAAGTGTCAATTGCTTGCATCGCTCATCCGCATGATCATACATTACTCAATATGACGCAATAGCATGTTAAGTATTCACATTTTACTCAACAGTTGGCGGGCAAGCTTAACCCGTAACATCACCTTAACGCATACCAAAATTTGTTTAGATACATTGATTTCGGACACTGGTCAAAAATTCAATGAGCAAACGTAAGTGATAGAAGATTATTGTAAAACTATTTTACAACAAATAATAAGGTGTCGAAATTTTTACATTTATTTTCTAATCCATGTCTGTTCCTTATGTGGAACATATGGTTTCCTAATTAAGGTATATCAACTGAAGTTTTTTTTTACCAGAACTGTTTGTTACTCAGTTGCTCGACCTCCCCTTTTTTAAAGTGAATACAGATAAAAAGATAGGGTTAGGACAGCAAATCGTTATCATGTGCCCAGATAATTTTAAGATAAAAGACGCGATTGTACTTAGAAGTCCAAGATTTTTTTTTTACCATTTTACTAGTCGGCTCACTTTACCTTTAGAGGGCTCAATTGTACGAGTAACAAAAAATATCAATATGTTTAATTTATAAAAAAAAATACAACGCAGTGATAGGTATTATGAAGATGTTACCCAAAAGTGTCACAAAAAGTAATATAATAAATATAATGAAAAGTTGTCAAATTTAATTTTATATTTACAATTTCGAAATAAGAGACTTTATCGTGAAATATAAAATTTACTTTTAACTCAGAAGTCAAGAAAATAAATCTTTATTCTAACAACGTCTGTCAAAATTTTAATGATTCATAGATTGATATTGAGTTGACAATTTTGTCTTCAAATATAATATTTCAGAAGGTTCAGAATCAGAAGAAAATATTGACTCATCTGTATTTGAGGAAACATGGATTTTACCTGTGGTTTTATCCAACTGACTTTCTCTTTGGTTGACGCAAGGTCAAGATGAGAGTTCTGCCATTCTTGAAAACATCAATCTGTGTTTATGAAGATTATCTGACTCAGCCAAAATATGAGTTTCATCTCCTCCCAAAGTGAAGGAACAGCTTTGGAAGATCTTTGATGCTCTTTGTGATCTTGCATCGGATTAAATTTATCCTTCTCGCATATTAAGATGACAAAAAGGTCTCGCTATTGTTTTATATAAATAAAAAAAAGACATTGGTAGATTATAAAATGTTGGGATTGACACCCATATGAAATTATTATCTCAGGCACTTATTGTGTAAAAATAAATACTGTATTTTATGGGTTTAGAGGTGACAAATTAAATGAAGAAAGAAAACAACGTAAGTAAATAACATTCAAGAAAGGACTGGATTGCAAATAAATCCCACGAACAAGATAAGCTATTCGGTCTCAACGGTAATTATTTTTTATGTCAAGGATACCACAATAAACATTAAAAGAAAAAATATTATTTATACACGTACTAATTACGTTTTAAAGTAAAATTCACTGCTATATTTAGGGAATTAAGTCAATCGATTCAACAATACTAAGATTTACACGAAATTATTGTAAGATGGTTTTGATTTGTATGAATACATATATTGCCATTATGTCGCTGTTGAAATGGAGTTTTAAAAACTAAGCAATTATAAATATAATTATACTATAAATAATTTATCATTATAAGATAGCAGGTTGCAGAACCACTTAACATTCCCTCAAAATGATTGATTTTAGTAACGGGCATACTATAATAAAAACATTTATATTGCATTGTAAAATAGATTTGCGAATTGAAATCAATTTTTATAGAATACAAAATTGACTATTTTTAATATTTTTGATCCTGATTTTTTTTTATTATGACTGTTTTAATCCATTGAAAAAGATAATTTGTGTACATATTCCAAAATTTTTAACATACAATATAATTACTTTTAGACAAACATTTAATAAGAAGTGCTACAAAAAACGAATTGCCTTTGATCAAATAAAACATAACGGTTCTGAAAATTTTATAAAATGAGGAATATCTGCCGAATTTACCCAAGTTTTTATCGTAAATCAACAATAACATTGCTTATTTAACACATTGTGTTTTTTGTCTGATTGTACATATCAATACGATATGATATTGGCTTAAGTATTCGCGTGGGTGTATGTGTACGAGGCTGGTTACGTGAGAACGTGAGTCAGTGATGCCAACATTGCCAACCAATATAGAGGTCACTTTCCTTTGGAGCAACGGTACCTCGGACCTGCCACTGCGGTACCTCGTTCACTGGGCCACGCCTTGGAACCAGAAATAATATTCGCCTGACAACGAAAGACGCTTTTCGATACCGGCGTCGACTTTTTGGGAATGAAATATTACGTAATGATTAAGCAATGGTTTGTTGCCATATTTTTGACCTATATTTTGAGCGTTGGCTATAAATTTTCTACCAATTGTTACTTCGCCTTAATTATATTATCAGCCTAGAGTGGAAAATTTAACAGGAGAGTGAGAACACTTCTTTAATGTTATTGTCAAATTGTACTGATTTAAAAAAAAATCTAGACACTTGATAATATTTAAAAGCAGCTTTTTTACAACTTTATTATTAAAATAATGTTTAGAAACATAAAAAAAACTGTCAACTCTTAGTGAAATATTACACTTATAAATATTACACACATTATTAAATAAAACCTGATTGTTAACTAGTAAAAAGAAAATAATAATAATAATATAATGAAAAATATAAAATCATTTAATGATATATGAAAATTACTATATCGAGATTTAAGCCATTACTAACAAAAAGAATTACTACCGAAACACCACACAATTTTTTATTTTTAGAAACTGTCAAATAATTGCAAACTTTATTTCGTGTTTTGGTTTTAAAAACACGTACATTTGTAAATTGTTGAAATCAGTCATATATCTTTATATTTGAATTATATAATGAAAACTCGTGTACCGTATATGAATTGTTTGTATTTTTTTAAAACTATTATTAATTTAATTGAGTAACAAAAGGACTTGCTATGAAGCATCTGAATAATGGTAACACTATTTATTTAATATACTTTAAAAATTACTGACAGAAAGACAATCAATTTATAATAATAAAAAAATAAGATTGCTGGTCTTAAATACTAATTAATCTTTGATTTTAAGAATATAATATCATGAATTATTTGTTGGATTGTATTATTCAATCACTAGTAAACTTATACCAAGTGATTTTAAAGCTACAGCGTTGAACAAATAACGTACGTTTTTTTCTATCGAGATAAAAGTATATTTGTCTATTGTTTATTTTTCCGGTTATAGAAATTGTAGCGCTTTGTTTTGATGGCACACTTTCTTTGCTTTACACAATTCGTTAGAATCGCGCTATGAAATAATAAAACTCTGTTACATAATTCGCCATTTTTATGTCACGGCCAGCGTAATGGTATTATAATGTCACTGTCAGATTATGGGCGGGAAAAAATGCTGATTTTTCACGCAATACCAACCGCACAACGGTACTATGTTGTGATAGCCAAATGTCGCGAGAGCTAGAGACATTTCGATGAATTTATAATGTCCACGTTATTGTGTAAGTATCATTCGGTCAATGTGATTATCTATATTTAGCATTGAACTTTAATGACGTCATTAAGAGGATAAGTTTTGTAGAGAAATGAGAAATGCGATATTATTTTATTTAGTAGAGCATAATTTAACAACACGTTTTATTTTATAACATAAACTAAAGTAACCATATTTTCTTTATTATATTAAAATTATAAATCATTAAAAAAATAAAACTAAAAATTATTTAATCAACTATAAAAAATACGATTTTTGCCTGATAATAACTAAATATAAGCTATTAATTGATTTCGTTTTTTTAAACTAATATTATTATTGATAGCAATAAATACAATGTTAAATTATATTTAAAAAACGATGGATGTCAGCAACTTGTTAAAAATATTTATTAAATAATTTGTCGTACTTAATTAGTAAATAGTAATGCTAGTGATGAGTCAATGCTTATATTTAGTCTAAAAAATATTTTTAAACAGACGAATCACTTTGTATACTTAGTTACATTGTAATATTTAAAATATATATACAAACTTAATAAAAGAAATTAATATATTTTTAAGGATTTCAACGATTGTTTTTTATTATAAAATTAAAAATTGATTACAGTTTTCGTAACAAATGAAGCATCTTTAGACAAGCATTCGTAAATAATTTTACAGTAGTTTTATCTTTAAATCCTTTTGAAATAGGCAAAACACGTGTCATAATTTGTTACACAACCAGTGGAATAACTTAAGTCATCAAATTTTAATTTTATTGTGTGTTAAAAAGACCATCTTCAAAGTCCGCCAAATAGTTAGTTTGTTTTTACAATATTTGAAATAGAACGAACAATTTTTTTTTGATTTTCCATATTAATTAGCATTCATCTTTCACAAAGTAAAATGCTATATTTGTCAATCGTTTTTTGATTTTTTTTTTAAAAAAGAATCACTTGTTGCCATTAACTCAAATATTTTCCTTTCTACGAACTTTTATTATTCCGTGAAATGTATCTAGAGTCATTACAAAAAGAATACTAGATAGTTATCATTTTATTCAGTGACCGCAATTATATTCCTTTAAAGAGATATTGAGGCATCGTCTTGAGGTGGAGAATGAAGAGTGAGGAGTTTACGTTGTAAGTTAGCAATCGAAATCAGCCAATGAGTGCATGGTATCGCGGAATGGGAGCCGCGCGGCCAATACTCCCGACGAGGGGCCCCAAAGGAGGCTTGCGTTGTGCTGCGATCGCTTGACCCATTTTCCCGTCAAAGCCTCCGCTTTGGCTGAGTTCAGGCGACTTTGTTCGATTCAAAAGTGTCAGATACATTTTAATATATTTTTTTTATATATTTGATTTAATAAGTAATTTAAAAAATGTATCGATCGACCACACCAACACAGAGGCGGTTTGGTTAAATAAACAATCCTTATATAGGGTTTATGTTATCTAAAAATTATGTAGACATTAATTCAAATACATGGAAGCTTTCATTGATGTTAAGAAAAGTAATTACGATATTTGATTTTTATCACTCTAAAATACATCATACGTCAACATAGCAATTGTATTTTTTATAACATCACTGTAAAGGTTCCTTAAACAGAGGGGAAAATACCAATCGGAGGTGGACAATAAAGTTGTTCAAATTAAGGAATAATCTTTTTTCTTGTTTGAGAATTTTCGTAACGGAACGTAAACAGCAATTTATGTTATTTGTGCATTAAACCCAAATTACTAAGTCGTTATAAAGAAGAAAAAAATTGATTTGAATATTCTGTCTTAATAATCTGATAAGAGGAAAGTTTATGATTTTCTATTAACTTTAAAAAAAGTTTAGTGGAGATTATTTTCTGCAAATTTAAAATCTGAGTGGCTGATTTAGCAGTCATACGTTAGTCTTTTCCAAGAAATCTTTCAAAAAATTCAAGTTATTTCCTATTATTAGCCTGTTAACGGAAGTGACTATAATATAAAAATGAGTTAAAATTTAGCAAGCAACGAAACAATCGACAATTATCTATTTTATTACTATAAGTCAATTTTAACGTTTAAATATATCGATGCAACATTTAAATACGTCTCGTTCACGATCTTCGAACAGAGTCTATTATTTTTTTACATAGCGTACCGGAGCTGAGGTGATCGCAAATTTCCGGAAATAACGGTGAAATTGCTCGGTGGACGGGCTCCGGCAATAACAACTAACTACGACGAGAAATGCCAACTGAGTTTGCTACGTGCCTCTTACTCTTTTTCCACTCCTCCTCTCCATCGACTTCCAGCATGTCAGTGGCAGACCGGCATTCCAGGGCACTAAACCACAAACAATAGATTTTATCATAGTGAATAGATGACTTGAATAGCGATATTGTATTTCAAATATCAGATGCTTTAGTAAATATTAAATAATACATAACACGCGTTTATAATCATATCGACTGTGTTTAGGTAAAAGGGATCAAACCACGTAGAACTAATTTTACAGGAAAAACGGAAAACGATTTTTAACGATTTCGGACCGAAGTCAAATTATTAAATAAACACAAACTTTAAATGCAAAATGACTTATAAACAGTTTTTTACTAACTCAATGTTATATAAATTTAATAAATAGTTTAAGAAAACATTTAAAAAATGTCCTTTTTCGTGGTTGCAATTTTCATGGGACCTTATTTTTTTTAACTTGAAATCTAAATTCAGATACGTATTTAGCATTTGTGGCTTAAGTCTTTTTGACTGATGGTGTAATTAGTTGTGAAAATTTTGATTATAAAATAAAACGACTTCAAAAAAAAATCAGGGTTAATCTATTTAACTTAAGCACAGTCAATATATAGGTAATCAAAAGACCAACAACAGTTTATATCGATAAAATAATAAGAATGAAGCCATAGTAATTAATATAAATTTTATATATTTTTGTATTCATTTTGTTTAATAACGTAATCATTTTTGCATAAGTATACATAATAGAAAACAATACCTATAGTCAAATAAATATTTTATTAAAAATTTTCCACCTCTAAGTCACAGTTTATAGATTCATTATTGAGAGTGACTAAAAATACACACAGAATAAACGTTTTTCAGCAGAACTTGCAAGCTTGAAGTGTTCTTGTAATAAATCTGTTTGCATATATGATTTTTATTTCAATTTTTTCTACACTTACAAATAAGGATAATTCAGTTCTATTTATTTAAATAGCATTATCTTGTAAGACCTCTTTTGTGATATATTTTTTAAATACAGAAATTAACTATCTTATACAAATATATTATTTCAGAAAATATTTTTAATGAAACAAAATAATAATTTTAACCGTCATAGATAATCATGAAGTGATAAACCATAATTCGCAGTACCCTTCATCAGTATGAAATTTTATAGCCTAATATTTATAATTATAACTTAAAAAATAGCATAGTGTTTGGTTGCACAAGAACTATGTAATACAAATTGATAATTATTTACAACAGTTATTCAATCTCAGTAAAAAACTAAATTTAATAAATAGATTAATCTTCTGTGAACGCCACTGAATGTATGACGAGAAGATGTTACCTCAGATGTTGTCTTTTGCGCAGTTTTAATCTTACATCACGGCGACTGCGCCAGCCTGATGAATTGCCACATCCAAGATTTGCTGACCTGAGCTGCGTGCTTCGCTTTCTGGTGCACATTAAGGCTTGTACCAGAGCGACCGGAAGCTGGCGCTTGATGCCAGGTTGTTTTGATTGAGATGAAAGCGTTATTAAGAGCGTAAGTCATGGATATTGCTCTCCTACGTTACGTTGTTTTCAAAACAAATTAAAACTCTTCTATATTAAAATCCATTCAAGAGAAACTGTTACTTCTGGAACCTGTTTTACAGTACTGTAAGAAAGGTAAATACTTTCAAGGTAATCTGTATTTCAATAATAAATTACTAATACTCATCGCAATAACTAAAGTAATAAAATAAATATTAATTGTATTTAGTCACCATACGGAAGAAAGTGTAAAATATTACAATTTTCAAGTGAGCCGTTTGAAAATTGGTAAAAAAGAACCGAATATGACTTGCATTCATATTTTGGTAAGGTTAGTTATATGTGTTTCATAAAATTTAGAACTTTATATACAATATGTGTCAAAAGTTTAGTTCCATATTGCTACAACCTGGATTTGGCAGCTTTGAGATATGGCTGACCAAAGTCTACATCTTTATTTGGTGTTTTGGTGGATTGCATATTTTTATTTGACGGATATAACACTATTGCAATGTGCATTCACTGAGGTTACTTCATTTTTACGATACTATGTTTACAGCGCACTTAACTTTTTTTCTAAAATACCACTTGGCTCACTTCATCTCTAATGGGACCATATTAAATAAATGTGCAATTAGTCCAAAAAAGTTATTTCGTTTGGTTTTCATTTATTATCTTCTACCGCCAAGTACGTTTTTTATACGTATTATGAAGTCTACATATTCAATTTTAAATCTTCATTACAATAACACTTTAATTATCACCTGTATAATTTTACTGGTGGTGTAACTTGTAGATAATGAGCGAAACTATAATTTATACAGCTTACTCACTCTTAAGTAATAAATATATATACATGAGCAATATTAACGAGTATTTAATATTAAAAAATATTGCATAGAACAGATTTTATAAAACATACAAATGTATGTATAAAAATAACGGTAACTTACTCCAATTCGACATAATAAAATCAACTATTTAGTTAATATTCTTCTCAAAATAAGCAAGAATTTATAATTCACTTAATTTATTTGCGCTGCGTTGCACACCGATGATTGTATTAATATTTTAAGTTTATTCTTTTAATTATTGGTATAATTAGAGTAGAACCTTTAATCGTGATTTAAAATCAGTATTCAGCATTCAAAAAATTACAACAATGTATAATATATGTACACTACCAACGAAATAGTTATATAAAATTTTAATAATCTGTGAAATATTTATTAAAAGATGGAAAATTAAACATAAATCATTTTTTTTACCCGTAATTTTCACAAGTATCGCAATAGAAGATTTTACAAGAAGACTTCTTTTAGTTCTAAAAGGGTATGGACAGAAAAAATATTTGGACAGGATAAGACAGGTGGTGGTAGCTAATCGTTCACGCTACACCCCACTATTTTAGAATACACGAACAGAAATCAATAAATCGATTTAAAAAATACTGTTGATACTGGTACTTGAACCTGAAAGCCAACGTTGTTGATCAATGCACTCCTTACCCCCATAATTTTATGTATATAAAAAAATCAATCGTGTCAATTTCAGAAATATAAAAATAATAAATCAATTACTATTTACATTTCAAAAAATGTACCCAACACAATATTTGTATAATTAATAAATTGACAATTAATTTTCATGTATTGTTTTTCTATACTTACTCAAAGAGAGATTTACTTTATATGAAGCTATTATTTGCAAACTCGGCTCGTTCCAAAATTTTTGAAACATGAACCAAGTAATTTAGTTAAATACAAAGAATTTTTAAAACTATTTTTAGAAATCAGTCTTAAACATGGCTTGGTAACATACAAAATATAATTCCAAAGTAATGTGAAACTAATAAAAATTCCAAATTTTTTATTGTTTTTCAAATTTTTATTCAAGTTTCATTTTTTTACTATTTTGGAACGAGCAGTATTTGCAAATAGTAGCTTCATATATAAAATTAATGTCCACAGTTTGTCTATGAAAAAAATAGAACTTAATACTTGATAAAAGTCAAAATGTGAAGAAAACAGTATTATTTGCAATGATATATTGCGTTTTTATTTATACAATGCTTTTCCACCAAGTATTGACAGTGAACACCCTAAAAGTGATAGACTTCATAACAAAATTTACCACCTTTAAAAGAAGTGGGTATATTTATATTATAAACACGAAAAAGCTGGTGGAATTCACCGGTGTTAAAAGTGTGATATTTTATATATAAAATTCACACTCCATTGCGTTATTTATTTGTAGCATGAAAAACACTGCATTAAAATCATGAGTCACCACAAAATCATGGCAACATTATATCAAGATAGAGCTATTTCACTCATTATAAAGATTACTTTATCGTATACATTTGAGCTCTCAGCGTGCCTTTGGAAAAAGTGGTAATTTCGGACGCGCAGTGTTGCGGACTCGTGTAGCCGCGCCGTAGCGACGTGCCGCCGCGTTTGAGCGTTCGCGGGCGTCGCTCTTCCACCGCGAAGCCTCGGGCTGTGAAAGTCCTTGACCGTGACAGCGCCGGCCCGCCGTACACCCGCCTACCTCGCCGACGACGCAACAAGACGCAGTTATGTAACTATGTTTATATTTTGCGATACACATCTTTGCGGTTTAGTCATTATTATCGAACGGTTCGCAAGTGAAAATGATGAGTTTATTATAACCTGAATCTGTTTTGATTTCAAAATACATTTGTACCTTCGTTGCATATCAGATTAATGTTATAATTCACTATTTTTGTCCGCTCTCAACGTAAAATATATGCAGCATTGGGCTGCCAATACGTTAACGCTCGCTTAATCTCAAAACAATTAAATTAAATAAGCAATCGATGGCTACTTAATTCACTTATAATCAGTGGTGTAGTGGGGCCAGGTCGGCGAACTTGCACTTAAAAATAAGTGGCCTTGCCACCTTTTTGACGTGTAACTTATTTTTCAAGTACATTTTTTGTTTACATTTACATAAAATTTCACATGCCCTTTTTTAATAATTTAAATATCATACGAACTGCTAGGATTGTGATTTGTATACATACATCATGTATATCATCAAATGCGTCGTACAAGAATTGAGTATAGTTTATTTCTTTAATATTTTCGCGTTTTTTTTTTATTGATTTAATTGTTAAAACTTATGGTTTTTTAACTTTGGACAAACATAAAAAAAAAACTAAAAAAAAGGGAAGAAATAGGGAAGAAATCAATGACTGACCTGGTACTAGGGATTCTGTGTCGAGACGTCCCGGGACAAAAGTCCCGGGACTTTTAAGGTTTTTCGCTGTCTTAAGTCCCGGGACTTTGTTGCTAAATGTCCCGGGACTTAAGGAAGCCAAATTGTATATTTTAATTTTGAAAAAACCATTCTAACAAATAAAAATTGGATGCAAGCAATCGCTAATGTGAACTTAAAAGTTAATTTTGATTTAAAATAAATTTACATTGGTGTCTATCATCGGGATCAGTTTTGAAAAAAATGCATTATATTCAAGCTAAGGATTAAAGGCCGGGGTTTTGACAAAATAAAGTATGCATATATTTAATGGATCTTATAAAAGAAACAGCTGTTTGGATTTATAATTGTAAAAGTTTCAAATAACATCTATTATATATTGTAATACGAAATAACCATTTTTGATGGGTAGAGACATGCAGAAATACAAACAAACTTAGACACGTGTTCGCTGTTGGATAGTTAAGCGAACTGGGAATAATCGCACAGAATTCCAAGAAATAATGAAACCTATAGTTATTTCTAGAAAATGATGTTATAAATCAAGGCAGCTTATGAATACTTTATTACCTACGGTTCTGCTGGGACTAATTGATTTTCGAAAAGAATACACGAAAGATTTTGACAAATGCTCCAAAACAATATATTTGAAATACGGAGATAATTTACCACAACGTCTTTTCTCCGTGAAAAAAGATATCGAGGTATGAGAAGAAAATATCGATGATGAGATAAATATTCCAGAACTGTCACTGGAAGAAGAATTAAATAGACAGATTACAAAAAAAACAAAAGATTTATCCAATAAAAACGAAATAACTAAACGAATTTAAGATTTTGAAACCAACTGGAGAATGGACACAAAGATTATTTATGATATTTTTGGCTGTCTGATTCGTCATTAAAATCATTATTATTTTTAAAAGGATATTTTGATAAGCAAAAATAAAATATTAACTTTTGTGTAAATAATGTATGATTTGAGGTTGTGATTTTATTATTGAATTAATTTTATATTTTCATTTTATTTATTGATTTGGCATTTACCTGGTAGAACTCCATATTAATAGGGTAAAAATTTACTAAAAAACTACTACAAAAACTGTAGAACTGAAATACTTTGTTATTTTTACCCTATTTATATTTTCATTATTAATAAATAAACGGGTTCAAAAGATATATTTTTTTTATTAATGCATACTTTCGGCGCCTTTTTAAGTACGCATGAAAAAAAATATAAGTTTAACTGAATAAAAAACGCTCAATTACTTTAATTGAAACAAAATATAAAAAACGTTTGGGAGAAAGATATTTCCATTTATGTTATTAGAAATTTGTTTAAATGTATTCATTATCGTATAAAAATATAACTGTAGAAAAAACAAATTTAAAAATATTATAATTAAACGTTCATACCTAATGATGTTTCATTTACAAATGTTTTTCACTATTGTACAAAGTTACCAATGTCTCAATAGGACAAAAAAAGGTATAAAAGCTGTATTGTGATTTGTGAAGTAACGGTCATAATTTTACCCAATTTATTGTTATTTTTTCAATCCATGTACCGTTATCATCCTTTTTTAGTACATTTTTTTTAACCATGTCCGCTCCCAATGTGGAGCATATGGACTCCTAATGAAGTTTATCTCAACATACGTGTTTCTAAGAGAGCTGCTTGTTACTCAGTTGCTCAACCTCTCTTTTACCAAAGAGAGTAGGAATAGAAGGATAGGGCTAGGAGAGGACTAGTGGTTAGCTAATCACTCGATATTCCCCGCTCATAGGATAGGATGGGTTGGAGGGGGGAATTCAAGACATCACATAAATCCATGCCTTCGAACAGAAATTCATAAATCAATTGAAAAATCATTTTATAAAACTGTCCGTACCGGGATTCGAACCCGGGACCTCCGTAACCGAATCCAACGACGTTGACCACTCGACCACACATGTGGCATACATACATACAAATATTTAATTTAAATAAATTGATAATTTTATTGAAGGGGAAATAAAAGTCCCAAGTCCCGGGAAGTCCCGGGACTTTGACTTTATCACGTCTCGAGTCCCGGGACTTTGAAAATCTCGAGACTTTAGAATCCCTACCTGGTACCTATTTATTTACCACTTAACCACTGTTTACAATATGTAACAATATGTAAACTTATCAATCTAAGTGACCAAAATTTTACTATTGTATATACTGAAGCTGTAGTCGATAGTATATAAGTAAAAAAATACTGTTATATACTAATTTGATCTGACAGTATTGTTTTTTCTTAAATAAACAAGGGGCTCCCTGAATATATGGCTTCTTAATCGTGGTACCTCAACAGAAGTTTTACTACAAGAACTGTTAGTGACTTAGTTGCTCTAACTCACTTTTTCGGGTAGAGTAGTAGGAAAAGAATGATAGGGTTATGACATGACTAGTGGTTAACTAATCGCTCTCGCTACGCTTTGTTATTTAAAGATTGAGAGGGTGAGAAGGAATTTATTTACACTCATCATACCTTGGAACAGAAATCAATTGAAAAAATGCTGTTCGTACTGGGACTCGAACCCGTGATATACAATTTTAATTTTTCACACGACATTGAAAAAAAATATCCCAAAGAGAGCGCTATAAGTAAACAACTTATCCCGTTTAGGGTGTTCACTGTCAATACTTGGTGGAAAGGCATTATATTAGTAAAAACACAATATTCCTTTAATTATGTTTGTAATTACTTTCAATCCCCATTCTAAATTTATTAATCTGAGATGACTTTTTAATTATATGTTAGATGTGTTAAACATTTTAATTTTGTGCTATTTTAGAATCACTTTTAATGTAATTGGTATTTTCTTTTCAATGCCAATTGTTGTTTATAACTGTTCATTTTTGTATAAATAGCATTGTTAAATTATATTTCTTATCAGTTGACGATGCTCGTAATGAGCGAAACCGGTCCTGACATATTAAATAAAGTGGAATGAAGTACAAAGGAATATTGTGTTTTTACTAAAACAACTTATCCATTCCTTTTCCCATTCTTCTTATTCTACCCAGTCTTAAGAAAGAGGTTGAGCTGCTGACTCACAATCAGGTCTCGTAAAGCCAAATTTTCAATATATATTTCAATATAGATAGTATGCTCTTTTTATATACACATTAATGTACTTACTTAAAAAATATGTTAGGATCATTTTTTTTTAAATTTAGTTGTAAATCAAAATTTTCTATATTAACGTGTTTTAACAAAATTTATTAAAAAAAAATTACACACATATTTGACTATTATTCGCTAGAATTCACTGAAGGAAAACCAAAACGTGCTGCGAAAAAATACGAATAGGTGAATTTTTACTGTTATTTCTCAAAGTAAACATTTTTAACTCAATTTTGGTGAAGCAATTATAGATTAATTTATTACCACATAATAATAATTTATTTTGTGGTTTATACATAATTTTAATTTTAATGATAATATCATAACAATTTTCGTGCTAATTAAAAGTTACATTGCAAATTTATTTTTTACAATATTATTCAGAAATGTAGTGATTAATCTTACTTCTAATTTGCGAATCGCGCATATCTTATTGCCAGTTATGATTATTTTTTCAACGCAGTTAGCTCGATAAATTATTGTTTTCAGTTATTTTAAACTAAAATAAATTGTTTTGGTTAGAAGCACCGTAATTTTTAACTAGTTTTTGTTTGTATTCGCTGTTCGTTTTGAATTTACATTTTTATATATTGCAGAAATAATTACTATATTCTTCTTGTAAAAAAATTGTTGTCACAATGAAAATCAACGAAAAGTTATATAGATAACAAAGTTGAGTAATGAGTATTGAACAGAAACCAAATAGACATTCATGCTTTCAAGCAAAAATGCATAAATCGATTGACATCGATGGGCTGCCAATAAGTTAACATTGGAGTTACATAATCTCTTAGCTATTTGCGGTATACTGGTAAAGATTTTTTTTTATTATTACTCATATACGATTTTACGCAATAATTTTTAAAACAAACAAATTTTACCAAACATGCTTATATAATGTAACAATACGAAATGAAGAGTAAAATAGTATTTGTCAATAGCCAAAAAATATATTTCCTACTACGGATTGTTTAAGTTTCAAGATTGACGTAGAAATATGTACTACATTTTTCGCTCCGATACCATGTTTTAAGCGTCCTACTAAAGCCGTTGTAAAAAAAATATTACAATACTGTGATTTTTTCAATTCAACAAAGGGCTCGCGTGAGCCCACCCTCAAGCACCCGCCAGCCCAGGGGTAGGCTGCCAATATGTTAACAAGGGGCTCGCTTAATTTCAGGTATAATGTTTTTAAACCATGAGTGCACAACCTACGGCCCGCTCGAATGTATGTACATCTAAAAACATCTGAAGGCAATATAGTATAATATGAAAAAATTGATGTTTTCAAGCATTTTTAGACAATAATTGCAGACAAAAAAAATATTACATAGACAAAAAAACGGCTAGGTCTCGTTTATTATGCACCCGAAATAAATGTATTTTACGTAAAATTTGAAGGGGTAAACAAATATAGAATTAAGCAATTTACAAAAAATGCAGTTAGGAACTGATTTGACCTGAGAATAAGGATTTTATAAAATAAACAAGGAGCGGCCGCACAGCAGTTGGAAATCCTCCGCGCACTCATTCCGGGTTGATGCGCACAAAACAGTTGGTCAATTAATATTTGATCGGTCCGCGCAGCCTTTGAAATTTTCGCGCAGCTAACCTCTTGCCTTAGAGGGAACATTGTCGCCGACCCAACCAAATTTTAACAGGCGACTCGTGCGAGCCCCTCCAGTCCATCCCTGCGCATGGAAAATTCGAAGAACACGATATCGACCACTTTGTTACAGATCTGGTTATATTATAAGTAATTATTTAAATGTTGTCTGAAATACTTAGCGCAAACATTGAAGTAAACATATCTCCAACGGAGCGTGCAAGAGCAGGAAGAAATGTTGCTACAGTAATAACTATGAACAAATTGAAACTGGTCATGCGTGCATAAATACTGGCGACATTTTTTCTGCTAACTACTGACAGGTTAGTATTACTTGTAACAAGTATCCACCGGCCGGTTTAGTTTTTCGAATGGCAACATTCGACAAAATTGTATGAGCGAATCTTATTTGACAGATATCAGCGTTGCTGTGCATTAAACAGAGTTGGTAAAAACACTTTGATTGGCAATACTTTTTTTATAATGGTAAAAAAATACTACAGATACGAGAAGAGAACTGTTCAGCTGACAAGCATAATGAGTATTGTAAAATTAAAACTGGCAATAACAACTTGAAATTTTATCGATTATTTTATAAAAAATATACGTTATGTTTTCCGTTATACAATCTGTGACTGGGGTGAAGAACTTATTAGTAAAAAAAAAAACAGTTATTCGTTTCATTGACTATTTTAGTTAACTGACTTTACATATTGTGCAGCACAAGCACATGCATCAAATGCCATGTATTTTTTACAAATAAAAGTAGCTACATAAGTTTTTTATTTCTTAAAAAACTGGCTGAAAATACACATAAGTTTCATTTACATGATACTGTTACCTAGTTCATATTTAATGTTAAAGCGCTGAACGATTTGTGTTGCCAGTAACTATTTTAATTAAGCACTCATGCGGTTGTTCACTCCTGGCCAATGTCCCCTCTAATTTTCGGAAGGTTATGTGCGCAAAAAATATTGTCTGTGCAACTTTGACAAGAAAAAAATGATTTGTGCGCCACATAACGGTGTTTAGACCTATTAAATGAAAAGGTTGTTTTTTAATAATGATAATAATTAACAATACTATTTAATGTCAATAAATTTATTCTGGTGATGGTATAGCTGATGTAATTTTTGTGCGCTCTGTTGTAATGTATGTGCGCGCACACGCGCACAACTTAGAGGGAACACCGCTCCTGGCTATAAAAATATGAATCATATACCAAGAGACGGAACAAAAACGCAATAACAAGGTCAAAAAGTATCATTGTGTCACAAAAGTATCATCACAATTTTTTTTTAATATAGTTTATAGCTATTTCGGCTTGACGCCTTCGTCAGATTTACTCATTTAAACATAAATAGTGTTGACGAGAACATTAAAGCGAAATAACTTTATAACATAAAATAGATAATAATTGTAGAGCTAAAATACATTGTTTTATTTTTAACGTTATTAAAATGGAGTTTTAACAAGTAAATGCCAAACACAATCGATAAAAAACGCCATACTTATTTGTAAAGTTGTAACAAAAGTTAAAGGAATTTTTTGATTGTTTTTTTTACACTACAGAACCATTCTGGAAGAATGGCTTAGAAAATAGTACTTTTAATAAAACCCAAATTAATAAGAACGTTACCAGCATTAAAAAAACAGTTATTTATTATGTTTTATTTTAAATTTATTTATATATATATATAATATATAGTATAATCCCTTGTATTACGGCTATAAAATCAACTTACTTAGATACAAAAGAAATTTTCCTATATGTTTTTTTGTAAGAAAACTTCACACATTAGTTAAACACGTTCCACGTTTTAATAACTTTCATATATCCGAACAAACGTGATAAACTCTATGTAAATAAAAATTTAACTATTTGAATACGAAATAAATACATAGATTTTGTATTTTCCATTTAATTCACCGTTATCTGCAATACTATATTCGCAAACGCAAGCAACACTGTAGGTTTTTTATAAACTGCATCTAGTTGTTATTTTGATATGACAGCTTCTTTCGAAGCACTCTGTATAATGCCAGTGGCGAACGTCTCATTTATTACTGCGACGTTATTTGACATCCGCTATTTGTAATAAATAAAATGATTTATTTCATCTAATGAGATTAACTCGTACAGCATTATAATTATTTATGAGAAATGACCGAACTGTAAACCTGGCATATATAATTTTGCAAATTATGAAATACATGATTAAGTGTATCAAAAAATATCGTATTTTTATAATGAAATTAATTGCGATTCACGGAGCCATGCTGCGTTGGAAATTACCTTTGTATCGGGCGTTCATTATTTTTTTTTTAAATAATATGTATGTGTGTACGTATATGCATATGTATAATATTTATAAAATCACCATCTGTAATTTATTTTTGAAATTATTACCTACGGTAATTATTTCGTCTAGTTAACTGCGTCAGACACTCAATAATTATTTATTCAACAAATAAAATTAAGTTTTATCTTAAAAAATGACTTATTTATAAAGAAATATTTCTAAAACTAACATGTTTTCACGACCACTAATTTTTAACGTATTTTTACAATGAAGAAACTTATAAGTAATCTTACAATTTTCCTTACCTTCATGTTTCCCTATCCATAGATCTATTTTAATGTACAAGGTGAAAGATCTAATCTACTTTACATCGTTCGCCCACCAGAAAGCTGGTCTCTATCTGTATAGGGTAGCACTTGCAGTGACAGCCAGGTTGTTTATTACAAGTTTTGTTATTAAATACATAAAACTTCTGCCTTGTTTTGTTGTTCTTTAGAGAGATCTTTTAAAGAATTCGCTGCTTTATTTTTTACAATAATTATACAGATTATGTTTTTTTTTGTTTATTTAACCATGTCCGCTCCTAATGTGGAGCATATGGACTCCTAATGGAGTTTATCTCAACAGATGTGTTTCTACGAGAACTGCTTGTTACTCAGTTGCTCAACCTCTCTTTTTCCAAAGAGAGTAGGAATAGAAGGATAGGACTAGGACAGGACTAGTGGTTAGCTAATCGCTCTCGATATACCCCGTTCATAGGATAGGATGGGTGGGAGGGGGTAATTCAAGACATCACATACATCCGTGCCTTCGAACAGAAATTCATTAATCGATTGAAAAATCAATTTATAAAACTGTCCGTACCGGGATTCGAACCCGGGACCTCCGTAACCAAATCCAACGACGTTGACCACTCGACCACACAGACGGCTTAAAAAATAATAATAAATATTAGATCGTGAAACATTTACGTCTCACTTTTTCAAGGAACTGGAACGATATGCTCTACGGCTGACAATCGCACGTGCAATGACACTAACTGATGGGTCGATACCGGTCAATAACATTCTCAAAATATTATTCTTATATTATACAGCCAGCATCCGGGAAAAGGATTTCCATTTCAAAACAAACACTTGCGTAACCAGGCACTAGGTAACTTGTATCAAAATTTGATTTTTCATTCAATACTTAAAAAATTGTTACAATTTGAATGTATGTATGTATATTTTTACAAGTTAAGCATTCGATTCTTTATAATTTAATCAATGATTTGGCGGTTATCTTTAAGAACAGCGTCGTGAATCATTTGACGTTTAAATCGAAATTGGCCTACACAGAAATAAAAAAAAACAGAAACCGTCGGTGAATTATTTTTTTGAATTAATTGTACAAATCTAATTAACGTAATTAGCTCTGATTACTGTCAGAATAAATTAAAAAAAACATATGTATATTCAACCCTATCTTAACTAAAATGTGTAAGTAGTTACACATAGCTTCCAATATTTATTTTTTATTTTTAATATAATCAATTTTCTATATTTAAAAAAAATATATCTGAACCGATTTCACGGCAAAATCGGTCCAGTTTCTGTTTTTTTTATTTCTGTGACACGACGGTCATCTTAGATTAAACGTCAAATGCTGCACGAAGCTGTTCTTAAAGATACCCGAATTGGTTTATTATTTTAAAGTTAATTGATACTGAAGAAATACAAGATATTATGCGTATCATTTTGTTTATACACGTGACAATCAAAGCATACACAAAATTTTGTTTTAACTGCATAGTATATCTTATCATTAACATTTTGTAAGTTTTTGACATGAAGTTGGATTTACAAGCCTAACATGTATTCCTACGGTATAAAATCATATTATTCTTCCGGTAAAGTTGTTAATGAAAATGCAAAAATAAATGCATACTTTGATTAATTAAACTGATATTATAAGCATAAAATGACGATATAAAAAAATGTTTTTTCGCTTATGATAAATTAAAGTTTTTAAAGTGCGTTTATTTTCAACATTAATTTGAAAATTGAACATTTTTTAAATATTCAATTAATAATTTGAAAGGTTAAAATACCAAATCATCGCGTTGCTTTGAGTCAAAACATAAATATTTCGATAGATGTTAAAAAAAATGTTTATTAAAAATATTTTTCCTTATTTTTTTTTGTAATATGCTTAGAGCTTAAAAAAATATTACCAGAAAATATAAAACATTATTAAAATGATGATATTATTTCTTATCCAACGTGAAGTATTCTTTTAAGACTGAAAAATCAATAATAAAATAATTAAAATTAAATATTTCATATATTTAGTATCATATCATGGAACTTAAGTATTTCATTAAAAAATCACAAATTATTTGGTGATTAAGATGCAAGCTTCGCACTTAAACTGTTTTCGGTACATTATTTTTAATCTATGATGGTGAAAAATCCTTGATAAAGTTTGGGAAAGTGTGTTAGAATTATTTTTTTCCGATTTAAGTAATCACTAGTATAGTAACACAACAAGATTCTCATAGCTTATGAAGTAATTAAAAAATATGCAATTTCTTTTCTTCGTTTATTGTTTATTGGTCAAATTTTTTATAAGAAAAGTGTGTTTTTCCCTGTTCTAGAAGAAGTGGATCTGGTCATGTTTGATGCCAAGCTCCTCATATATCATAATAGATAAAACTTTAGTGACACATATAGGTTTATATTTGTCTTCATATAACTATTTATGTTTTTGATGAATTGTAGATATGAATTATTTGTTTCTTCTAAGGTGTAGAACCAAACTGCTACTGGGGATGCCACTTTGAAGAGCTTTAATTTTACTAACGCGCTAAAAATTCCGTATGGACGTGAGTGAGTTCACACGGTTCCTATTGTTTACGTATTTGTTTTAATTTTTTTCGCCTTTTTTCACATTACGAAAGCAATAATCCAATATTTTTTTTTTCTACTATATATGAATATAAAAATGTACCTGCACCGCACAACACTACCCTGGTACATGGTATGCAGATATAATTAAATAGTGTGTGTGCTTGTGTGAACGTGAGTGTTGAGCGATTTTTGACAGATGTCACTGCTACTTGGTGTTTAATATTGCAACTATGTTATAAAAAATAAACATTATGTCTTTAAGAATTGAATAAAAAATCACGGAATGTATTTCCCTAATACTGATTATTATTGACATTATTATTTCCTGAGCCATCTGAAATCAATTCAAAGATTTATAGCGCTCTTTTAAGTTGTTCGTTAATAATAAAAACATCGCCGACATTTTGTGATTTTTTCGGTGGCCTTTTAAAGATACAGCATTCCATTCATCGCTGAATGCGCGACGGCAAAAGCTGCGGGTGAGAGGGACGGAGTGATGGCGAATTCACGCGAGAGCGAGCGGAGCGGAATGGCGCAGAGGGACAAGTGCAGTCGTTGACCCTGCGGAGAATCGCGTCGACCGGAAAAAAATAATTTGCGACGCGCGAAATGAATTTGTCGAGATGTTGAAAAAGATCTGCAATATACTTCTTCGCCAAAATAGCTTTTATTGCTAAAAAGTGTAGAGATTTGTTATAGCCATCTCCCGAAGAACAAATCTTTTGAAAACCATTACAAATTTGTAAGGTTTTAAAATATTTACAAACGAACAGTCTAGTGCAGACGCTCCCAAACGGTGAGGAATTACCCTAGAGAGAGAATAGTTGAATTGCAAAATTCTTGTTTTTTTTCTTAAGTTCTTTAAAAGTGTTATTTTTAATACAACATGTCATATGACATGTTCATCAATCATTTTTCATAAATTCACTTCACATACAGAATGACATTTTTGAACATCCTGTAATCAACGTTCTCTCTAAGCTGCACGCGTGCGCAGCCGCGCAGCAGTTGGGAAGCCCCCGCGCACTCATTCCGGGTTGGCGCGCACTGCAAGACAGTTGTTCAATTAATATTTGATCGGTCCGCGCAGCCTTTGAAATTTCCGCGCAGATAACTCTTCGGCTTAGAGGGAACGTTGCCTGTGATCCTACTGAAGTTTTTTTCATTGCAACATGCTTTATTAATTTCAGTAATAAGTTAGCAAAAAATCATCGATCATTATCAGGTCTTATGGTGCAACGGTTAGCGTTGTTGGCTTCCGTGCCGGATCTCTCAGATTCAAGTCCCAGTAGGGACAGTATTTTTTTGATCGATTTCTGTTTGTGATGTCTAAAAATTCCTTTCCACTCTTCCTAGCCTCCAATAACTGAACGTAGACAGAGCGATTAGTTAACCACTAGTCCTGTCCTAGTCTTATCCTTTTATCACTACTATCTCTTTAGAAAAAGAGAGGTTGAGCGACTGAGTAACAAACATTTCTCGTAGAAAAGGTTCTGTCCAGTTCTTCCATTAGCAGGCCATATGATCCACATCTCAATAAATTTATAACATTATTTACATAATAAAAAAGAGTTGCAACACTACGTATATATTTATTATTTCGAATATGCCTTTTGAGTTCGACTTTTTTAGGTAGGGGAGGAATTATATTCTTAACAATTGTGAAAGGAGGGAATGGAGTGAATAAAGTTGGGAGCCCCTATTTTAGCATCAAATATCGAAGAGATTTTTCTTTTTATTTTGAACTTTATATCGGTCTACCACATACATTTGAGTGAAAAATAATCGGAATAACATTCAAATTAGTTTAAAAGCTCACTTTTAGGGTGTTCACTGTAAATACTTGGTGCAAAGGCATTTTACTAAAAAAAAAATCATTTCTAGTAATTTCACTTTTATTTAATAATATCAGGACCAGTTTCGGTCTCATAACGAACATTATCAACTGATTTTATCACTAGCATAACAAGCATTATATACCTTTAATGTTTTCGATCGAGAAGGATGCCCGTATTAAATGGGTTAGTCGTTTAATGCAGCCATGCTCAACCTGCGGCCATCAGATTGTATATGTAGTCTAAAACAATAATAGTCATCAGATGCTTTTTCAAACATCTGGTATTGCTTGCAAAACTTTACGTTAACGAATGAATATTTTGGATACATTTGTATTTTTGTGTACTAACGTTTATGTTATGTAACTATGTACAGTCGCCTGCTGTGGCCCAGTTGGTAAGAGCTTGCTCTTCCGGTCATGCAGGTCTGGGTTCGATTCCCGGTCAGATCACAGTGAATTTGAGAATTATTCAATTCAAAGTTGTGATCGAAGACTGGGTGTTTGTGATGTCAATTCACATCATTTCCTCTCCTCCAATCCTTCTGATCCTTTAATAACTGGGCGTAGAATAACGATTAGCCAACCACTAGTCCTGTTCTAGCCTTTTCCTTCTTTCCCTACTCACTTTGAAACAAGTGAGGTTGAGCGACTGAGTAACAAACAGTTCTCGTAGAAAAAATTCTGTTAAGATACCTCCATTAGGAGGCCATATGCTCCACATTAGGAGCGGACATGGATTAAAAAAAAAAAAAAAAAAAAACTATGTATATTATGTATGTGATGTATTTATGTATTACTATGAATATCCTGCAGCTCACGTAATGTAGCAAAAAACGGCATGCGAACCAGAACCAAAAAAGGTTGAGTATCGCTGGTTTAAATTATTTTACATTAAATTATATATGTAGATTATTAAGAATTTATTAAGTTGAACATAATGAAATAATAAAAAAATGATTTTTGATAAAGATTTTTTTTTTGGAAAATTTGTATTTTTCTTTATCCGATGCTATTCAAGCGTCCAGTATCAAACACGGCCAAGTCAATTTTTTCTTCAGATTTGTTTAACTACTTTTTAACAAATTTTCAATGCATGTTAAAAACCCAGAAAACATACAAAATACTGAAAGATTTTTAGTCAGCTGATTCAAATTCTACGATCTGATTGGCTCTCAATAACTTTGACTTGGCCACTTAAACAGTGGAATCATTATTTTAAGATGATTTTCATACACTTGCAGTACATTTTTGAAACCGAAACATATAATGAACTAAAGGTTTTATAATTACCTACCTAAGGTATTTTAACATTACCGTGTTTGATACAAATATTATGTTTTGATTACTTACTTACCTTTATGATAATATTTCAGGAACGATTTTCAACTACTCGCTAACAATATAAAAAAATAAAGTTTACTTTCGAAACATTCCAAAAAAACACCTTTACCTGTTATCACATAGTCAGCGGTGGGCTGCCAATACATTAACAAGGGGCTCGCTTAATCGCCTAGCTATTCTCGGTGTTCCGGGGAAGGAGTGAATTTTTAAACACTCCTATGCAATTATTTTCAATAATTAAATAAGCAATCTCTTATTACTTAACACACTTATAATATGTAACAATATGCAATTTACCGTAAACTAATTAATATAAATGGCTAAAAATGTCTACTGAAGCTGTCTTAGATAATATATACGTCAAAAATTGCAGTTATGTACTAGTTTGATCTGAGAATATTGTTTTCTCTAAAATTAACAAGTGGCTCGCCGGCCTTAGTCAAATTTAACAAGGGGCTCGCCCGAGCCCCCTCCAGCCCACCCCTGCACATAGTGTATAATATTATACATGCCCATAATTTGATTAAAAATTCGATTGACCAGAGTGGCAATTCCCATCGCAGAGTAAGACGTAAACCATTTACTCAAACGAACGCATATATTTTTTTCTTTAAACAAATTTAAAACGAATGCTGTACAAGAAAAAAAACATTTCGAATATTTTTATTGGGGAAATAAATTATGCGAGCTTAGATCGTGCTAAATTGATTTAAGGCACAGCGCATATTTCATTGAATGAAAAAATAAACTAAATACCTGAGAACCAATAAAAGGTCAATCTATTTTTCATGAGAAAACGAAAAAAAATACGGCAGATGTTCATCTGCAGAGACTCAACCCTTTTAAGGTTTATTGAATTTGTTTGAGATCAGTATCTAAACTTCGAAGTTGTCACACGAAAAAAATATGAATACTTTTACATATGTTATAAAATACTTTAAAAATTGTTTTTAAATTGAATTTTAAATCAATACTATCATTTTATTTAGTGGGAATCAAAAATTAAAATTTTATAACCGTTTTGACATTCTTACTGGTAAAAAAACATGCGTTTGAGGAAAACCACAGGTGAGATAGTTATTGAAGAATCTGCACCTGAATTTCATTAATTTATAGTTATGAAAATCAAGTTTTAATAAATTTCCTATGACCTAGTGTCATACTCCAACCAAAATAAGAGAACTGCTATACCGACTTTGAAAACTGCACTACGGACCCGACACAATGCACTTAACGTTCAATTAAGGTGGGTTACAAGTTGTTAAAAGTTAATTAACAAATAGTGTAAAGAAATTATTTTACATATCCTACATATAATATTGTATGGCAACTCAGAATATTTTGTATGATAAATTTTCATCGAGACTTAAACGTTTAAAAATCATTGTTTTTCGCATTTCCTCTTCCTATTGAGGTAAACTTACATCGAAAGCGAATAATAATAATATAAAATACATGATTTAAATTTTAATATAATTAATTGTTATGAACATATTCTCGTAGATCAATTGTAAATAATGAATTAGCTGGCACCACTGCAAATAGCGTGTCAAATATTTCAGTAAAATATGCAACAAAATAGGTATAAGAATTTTGTTAATTAATTATTTTGCTAACAAAATTTCGATCAAGTATTTAAATCAATAACTTTTGTTTATTTTCACATATTATCTTCTGTATACTTTTTATTCCATGTCGACCATATCCGATCCATACATGGAGCATCTGGTCACCACTTGGTTCTTCTAAGATTCTCTATCTCCTGCCAGTTTTTTTTGCTTCTTCCTAGGTCATCTCAGCGTACCCTTGTTCAGCTGAGTACATCTTATGGATGGTCATCGCCCATCGGTACCTTTTTACGACGTCAGGATCTATCCGGTTGGTAGAAGAAACATACAGGGTTCATATTCTCTTGGGTCATCCGTAGCGCAAGTCAAAATCAGGTGTATACAGTGATTATTTACAATATATATTGAATTCTTAAAATTGCAGTAGCTGCCATGCCATCACGAATTTGCTATCACTGCATTGAGTGATCGACAAAATTAATTTGTCAAAGGCCAGAATATCAACAAGAAAAAAATCCACTTGGGTGTTATATGCGTCAAGTATTTAAATTTTTAATTGACTTGTCGAAAAAAACGTAATTTATTTGTGCAATTAATTTACGACTGTCATTTGGGTTTTTTTTAACGTTAAGCGCGCAGCAGATTAAATTTTAGATTAAGATAAAATTTTACTTATTACCGAATTATTTGGACCTAACTTTTTAGCCTTGAACGCTTTATAGTCCAATTAATACTGAACATGAGAAATTTAAAAAAATGTTTAAAAAAAATCATATTGTATACCCACCAAACGTTGATATTAAAATATTTTGGATTGTATATTTATAGTCGCAATTAAGTTGTCGCGTGAACTGGTTTACTAAATTTAAATATTCCCCGCTCATTCATAGTTCATTGATGATCAACTAATCCCATATTTATACAAAGGAAACTATCAATCACTAATAGCTATTAATTATAATATCAAACTTTTTCAAGTTTTTATTTTATAAAATATTTACTTTGGTTAATAGTTACGTACGTCAAGATTCTCTCGTATTTTCAATGTATTCAGCGGTAACTTTGTACAAGATTTTTTTTTCCATTTATAAATAAACACTTTGTTATTCCACTTGTTGTGTTACAAAATATGACAAATTATTTGTCTCTTTGAGACATAACATCACAAGGTATACAGATAAACTTAAAAAATATTCTAATTATAAAATAATTGTCGAGGTTTGTCGTTTTCTGCTGAACGAAAGAAGAGTTTAGATACAGACTTCAAAAGTAATAGTTACAAATTAATTACTTACATTAGGTATGGTAAGTCCCAATGGAAATAAATTCTACAATGGTGATCGGCCTATCTAATTTCAAATGTTATTTACTAATGTTTCGTTCTATCAATTACTATATTTATTTCTATAAACTCCAAGCTTTTTATTGTTTACTAAATGTAGTATTTCAACTTTTTTTTTTTTTAATTGTGATTATTTTCTATCAAATTATTGCATCTTCTTTAATTCTTTCATTAAAGTTTTTTTCCTGTCTGCCATAGATAAGCAGCTTTTGTATGTATTCTCTCCTTGGCCATACTATTGAGATTCAAATTCGAGGAAATCGGTAAATCGAGGAACGATTAATGTAGGATTATTTAACATTGTAGAATAAGGGTGGTTGGTGGGACTTTGGAAAATAGTCGATCCATGTGGAAAAGCGAAGAGTGGGAAAACGGTAGATCGAAGTTCCACTGTAGCACAAATCAATTCAATGGCATTATCCGTTACCTCTAAAATTGCCAACAGTAAATAAAAAATATAATTAATTCAGTTTCTTTAAACATAATTATAACATTGATAGAAGATTATTAATTAAAAACATCACAAACCACATATGTATATCTTATCTTCTTTTTGACTTGTTAAAACACATTAGACATTGTACTAAATAATAATATGTCTTTAAACACCGGATAAGAAGTGACGTTATATATTTAAATACAATATTTGTTCAGTTAACTAAAACTTAATGACTTCGCTAATGCTCTATAACGATATTCAAAATTATTAGTAATTATTTAGGTTAATTTAATTTAATATAGTTTCGTCGACACACAACATAAAAACTTGTAGATTTACAGTGCGAAGTCAATTATGCAACAACATTATTTATACATAGTTAATTTTAATTATGGAGTGTCTTTGATGCCAACTATTTTTTTTTGCTACCAATGTCGTCCATCATCAAATCTGAATAGGCAAATGAAATGAAAAATATTAAACTATTTTACAGGATAATCGTTCGGTAAAAGTAAAAATCAATGACTTAGCCAAGGTGCGCTGTATAATAAGGATGATATTCAATAATTGAACGCTAGATTATTTATTTTTAATATTTTATAAACGAATTCTGATCTATTCTTCTATTAAATGTGTTAAACTTTACTAGATATAATACTGAAAAGTAATAAAATACATGATGATATATTGAATTATATCATGGTTAAACGATAGTCATTAATTATAACACGTTATAAGTAAGAAATAAAGGTAAAATAAACGTCTTTTTCTTTTTTCTATTCTTCATATTTTTTCTACAGTGTTATGTTTCATACTTTTTCTTCTCAATGACTTATCTCATATATTATGCTTCGTTTGACTGGGAAAAAAACATCTGTGATTCTTTTAATTAGTTAAGAAAAGTCTACCTACTATTTATTAAACAATATTCAAACAGTATAAAACAAAGGAAAAAAGTCTTTTTTTTATGTTAACTTACTGCATAATTGAAGTATACTTTTTCGTGTCCTTTTTTATGCAACATTTTATCTTGTAGGATACAATGATCGTTCGTTCAATAAAACGTCAAATCTAGACTACCATAAAAAAAGAACATCACCATTTTTAATCAGTTATTTTTTTATTTCTTGATATCACAGTTTCTGAAACGGCAAATTTAGTTCTCAGACTTTTAATAGAGAAAAAATATCCGTTAATTTGATTAAAAAAAACAGATTCTACATGAGCAGTCCTACAGATTGATAAGCACGCGTTTGGTTTTATGCATACATTGAGACATACTTTGCATATCTTGCTATCCACTTGTTAAATAAAATGTTATTTGCTTAGAAAGAAAAAAAAACTGTCCTGGGGCGGATAATCCCAGCAAGACATCAGAAAAAAACTCTGATAGACCGATCAGACTAAAGTCTTAAATTTGTAACTAAATAATGAAGCTTTAAAAAAATCAGTGAAAGCTATGAACCGTTTTTAAAACTTTTTTTATGTATATATGGCATATTAAATTACTAACATAAAGTTGGACATTAAAACTTTCAACTTTTGTGTAGTAAACTAAAGATTTTACTAGTAGGAGTAGTCATGCAAGTCTTAACATTAAAAAATCTATTTCGATTACCTACAAAATCGCTACAATTTGTAGCTTTCAGTTTATAAAAATTCCACATATTATATATACCTGACCACATTTGTATCGACCTATCTATTGATTTTTTGTACCTTCGCCTCGCCAGTATTTGCCTTTTGTTATTCAAACATCCGAAAATGTGTTACAGCTGATATCAGCGTGGGAATCATCACAGGTGCATCTTACTTTGTTATCCTCTTGCAGTATAATCACATATTATTATTACCTACTAACATATAATATCAAGCATAAAATACACATTTTTCGAGCCAGGATGCACATTTTTCAAGAGAGAGCTTTTTGTTTGTGCCTCTTTTTTTCAAAACTTTAAAAGCAAATTTCTTCAAACTAACCTCTTTTTCAAACTTTAATAGCAATGCGTTTTGTAAGTATAAAATTAAACTTTGTTTTAAGGATAAAAAAATATTTAAATTTGAGAGAAAGTATTTTTCAGTTCAATGAAAGTGTTTGATGATATTTCGTTTACATAAACAAAATACTAATAACATTATATTTACGTTTTATTTAATAGGTCATTTATTTAATAGGTCAGGACCTTCAGTTGAAAATGCTCGCAATGAGCGAAACCGGTCCTGATCTATTAAATAAAGTGGAATGAAGTACAAAGGAATATTGTGTTTTTATTAATATAATGCCTTTCCACCAAGTATTGACAGTGAACACCCTAAAAGTGATATTTACGTTTTTTAATACACTGATTTTTTCACAATTTCAGTATTTTTTTATTTTGAAAAATGTCATATTCATTACTATTTATTTATTCAATAAAAGTATTCGAATATATTATATATTTTGATAAAAAAAAAGGAACATATTATAAAAGAAATAGAGTTTTTTATAAAAAGTTATAAATATTATTTATATGTTCAGCGGTGGGCTTACGTTAACAAGCGACTCGCTAATATCGAAGCAATTCTCAGTGTTCTGAGGAAGGAGTAAATTTCTAATCGCTCCTCTACAATTATATGCAATATCTAAATAAGCAATCGATTGTTACTTAATACACTTATAATATCTAACAATATGTAATGTACTATTGTTTGATCTGAGAATACTGTTTTCTATTGATTTAACAAAGGGCTCGTCGGCCTTAGTAAAATTTAACATGTATATTTTAAATTTGAATCATTCAAATTTAATATTGAAATTCCACCAAGCACCTTCAGTCGAAATCTTAAATTATGTATATTTTAATTAAAAAATAAAATATTGTAGCCAAACAGAGTTCGATGGGGAGCTACACTATAATTTCAAATCATCTAACCGAAAGTTAATTTAAATTTAACCTTATTTATATTATATAATATTTATTTAGCATAAAAACTTTCCAGCAAAAATTAGAGTCAGTTATTTATTAAACCTTCTTTGTAAGCCTGAAAATATTCCAAAGCATCATTCAAAACTGTTAAACTATACAAAACACAAATATTTGTCATAAAATTGCAACAAAAGAATGTTACTTTGTAGACCGACACATAAAGTAATGTAAAAGAAGATAGATGCTTTTCGTTGTGCCAGTTCTTCGAAATGTTTTTATTCTTGTAAAAGGGCTGGAGAAAACGAAAGGCCTTTTTTGTTTATTACTTTCGGTTCCAGGTGATTTGTTACCAGATTCGATTTTGTTTGTCCTTGAAATTAACCCTTTTAAACGAGAGAATATTAACACTTGTGAAGAGTTGAATTTCAAATTTTGACAATTAGTATCGTTGTCAGTAAATATTTATACATTAATATAATATTTTCATTAGATAATGTGAGTACATATTGATATTAATACATTAGCACTCAAGCTATCGTTTTTTGATATGCTCTTAAAAATATAATTACAAGTAAAATCAATTTGTTGATTTTCGTATATAATTATTTTTATGACACTCTTGTAAGAGTTGAATAACTCTGTTGAGGTCTCCTAAAAAAACGATGAATTGGGGTTCTACTGTATATTAATTTATAATTCAACTTCTAAAATGTATACATAAAAATTGACCGCGGATTATTCATCATACGATTTATTCGTTATTCATTAAAGTAATTTATTACAAGATTAAAATGAAAAAATATAAACTATAAACATATATATTCATCCATTTATAATAAGTGGTTTGATAATAGTATTTTCGTGACTTTTAAAATAAATATATTCCATAAGTACACTATAATAAAATAGTTCATTGCATTCTCACAATACATGCTCCAGCGTCATTTTTTTACCACTTATTTTTTGTTTTTTTCTATCTATTTTTTCAACCAACGTTCACTGAAAATGCGTGGCTTTATAAATTTGCAATGCTGCCTGTAAACGAGCATCAAAAAACATACATGGCCATTATCATAAGCGATAACATTGCTAAAACTATAGTCGGGCAATATCTTCGGCAATACTATTTCGGCAATATGGTAAAATCATGTATAATAATAATAAAACATTTTTTTAGTACTTATTCCACATAAAATTTATTTGATCAGGACCGGTTTCGCTCATCGCGAGCATTATCAACTGATCATTATCATCATTGCGAGCATTATCATCAGTTGATCAAATAAATTTTATGTGGAATGAGTACTAAAAAAATGTTTTATTATTATTATAATGCCATTCCACCAAGTATTGACAGTGAACACCTTAAAAAATCATGTATGTTTGGGTACGGCTCATTTACTAATCTAGGTTGCCGTAATCGACCAAATTTTCAAAGCAATTTATTGAATCAAAAGATCCCCGTTATGGTGAAATTATAATATTAACAAGACTTGGCATTCAGAATATATCTGTCATCTGACGTATTTTAATTGACAGATCGCAAAAAGACACGCACATATCAAGAGTTAAGTGAGGATAACATTAAAAGGATCGAGATATAAAATACTGTTAGCAAGCTGGTTGCTCTCCATATCTTCCGTGTTTATAAGTACTTATTTACTAGGCTGAAGTATTGAAAAAAAAATGCCGTCTGTATGGTCGAGTGGTCAACGTCGTTGGCTTTGGTTATGGAGGTCACGGATTCAAATCTCATTACGGACAGTTTTATAAATTGTTATTTCAATCCGTTTATAAATTTCTGTTCGAAGGCATGGATGTCTTGAATTCCCCTCTCACACCCATCCTATCCTATGAACGGGGCGTATTGAGAGCGGTTAGCTAACCACCAGTCTAGCCTTATCCTTCTATTCTTACTCTAGAGAGGTTGAGCAGCTGAGTAACAAGCAGTTTTCGTAGAAACACTTCTGCTGAGATAAACTCCATTATGATTCTGTATGCTCCACATTGGGAGCGGACATGTTTAAAAAAATGTTATAATATTTGCGTCAGTTTCGTGTTAAATACTGAACGAGTTGTTTTCGGCTTAAATACGTGTCACTGCTTCTTGATATTCAAAATTCTCCGTTCTGTTATTCCTCAAAATGTGATATTGTGGATGAGAGGAATAATTGTAATTGTACATGTAAAACAATAATGTAAGACCTTCATTTGTGGCCATTGCCATAAAACCTTTCGTTAACTGTCCTTCAATTCCGTCTTTAGAAAACGAGAACGAATGTAAAAATAACCGTAGCCCGATCAATCGTACAATGCAATATCTTCCGCGTACAATTTATAGCTACTGTAAATTTAAAAACCACTAATATGCATATTGCATACAGACAAAGCAATCCACGCACAAAACTGGAACGAATTGTCCAAGTACAACAACAATTTATCTGTGACCACTAGTACTGCAACATCTCCTCCAACAAAAGAGACTTTGTTCTTACATATTACTTTTCCGAGAAGAATATTAACGAAACCAGTAATAAATCACTCAGATGTAAAGAGGAAAAAATGAAAGGGAAAAGAATTATGTGTCGTGTCTGGTAATATGTCACTCATAATAAGATGACTTATTGTTGTTTTAAAAGGTCATGGATAGTATTATTAAAAATACTATTTAAATACATAAAAAAGACATTTTTACTTTTATGGTGGAACAAACAGTGACGGATTAAGCAATTAGAAATCACCAGACGCAATACGATTCAAAGGCGCTGCTTTCCTGATAACAGGATTCCATATAAGCACAATATAAGCTTTTTTGATGCCCCTTACGTAGGCTCTTGCAATTATAGGATAATCCGCCAGTGGCAACAAGGATTTTTTTGTCTACCATTTTTTTTAAATAATAAAAATGAAATAATATTGCTTTATACTTTCGAATGTACAAGTCGTGGAGTCGGGTGCTTTTTATCCGATTCCAATATTGCTTGTCCGACCTGGAAATGAAGCTTTCATTTATAATGATTACCTACATTGATTTTAGTATTAAAATTAATGTTCAATAATCAATTTTCTCCTAAATGTAATAAATCATTTTTTTTATAAACTTCAATAATTAAAGCTGCTTTAATTAATTGCCATCATTTTATTTTTTAGAAACATGCTCTACAATAATAATTCAATTAAGACTCTCAGCCGTGAAATAAACCTTGTTTTGATAAATATGTAGTTGCATCTTTATCGAAACAAATTCGAAAAAAACCCCCATCTATTAATACGGTTAATATTATTAAAAGTTGATTTTATTTTCTAGTTTTTTATATATATAATTGTATATCCGTTATAAGTGATATATACATAATATATATTTATAATAGAGGCAAAATTTAATGTATAGTAGGTTTGCCCGAGATTAATTTGGATCTCTTTGTAATACATTTTAGTTTCATACAACACGATTTAAAAATCTGTTATGATATATTAAATTAATTATTCCAATACTGCTGGCAAGCGAACTCATATCGATAATAATTATACGTTCAAAATGCCAGCGATCAGTTATAGGCGTGCTTAAAGTGTACACTTGTATAAATGACGTATGAAATCGCAAATTGGATAAAACTGCATACTGCAAATCTGATAAATGGTAAGTGGTTATACTGCTTACAAAATTTTAACAGCTTTTATATATTTTCATTTAGTAAATGTATACTACTGTTGTTATTCGGAGTAACAAGTGATTTATTATAAACTAGATTTTTTAAGAAATATTTTGTGAAGCAAGTGGGAAAACCATACCAATTTATTATAAAAGAGATACTTTATGATGACAAGTAAAGACTGAGCTTTTTCTTAGAAATTATATCTCAAGTAATATAGATACATAAAATTAGACTATGTTTGTATAATATTTAAAATAAAAATACATCTTTAATTTTTAGTGATTATGAAGAGTGCTTCTGAAATAGTGATATGAGGTAAGAGAATATAGATATATATACTGGAAAATGATAGCGCATTGATTACATTATCTTTTAACCAAAATATCATTCGGATAAAGATTGTAAAAATCTAAAGTAGGAAGGTTGGTTATAAGAATAAAGTGCTTTATATTTTATCGTTTTGTATTCCCTCAAATCAATACTACAGAATTATTTCAATTTTTACGACAGAGTGATTGTAAAACAATATAATATAATAATAAATATTCAGCGTTAATATTTAAATAGTGATTAGGTTGAAATCAATAAAAAACACACATAGTATTATGATACGAACTAAAGTCAATTTTATAACCAAATAAATAATCAGTATTCATTTGTTAATGCGTAATTTAAGAAATCTTCAAAACGACCAACTTTAAATCAGTACGGAAGAATCTTCTAAGAAACATAATTTTAATTGATTATTTACTATCGAATGGCTGTTTTGTAAAATATAAAAAAAATATTTGAATAACTACACACAATTTTTACAATCTTGTCAATCAGTCAATCGTCAATATATTGAAACGGAAACACATTTAGTGCTCCAATTGTAAAATTTGTTCGTCCGAATTCCAAAAAGTACACTAAAATTCATGTTATGCAATAATTGTCGTAATAATCACCGTATACCAATCAGGGTCTCGAAACGACGGTGGCAATAAATTTCCTTCGATATATAACTAGTTTAGAATACCAATATTGGACTTTTAATCTTATTTCACGGCAAGAATTTCAAGTATAATTTAAAATGTTCGCATTGGTATTAGCAATATCAGAAATTTTCAAGTTAATTATGTTTATCCTAGTGTAATTTCAGATACAGTGCTATAACAGTTAACAGACTTTCAACAGATTTGATTAAAATTATACAATTTTTATTTTTCATGGTTTAAACCAGTGCTTTTTTGAAAAAAAAAGGTGCTGCAACTCTTTTCTTGACAAGCTTTTTAACAAAGATTTTTTTCTAATCCATGTTCGTTTCCAATGTGGAGCGTAGAGCTTTCTAATAGAGGCTTCCCTACAGAAATTTGATTACGAGAACTGCTTGTTACTCAATATCTTTTTTAAAAACAATATATCAAGCATTATACCGTTGACTCTGGTCACAGAGTAAGTCTATGGACCTGCTATTGTTTTTTATTATGACAATAAATTATGAGTGTTAAGCTGCCTGGCACATAAAATACAAAAAGAACCTTACAAGGCGTCAAACAACTAATGGTTTCCAAGGAAAAAAAACAAATATTTTCAAAGCAAATTAAAAATAAAATTTTGCGATTTTTTTTATTTGAAACATTAAAAATTTAAAGAAAAGGGTGCCGGAACGCCGTTGCACTTCGTTACATGGGCAAAAAGCACTGATTTAAACATTTTTTTTAAAGATAAGATACTATTGAAAAATTATAAAATGCTGAAGTTTACGTTATTCCAATATCGGTGAGAAACAAAGCAAAACTATTTGTCGTTGAATGACTCATGGCAACGTTTACAATAATAGATACATTGTAGATATAATATAACGATCTTGTTGCACATACTATATTATCGAATAAATTATGAATTTAAACCATATTCATATTTAACCATATTCGCTCCTTATATGGAAAATATTACCTCCACACGGTACCTACATGACTTCTCGTCTCCTGTCAATTACTTTTCTTCTTCCCAAGACCTGTCAGCATCTCTCAATTCAACCGAACACAATTTATGTAGTAGAATGTATAATACGGCCGTTCAAGACACCGGAATCCCACAGATGATAAAGTAAGCAGAATTGAGGCTTTCCGGAGATGACCCCCTTTTGTATTAAGTAGTAAACTGAAGAATATAGAGTTGACCGTCTTTTTTATTTGATTTAATGTAATTCAATAGAATAATAAATAGTTTTGTTGAATTAAATAAATACTTGGAATAATATTAAAACTAGCAATAATTTATTCTTCTATATAATTTGGAAAACAAATCTGTACCTCTTTTTTAAAACTAATGTAAATTTGCAAATTACTAAAATTTCAAGTGTCTTGCTGTATGATAATAATATTTTTTAAATAATTAAAAAATATTTGTCATTACAACAGCTAAAGATAATGTGTGAAATATTTTTTAATTGAATGATCATACGAGAAAAACTCGATGACAATTTATAACAAGTCACTGGAGATCAACAACAGGTAAATTTTCATCACAAATACCCAAGTCTTAGGTCTCAATTTCAAATTGAATAATATAAATTTCACATTGACCTTACCGGGAATCGAACCCAGACCCACCTGATCGATAGAGCAAGCTCAAACCAACTAGACCACAGCGGAAGATAATAATATTCATTGTAGGAATTGCCAAAGCTTTTCTTTATTTGTCAAATAATAATTTCGTATTTTATACCGGGGATAGTCATACTTTAATTCAGCGGTTTGAAAAATGGTATTGTTTGGTAGACCAACAAAAGGTTAAATACTTTTGTCAATTTGTTTATAAAATATATTTCAATTATTTTTTTAACAATAAAATGAATTCATTATTTAAAAAAGAGGTTGTTACTCACAGCTCTGTTTGAATCTGAGTTCAGTTGAACCCAATATCAATCGAAAAAAGACTATGTTACAAGGAAAATTGAATAGTTAAGACAAACCGTGAGTAATAGTCATAATCGCTCGGCTATAACGACATAACCGAGCGAGGTCGCAGCAGTCACAGCCAAAAGGAAATTCGCCATTACCAAGCGGCTTATTTTTTTTCGTGAGTCTTCATTGAATTTACTATTAGGAAGGAAATGGTGAACGATTTGGTTGTGATTAGAAAATGCAACATTATAAATCAACAACGTCCCAGCATATAGATGTAAGACATTTATGATATCTTTCAAAAAAATAAAAAAACATTTATTGAAATTACCGGTTTCGCGAAATAAGTTCTATTTTTAAATCTAATACCTTTACACACTTTACATGATTCATGGTATTATTTTTTATAACTGAAACTCACTTCTTGTCGAGCTTTTTTTTCTTATCCATGTCCGTTCCCAATGTAGAGCATTTGGCTTAAGAATTGAGAGTGCAAACACTTAACATGATTAATTTTATTATTATTTATATCTATAATCAGTCCTTTTTTTCTTATCCATGTCCGTTCCTAATGTGGAGCGTTTGGCTTCCTAATGAAGATATTTCAACAAAAGTTTTTTTTACGAGAACTGCTTGTTACTCATTTGCGTAACTTCTCTTTTTTTAAAGAGTAAGGATAGAAGGATAGGGCTAGGTCAGGACTAGTGATTAACTAATCAATCTCACTTCAAAAGTTTTCGAAGCACATTAAAAATCAAATTTGGCGACTTTTGATTTGAAACATTAAAAATATCAAAAAAATGCGTTCGCTGTGACTTCGCCCACGTAAGACTTACCGTAACATGGGAAAAAAACACTGTCTATAATTATTGCATTTTATATTTTTTTTGTGTAATGACCATTAATTTCTATCTTGTTATTTGCTCGTTTTATATGTTGTTTTAAGTAGACCATCCATACTCAACCGGGGGTCCATTCAGAATTTTATTTGCGGCACAAAACAATCATAGTCACCAGATAATTTTTAAAACATCTGGTAGTGTTTGTAAAATTTACTTAAGCAAATGAATTTTTGTGTACTTACATTACTTTTTCACTATGTGTATGATATATTAACGTAGTATTATTTATATGCTGCCGCCTATGTCGTTCTTAACAACTAATCCTTATATTATATACAATCATCATACAGATCAATATTTTTGATTATATTTAAAAGAAGTATCATGCATACACAAGTATATACATAGTATAAATTCATTTGAAAAATTCAAACAATTTATGTATAAATCAAATGTTAAACATATTGTTTTCAATTTTAATTGCAACATGAGATTTTAATAATGAATATAAAACAATTGTTATAAATAATAAGTATGGTTTAAGTTACTCATTATATGTAAATGTACGGAATATTCTTTGTACGGAGTATTCTATATACGGAAGATTCTATATTCGGAAGAATCGCTGTACGAATCATTCTTATTCGGAGAATTCGTGTTCAGAAGAATTACCGAATCATTATGTATAATAAACACGTCGGGTAAAATGTCTTTCTGAATAAACATCGATAATTCTCGATCTGATAAGTTGTCTGAGGATGCCTCTGAAAGAGGCGAAACACGTGTCACATTTTGTAACACAATACGTGGAATAATCAAAGTTATTTTTATTTTATATTAGTCTTACGCTACTCGTTAAACCAGGGGTTACCAACCTTTTTGAACCCTAGAGCGCATTCTAAAATATTGGTAGGGTGGCGGGTATCACATTTTTTTAAAGGTTATTTATATCCCACAAATTTAACGATTTGCCCAAATTAGTAGGCGTGCGTACCAAAATCGGTCGGTGGGCGCCATGGCACCGGCGAGTACGGGGTTGGTAGCCCCTGCGTTAAACTATTCCTTTGCTAATGCCATTATTTATTATAATATGCGATTATGAATATAGTAGCTTTACACGAGCAATCATATTTTATTATGCCTGTTTCCTTCGCGAATCGTAAGAAATTGTAAATGATATTATAATTATTAAAAACATATAAAGCTACCTGGGGCTATTCGTGTGGATTGAGTACGCAGGTTTCCGCCGTGCTCGCGCGTTCAGTTCACTGTCCACAAAAACAAAACACTATTCAGCTAGTATCTTTTCAGTTTCAAACATTACTTTGCGTTAAAGTTTCCACAGTTGAACATTCTACGAACACATATACAGTGAAACCTCCAATTACACTACCTCGAATTACGCGCCGAACAGAAACATTCGCCGCAAATCCCCTAATTACGTGACTCCCAATCAAGCGCCCCCAACATTCGCGTAATTAGAGGTTTTATTGTATTTTTTTTAACCATGTCCGTTCCCAATATGGAGCATACGGACTCCTAATGGAGTTTATTTCAACAGAAGAGTTTCTACGAGTTATTCAGTTGGCAATAAGTCATTGGTTAGGATAGAACTTGTGGTTGGCTAATCACTCTCACTACATCCTATTATTTTAATATAGGATGAGTGGGAGGGAGAAATTTATAAAACTATCCGTACTGAGATTCGAACATGTGATCTCTGTGTTCTAAGCCAACGACGCTGACCAAGGGTCCAGGGAACTGGCACAATATTTCCATATGACAAACCATAACTTAAGATTTGGGGTGGTGACTTAGCTTACAAAGTTTTCCTGCTAGGTCAATTAAATTATGCATCGATCTGTAAGTATTTAAATTTATCACAGAATAACATTTTATGTGAATTTCCTACTATTCATAATGACTCTGCGCTCTCATACACCAAACGATTAGATCTTAATTCATAAATAGGTCACCATCTATTTTTCAATACGTGCATAGCTTATCATATATTGGTTAACTGCCACTAAGTAATTTCTGGCAATCATTGTAAAGCAAAAACTGCAAATATTTTGCTTGAGACTTCTATCGATGTTTGTAAGGAATCATAGATATTCTGAAGTAAAGAGATATCATTTGTTTTTTATAAATAGTTCCAGAGATGAACATTTTCTTTAATCAAGATTAATAACGATGGACAAATAAAACTACAAAATAATGGCGCATTAATTGTAAGGCAATATTTGAAACTAAACGCTCTGCTGTAGAAAGATTGTTAGATAGGTACGTGTAAAAGCAAGATCGCCACCAAGCTGTTTCTAACGGTTATGTAATAACAGAGATTGGCGGGAAAAAAGTCAAGGTTAGTCCATTTCCCCGCAAATGGCGACGCCAGCGCCATTACTTCAGCGGATGACCACTTGCCACCAGTTGTAATCTGGCCGTCTTAGCTGTAAAACTGGATTAACCTACACGCCCGTGTAATACCAAGGCCTTAAGTCCAGCTCTTAAACAAGAAAAACCTGGTATTTTACTAACACGGAGAGTTTTCTATACATATTGCATATACATAATATGCTTATTGCACTATAACAAGGCATAAGCCGTAATTTACTTTATAGCTATAATTGAGTATAATAATTTGCGGCAGTTGCTAAGTTCTTTAAGATTCTAGCAACAAAAATGTCTACCGCTCAAAAACCTTTTGGATTTCAAATAATGAATTTAGTATAAGTACAAAGTATAATAATACAGTATTAAGCTTCCAAGGTAGCAATAAAAGCTTGAGATCAATTGACCCAAAGCTCTTATAAATCTAATATTTTTCTAATCTTTATGACTGTTAATATTGTTAGTCTTATTTCTGTTTAAGAAACTTACTTTCAATAAAAATGTTTAGTAATTTTACTTGCATTCGTTTACCTCACATTCGATCCTGCTTCACCCTTCTCGCATTGCAAAAAATACAACCCTTTGTGAATGTTACATGAGAACTTTTTTAAATTTAATTTTTAAGAGACTATAAATCTTGCCCGTTAAATCATCACAAAATAATCCAATATTATGTTTTTTTTTTCTTATTCAGCATTTTGTATCGATCATATGATTTTACTGGTTGTTTCGATTATTCTTAATAATTTATTTCTTTTATTGTTCATCTTAACGCTGACTTTTAGTTAATCGTTTTGTGTTAATCACTGCATTTATAACAAGCAATACGATTAATTTATAAATTACTTATTATTCTTTATGTACTGAGTGTGTATGAAAAAAACTAACTTTGATCTTTGACATAATAAAATTTTCAAAAATCAATAATACGGCTGAGACCAAACTAATGGTAAGCTAATCGTTCTTCATACGCCCTGTTTTATTAGGACAGGATAGGTGAGTGCGGAATCAAGACATCACATACATCCATGCTTTCGAGCAGAAGTTCATAAATCAATTTTACAAAACTGTCCGTACTGGGATTCAAACCTGTGACCTCTGTAATGGAAGCTAATGACGTTGACCAGTTGATCATGTAGGCATCAATTATTTAATGGATATAAAAGATATCGCTTTATAATTATATATTTTTCGGCATTTAAATTACAGAACACCATTAAAGAAAAATAAAATTAAAATATAAAAATGCGAAACTTTAGTCAACCATACTTACAATAAAATAAAAGAGTTAAACATATTATTATAGTATGTACATATTAGATAATCATTTACGCATAAAATTATAATTTTAGAATAAAATATGTGTGTTATGGGACCATTATCTTAATTTGATTAGTTTCCCAGAGATACTATATGACACTTTAATATAATTTACACTTACAATTTCACGATATGTAAATATTTGTAAATTTAATTCGTAAAGATTAGAATGTTTTATCTAATGATGATTTTTTATAAAGCAAAACATAAGGCATAGTTTGTAACACAACAAGTGAAGTAAAAAATGTATCAAATTTAATTGTATATTAAAAATGAACTTCCACAAATTTCTCGCCGAATATATCGAAAATATTTTTTTTTGCATTTATAATTCATATTGATTTTACTATTATTGCTATAATCATGTGTCAATGGACTTTTGGTGTAGGATCTAAGATATTATTTTATATTGCCAAACAATAAGGAAATGTCTTATAAAGCAGTCTCTACCAACTGTTTATTGGTTTTATTATGAATAAAGATACCGGACAAGTTTTAAAGTACTTTATGTATGAAAATAATTATTCGTTTATTACATTAAAATTTTAACCCGTTTCAAGACATTGAATATAATATTTTTTACATTAATATTCTTTTACTGCTAATAATAACCGACTATTAAAGAGTAAGATTATTTTTTTTACAATCAAAGTCAGGTTGATAATTTGAAATTTAGACTTGGAAAAGAAGTCATCAAAAATCCGCTGACTCTGATTTCTTTATCATTTTTTTTATAAGATACTGGATATCATAATGTAAAGCATATTTACAAAAGAACGGTAAGTAATGCATTATAAGAAAAATACGGTTCGTGATCAAAAAAATAAACGAGCATCGTATAAAAACATTTCTGTCATGAAAATCGGAGTTGGAGTTGAATTGCAACGTTAAATCGTATTCAGAACTGGTTTTATTGATAGCTAAGCAAATCTAAATTAATGTAGATTAATATAATATTTTTTATAGACTATTTTCAATACAGCTTTTTTTGTAATTGCACAGTTAAAATATACCACAAATCGACGGTTAGAAGATATACTCTTTTATAAATAATACTGATTGCTTTTATATTTATAGTGAAACAATACTTGAGGGCATTCATTACTTGCAAACACGGCTTGTTCCAAAATGGTTAAAAAATTAAACATGAATTTCATTTTGAAAAACAATGTACATTTTAAAAGTATTTTTAGTGTTACATTATGATATTTTGGATGTTTTCAAGCCATGTTTGAGACTGAATTCTGAAAATATTTTCAAAAATTTAATTTTATCTACTAAATTACATTCATATTTCATATTTCAACAACTTTGGAATGAACCGGGTTTCCAAGTAATACTATCACTTAATGTTAAAATTGACCTTCTCATCAACAAGATATTGCAGCTATAATATTGGGGGTTTATAGTGACAGAACGAAACTACAAAACGATATTTTTGTTTAAATAATTTTGTATTAAATACATAGTATATTTACATTAATATATATTTTTTTTAAATATAGTAGCTAAAATAAATATGAGATGATTAAATATATGTATTTTAGGTACCCTAAGCCTTCGATATGATACTACAATGGGTAACTGATTTTAAAATTATTGTGACAGTTATTGAATCTGATTTCACTTAAGAAATTAAATCAAACATTATTTAACTGTTCTCAATTATACAAAAAAAATATTATATTTTAAATAAAGAATAACGTTTTTGTGTATGTTAATCAAATAAAATTCAAAAATTTATTCTCCATAAATGATTAAATGGTAGTTACCTAAATGATAAATCGTGTCAGTAAAATAAAACTATGTATTTAAGTTCGCATAGTAAATTAAATTATTTAAAAGTACATGATTTATCTTTCAAATACTGCCCTACTACAATATCGGTCTAATAAACTTTTAAACACTTGTTGTGTTAACTGTCAAATATGGGTGAATACTTTTTGTTGAAAATGTATATATATATATAAGTATTTTTATATTTATTAATGGTCGCGATGAGTAAAATTGGTCCGTATCTTTATAAAAAATGTGATTATTATATACATTAAATAAGGTTTTTTGTCAACTTTTCAAAAGGGAAATTTTTCACATTCGAGTTATTAATCTCAACTAGATCAAAGAAATAATATTTTACTGAAACTAATTAGAGTAGGGACACAATGAACAGTCATAATAAGAAATCCAAACATTTGAAATACACTAATTTTCTATTTGTAATAATTATAAAATTAAGCCAGCATTTGGTTCATAAGTTGACAACCGCTGTTCTTAGGATTAAACCGCAATTTGTCCGTCAGTGGTAAATGAAAATAATCGTAGTATAATATTTATTAGAACCGGTTCGCTCTATCTAATTGTTTTATTACCTTTGCACGCATTTCTAAGTACCAGCAGCATTATATCATAAAATTATGTTACATTATATTCCGTAATGATAAATTAAAATCATTAAAAAATATAATAAATCAATCGATTTTGTTAAAGAATTATTCATATCCATTTATATCAGACAATATCGATTTGCTGACAGTTAAAGTACATCTATAATTTCATACATTGTATAGAGCTCTACCAGTGTCATGAGTACAGAGTACTTTGTGTGCAACTCGTGGCACTCGAAGCTTTTAATAAAGGAATTTCATAAAAAGTTGAATTATTTTCATAAAAGTAAAAGTGTTTTTATGTTTATGAAAATAAATATTTCAACTACTTCCAATGTTATTCTTAAATTAAATTTATCTAATACGTATTGTGATTTAATTTTACTAATACGATTGAATTTGTTGATACAGTATGGCTATAAAATAAGTAAGAAATTCTTGGAAAATTTATTTTTCTATCGCGTATTGGAAAAGTTGTACTTCTTCATATAACATGGTACTTTAAAAACATTAATTGTCATTATTACTCCTGACTTTTATTTTGTAATTTATAACTTAAGAATTAAAATCGGTTATTACATTAATTATAAACCATGCGATTTTATATCTGATGATGCTTCTTAAAGCACGTATCACTTTGTAACACAACAAGTGTAGTAACAAATTTATTAACATTCATTTTATATTGAAAATGAACTTTCACAGAGTTACCTCTGAATACATTGAAAATATCATTATTCCATGTTAAAAAAAAAAATTGTTACCATCTCTGCTTTAATGTTTTATTGAGATATTCTTAAATGTATATTTTGTTTTTCAACCGAACTCAGTCGGAGTTGTGTTTTACTTTACACTCATAATCGGAGTCACGTTTTACTTAAAAGTTGGAGTCAAAGTAGTTTTTTTTAACGACTCCACAGTTCTGGTTTATTGGTTAAGCATTACTTTAAGTGATTTTGTTACAACATAACATGCACCTCTATAAATAATAGCGCGTTGGATTAACAACAGCTATTTATCATTTATAGCCTAATCAACTCTGCTCAAGCATTATTTTTTTTAAATGGAGTGATCGATTAATTAGCGATTATTATTTTTAATTGTTCAATATATATATATCCCACTTCCGGGAGATTGTTCAGCCGTCATTTAATGCTTTTATGGTACGAATACGATAAAAGCAATTAAATTAATTCTTATCAGTTGTACATTTTTTTTATTGTTCGCAATCTCATTACGGTTTTTTTTGTTGAAAAATAACGGGTAGAATACCAAATGCTTTTTGGATGACTTTATTATTGGCAAACGGTATTTTATTAAGTTATATTTTCAAGCATGATGTCAGTTCATCAATATCAACATATTATTACATTCTATATTTTATTAGATATATTTTTTTAAATTACGGTATGCAAATATAATAAAAATGGTCTAATTATATGGTTACTTATAGTTTTCATCGTTATGTTTTATTCCAATTATGCATTTTTTATAATAAGATTAAAATTACACTTTGTTTATTTAGATGATAATCGTTTTGTCATTTTCTAAACTTAATTTAATAGATATATTTAGATATATTTACTGGCGGGTTCGTGTTACTGTTTAAGTCCCACTTTTTTCAATCAAATGCTTTTCGAAAGCATGGGTGTTTCTGATGTTTTAAAACTCCTTCCCACCTTTTCAATCCTAAAATAGAAGCGTAGTTAATGCGATCAACTAACTACTAGTCCTGTCCTAGCCTAAAACTTACACATCTACTACTTTTTTTAAAAAAAGTTGAGCAACCGGGTGGAGTCGTTCTCGAGGTGAAGTCGGAAAAACTGAAGAAAAATAATATAAAGATATTGAAAACTTATAAGTCTATTTATCGTATTGATTAGTGTAACCTACTAGAATAATTCTAGTGAGCAGAATGATCTGATGGTATACAGATATGTTAGTTCAACGAAAATATTCCAAAAAATCAATTCTGAGTCGGAGTCATTTTTTACCCAGCTCCACAGCCTTGGTATAACATGTTACACATGGTATTGAAGCAAAAATAATGGCACTTATTCATGAATGAATGAGGTGTATGCACTTAACCTTGGAACTCTTCACTCTTGCAATCGGTAAGTATTGCAACTATTGATGTTATTTATTTAACAATGCATAGCGTTTCGTTGAAAAGTTTAAATATATAAAATAACATTAGAATTTTTAAATAATTATTGAGTTAAATCTTACAGATAATAAAAAAATCCACCCTTCCCCGGAACACCGCAGATATAGCTTTGAAATTAAGCGTGCCCCATGTCTACGTATATGCAGCCTACAACCGAGTTGAGTGACCAAAATCAACGAATTTAATAGCATACATAGTTCAAACAAAAAATCAAACAATACCATAAATTATAATACGATTCATTACAACTATTTTGATGTTACTCAGTATTCTTAACGCTACAGAATTGTTGTGATCTTGATTAATATCTGTTCACGAAATACAATAGGCACCTTGTTATATTCTATTGAACATGACCTCGGAGTTGGCTCTTTCATACACTCCCAATATCTTCATTAATAATAAACGATTTCAACATTTTCAAAAGATGATCTTTATCGATTTGACAGATTTTTAAATTCGAATGTCGGTAGTGGATTAGCTTTTGTTGAATACAATGATCTGAGATAAACGTTTGTAAAATATACCAGTTGAGATTTTGCAATCTTTAATCTTCAAAATTCAAAGCTTCAACCTAAATAAATAATACCTACATCAAACAGGGGTGGACTGAAGGGGGGTCAGAGGGGCTCGCGTGAGCTCTTTGTTAGCGTTGACTAAGGCCGGCGAGCCCCTTGTTAATTTAAGAGAAAGCAATATTCTCAGATCAAATTACTGTATAACTGCAATTTCTGACTTATATGTTATCAACGACAGCTTCAGTATTCACAGTAGTTCATTTTCAGTCATTTAGATTGATAATTTTAAAATTCAAAGTGTTACATGTTATACGTGTATTAAATAAGCAATCGATTACTTATTTAAGTATTGCATATAATTGCATAGGAGTGATACAAATATTCGTTTCTTCCCCATAACATCGACAATTGATTTGAGATTAAGCGAGCCCCTTGTTAACGTATTGGAAGCCCACCGCTGGCATCAAACGTTCTCAGAATAATAAATTGTGAATAAAAAATAACATTCCACTAATACAGTAAGTTTCGACATCTAAATTAATTAAGATAAAAGGGATATTGGAACTTGCTCAACAAGCGCCCCATTTAGTATGAAAAGACATCATCATCTAATTATTAAAAACTTAAACCCCCTCCCCCCCGACTGCAGAATATTGTTCAATACCGAGCCTTTTTCAGGTAAAGAAAATAAACAGTTTTTTTTAAATTCATTTGATATCAACTGAAAAATAAAGTACATCGTCTGCGTTTCCAAAATGATGGGTCGCTACCCGGTACCGGGTTGCAGAAAGCAAAATGCCGGGTCACCAATTTCCTAAAATAAATCTGTACATTTACTATGTAATTTCATAATACCTCTCATTAATAAATTATTGGTACATTTGATTTATATATGTGTTTATCAGAGTAAATTATTTTTTATTATAAATTATAACATATAAAGACTGTATGGACATAAATATATTGTTTTATTTTCCCTATAGTCCGGTGGTTATACGTCATAAACAAAATTAGTGGGTCACGATGGAGAAATATTAAAATAACCGGGTCGCGGGGGGGAAAGTTTGGGAAACGCTGGTCTAGATATCAAATGTTACACATTAATGATCATATCGATCATTAATCGGCAAAACATCTTAAGCGACAAAAATAGGTAAATTGCTTTTTAAACCAATAATTATTGTTTAATATCGCATAGGGCGTAGGTGACAAAAAATTTAAAACGTTATCTCAATCGTTTAATATTTTTTAAGGCCTGTGAATTGTAGCGTTTTGACTAGTTATCGTTTGTTGGATCCCGGATGAGAAACGCTGATCTAGAGAACTGAAAGTAGTCAGTATAAAATAAGGATAGGCAATTACTATATATTACTATTTTTTAACCGCATTTAAGGAATTCATTTATAGTACTTAGTACGAGAGTAATTTTAAAGAAACCTTCTGTAAAATTTATACATTTTAGATTTTCTGGTTATTATGGGTTTATATTATCTTTGCGGGACTTGATGGTGGATCCATCTGTTTGAGAGGGTACGATTCTCTAAGCTCTGAGTGTGTTAACAGGCTTGATGGAAAGCCAGCCGCTTAACCTTGCTTTCTTGAGAGCGAAAGTTTGTGTATGATATATGAGATGAGTAATTGATAATTATGAACGTATCGCTTTCTTTGTGCTTGATTGAATAGAAAATAATGAAATATAGCTTTCACAGTATTTAAGTATTTAGAACATCATCGAATGTAAATTTGTTTTCGATGATTTGAACTCATTACCGCAAAAAAGAACTAAGAATGCACCATAAAAACTGCTGCTCAGCTACTGCCACTACAATTTATAAATAGTTGGGTAACTATGCTTTATAGCATGATCATCTTTTTTTATCCAAAAATTAACTAAGCCGTACAAAAAAATCGTCAACATAAATGATTTCAAATTTGTTTGTTCTACAGATTTATATTTGACCTGATATGGTGACTTTTTCTACTGATTTTATATTCATTTATTTTCTATAAATTATTGCTTTCCCTGACTCCAATTATAATAATTCTTCAATTAAATTGCTTACTGTACTGCATCGTTACAAGCATCATTTAATTATTCATCAGCTAGAGACAAGAATAGCATGTCGTAAAAAATATTTACCAATAGTTGTATTTTTTTTCTAAAAACAATTACCACAGCAAATATTATGTTTGATATAGTCTTAATAATATATGTAGCAAAGAGATGACTTCTAGATTATTTTGCAGAGAAAAAACTCACATTTATTAACGACCTGCCCACGCAAATGTGTTTGCCAAAACATACAAACACACGCTCAAATAACGTATTCTCACATCAATTCGATAGCCGCTGATATCATTATAATTTGAAATGTCCGTTCGAATGGCCGTGGGCAACCGTCATTAGTTCCTTGACCCGCACTTGGATTTGATATTCCGGTTAGTCGAGCGGGCCCAGAGCTACCAGCAGAAGAAGAATGTGGCATGTTGTTTGACTTTTAAAATAATCAATGGTGTAATATAAAAATATATCGGCTATGATGTAATTTCCTTTGCCGGATCGGCTGCGGCCGCCCAACGGCTTTCGATAGCTGTTTGTATTATTTTTGAGCTGTTTGTTTTTTTTTATCTGACTTATTGATTTATAGCGAGAAACAGTATTGAGCTTAATTCAAAAGGATGGCTTAAATTTAAGATAGGTGTCAATATATTTCACCTTATAGTCAATATATGATAACGATGCTTTGTCTCATTTCAATTTTTCGATACACGTTTGGAAAGAATTATGAATACAATACTCATTAGTTATACCATTTTTTTACACGTTCCCTGTTTATTTATTTAGAATACTGATTCAGCTATTCATTAAAACACCTTATTAAAAGTTTGGTGTTTAATTTTTTTCTCTCTAAATGTAAAGCATATGATCTCCTAATAGAGATATCTCAAAAGAATCTCACTATTAAAACTGCTTGTTACTCAGTTGTTTAACCTTTCTTTTTTTCGAATTGAGCAAAGATAGGACCAGGACAGGATTAGTGATCAAGAGTGATTAGCTTGATTATCTACAGCCTATTAAATAAAGCTGTCACATATTCTAAATCAATGTTTCTTAACCTTTTTACATCCGCGGACCACCAGAAAATCAAAAAATGTTTTGCGGGCTATCAATATAAGTTTTTATAAATGGATATTATTTTTTTTGAACTGCAGAAAATTTTTGCGGACCATCGAAAAATCTTCGAAACAGTGTTCTCAATGATGGAAATAACACTATAAATAACGAATATATTTTTTAAATCAAGCCGTTCCCAATGGACTCCTAATAACACTTATCTCCATCAACGTTTTGTATGAAAACTGCACGTAAGTCAGCTGTGTATTTTCTATTTTTTTTAAGATGGAAGAGACTAAGGCAGGACCAGTAATTGTTAGTTGGGTAATAAATGATATCAATGTGTATAATATAATATGGACGCCAAATATTGAATAAATACACAATTTTATTTTGATTCTTGCCATAAACAAATATTTTATGCGTGAACATATATGAAAATCTAAAAAATATATTTTTTAATAACCATACCATAACAAACCGATAAAAATGTAAATTTAATAAATGTGCAGATAAAAATAGATTCGGGCCCAGACAGAAACTCAACACGTTTTCCACTAAGCCGGTGTTCCACATTTTTAAAGCACGTAGAATGGTGTTACTAACTTGGTGAGTAATCACTTTTAACTTAAATTAAATGAGATGAACTTAATTGTTCAAAATTTAATTGAAAAAAATATATATTTACATCAAAATGTATGTATGAAAATATATGTGATTACGCGTTTTACGATAAATGTGATATATAAACGATTTATACGATAGGTTCTACGAAACTATCGCGGAATTGTTAGAAAAAGCAAATAGTTACGAAATATTATTAAATTCAATTTTCTTATAACATCACAAATGAATAAGGTAAAGATATCAAGAGAGAGAGCAATGCTGTCATTCAATTCATTTGGTATCCTGTAGATGTAGAACGTTTTTTTAACACATAATATAATTGTAACAGATCGCTGTACTCGGCTAAAACAATCATACGTATATATTAAAACATGTTCTATGTTAAATTACAATAAATTTTAATGGCTTTATTATTTGATCAATGTTTTTTTTTATTTTTTTATAATAATTATTTATTGTATCGTTTTTTATAACAAATGATTTTACTTTATTTTTAATGAAATATTTGTTGTTTTTGTAATAATTTCAAATCTCTTATATAAATAAATTGTAGATTTTTTATGTTTATGCTGGATTTTTTTTACATTAATTAAAATTATGATAAAAAAATAAACGATTAAGTATTGCATGCTAAAATTGTAATTGCTCCAGAACGCTGAATTCGTTTTTTTTAATATATGTAAAAAAATATGTATATCTACAAATATAAAATTAACGTCATTATATTTTTTAAGTTGAATGAATATTAGTTGACATTCCAATTACTTATGTCATTTTACTGAAAATATTTAAGACATATTCAAGAATGCCGTGACATCGTCGTTTAAAATAATGTAGTATTATGTATAAAAAAAAATGATACGATATCACGCAAACTTTAATTGTTCAATTTCATGGCATGTTAGTCATAAATTTAACAGTAAACTTTTGAAGATTCACAAAAACTAATTGCTCGAGCTGTAAGTGAAGTCCGTGTTGAGTAATTAGTATTATAAATAATATATTACTCCTGTGAACTCACTGGAAAATTTTCGCTCGGCAACTCTTCGCACATAATAAATTTCGGTGATTATAATCAAAATATTCACATGGAATCAAATCTTTTTCGTTAAAGTTGTTTTACTTGAAGAAGGGAACGCCTCTCATTAATTGGGAATCGTCGAATATAAAACGATTTATTCGAAAAACGAATCACATTATGAAATGGAAGTTCAAAATTATTTTATGAATACGAATGATAAAAAAAATAGATAAGAAAAATGAAAAAAATGTGTTACAAATATAATACCGGACGAATATTTTAAAACCAGTATTTCGGTATATTAAATTAAATAGCTGTTTTTCATATATCAATACCGGTATCAAATTAATCAAAATCGGTATAATTTACGGTTTTTTTTTAATCGATAAGACATCATTGAATTGCTTATCAATCTGAAACATATCAATACTGATGATACATCTCTAAGCAGATTTAAAATATGTCAATTCATCAGAATAATTGTATTTAAATAAATCATGGTATATTGGTATTAAAAAAGCACAATGAATTCCACATTCTCGGTTTCGATAATAATAATAATAATAATATTATATATATATATCAAGACCTCGTTGCACATTGAATAAATTAATTAATGTTTGCGTTATCTATTATGTGGATACCAAAATATATATTAACCGTGGAATGTTTTACAAGACACGAAGTGTTTTAAAGAATCATGTGTACTATTTATTATACACAACTATAGTAAAAACCGTCTAGATTTTTTAAAATAGATGTCTAGGAGTAATCACCATAACAGTATTTTTTAATTCTGTAATTTATTATTTGAAGTTTTGTGTTTTTCTCTCAAAGCTGATTTTAAATATAAATTTTATTTTATTGATATATATCTTCTGTTGGTCGATAAAGCCGGTTATGTAGACAAGTGAGCAAAGTTCTTGAATGTTCATCTTGTTCGATTTCCTGTCTATGGGTATGAATATTCAAAACTACACTTGTATACGTCGATTTTTATCGATTAATAAATTTGCATTTAAAGGCACATTTCAATTTTTCTCACCTATCCGATCCTTAAAACGCTACCCATTGGGAGTGGACATTGATGTATCTAAAGTGTTAATATTACTACATTAAAAAAAAACAATTAATAATCAATAATTTTTGAGACCCGTTTTGCAGCAGTCAAAGACATTGGCGGGTCCATGACGGATCACATAAAAAAAATACTGTTCGTATTATGACGAACAGTATTTTTTTTCTATTAATTTATCAATTTTTGTCAAGGAATGGGTATTTTTGATGTATATAAATTTCTTCTTACCCTTTCAATCATAAAATAACGGGACGTAGTGAAAGATATTAGTCAACCACTAGTCCTGTCCTTACCCCATTTTTCTACTGTTACTACTCTCTTCGAAAAAAATAAGTTGAGCAACTGAGTACAAACAGTTCGCGTGGAATAAACTTATGTTGAGAAACTTCCACCAGGAAGCTGCCAGCCCAATGAGGAGCGGATATGGATTGAAAAAAAACTTTCAGTGCTTAAAACTAATAGTAAATAGTAATTAACGAAGGTTGGGTTATATGGCGCAGCGGTTAGCATTGTGGGTTTCTGTGCTGGATCTCACGGGATCGAAGGCATGGGTATTTGTGATGTCTAAAAATTCCCTTCCACCCTTCCAATCCTTTTATATCTGGGCAAAACGAGAAGGATTCGTTAACCACAAATCCTGTCCTAGCCTTAACTTTCTACCCTTACTACTATCTTTAAAAAAGAGAGGTTGATTGACTGAGTAGCAAACACTTGTCGTAGAAATACTTCGGTCGAGATTAAGAGGCTATATTGCATTGGAAGCGGACGCGGATTTAAAAAAAAAAAAGAAAAACGATTGCTTTACAATAGTTGATTAATATTTCATATTTCGTTTTTCACACAAAGATAAATTGTAAGTAAACAATTACTGTATACTTTTTTGAAATAATAATATTTGTTTGTTCACTATCGATCCGTAAATTAATTATTTTTACAACCAAATATATTTTTACAAGAAAAATGTTAACACTTAAAAATAAGCTACCGTTCGTTCCTTTTATAGATACAACCAAGATTAATAGTTTCAAGTATTATACTGAGTCAAGTAATGCACCCACAGAAAATATTATTTATCAATAAGGAAATCAAATGATTTAACGCCGAGACCCACACCTTTCTCCACCGGTGACCAGTTTGTATGACCCATTTCAAAACACTCTTTATTTTAAAACACCGAATGCATTCCTCGGCAGTGAGACAGTGAATTGTTGGTATAATGGTGTGCGTGTTTAGCATAACCATGCATGCACGATTCTCAAACTTGAATATTTACGGACACCGAAATTGGCGATTTTTATTACTTATTCTAACCTATATAAACTTTAAAATGACGTCACGACAAACAATCTTGTAATTTACAATAAAACAATACTGCTCTGCTAAGTAAAAACACAGCCGCATGTGTGATCGAGTGGTCAACGTCGTTGGCTTCGGGTACGGAGGTCACGGGTTCGAATCCCAGTACGGAGAGTTTTATAAATTGATTTTTCAATCGATTTATGAATTTCTGTTCAAAGGCATGGATGTATGTGATGTCTTGAATTCCCCCCTCCCACTCATCATTTGAACGTGCGTATCGATTGTGATTAGCTAACCACTAGTTCTGTCCTAGCCCTATCCTTATATTCATACTCTCTTTGGAAAAGGAGAGGTTGAGCAACTGAGTAACGAGCAGTTCTCGTAGAAACACTTCTGTTAATATAAATTCCATTAGGAGTCCATATGCTCCACATTGGGAGCGGACATGGTAAAAAAAAGTAAAAACACAGTAATTATAGAAAATATCGAAATTAAATTACTTATAGGGTATGAGAAAGTGAAGAATTTGTAATATCTTAAGACAAAACACAATAAAACTTATATTAAAATGAGAAAGGTCAATATACATGTGTTCTTTTTGAGGAGTGTATAAAAAATATTGTATATATCTTCTGATTAGTCATTTTTTTTATTATGTATTTAAACAAAAAAACACTCGAAACCGGTCTAATCATGTACAAAGTATAATAAATACTACAAAGCAGTAGCGTAGCAAGGGGGGTGCAGTAAGGGCAGACTGCCCCGGGCGGCACATTTTTGGGGGCAGCATTTTCAAAAATAAGTACAATATAGTAAAAACTCTTAGTAACACCTTTAGTAAAAACTCTTAGTACCTAGTTTAATAATAGTAGAAGTGATTTAAAAAAAAAAGAGGAAACATTGGAGGCGGCAAATTCGAGGACCGCCCCAGGCGGCAGGACCCTTTTCTACGACACTGACAAAGCCAAAGGAAAATGTAGGATGACAGTTAAGATGAAATCATGGCTGCAATATGAAATATATTATTTAATACCTTGTTTGTGAGCAGTCAAAAACATTACATGGCAATCTTTAAGCAATTGAATCTTGAATCAGGTAACATGTTAAAATAATATATATAATATACGGCTACATCAATAACAGTTTAAGAGGCATTCTGTTTATCAAGGATCAGCATTAGGATACGCTTATAAGGAAACCTGCCAGAAAGGTGATCGGAAACATTTTTGTTTGTGATCTTAAATTTTAATCGAATATTTTGGTTTTCAAAACTCGTTGAATAATTATTTGAATTCGTTTCTCTCCGTATATGTTTAATAATATGAGATAGAAATTTGTTTTTATTTGAATAATAATATTTCTAGTAAGATTCTATATATAGTGAGTCGTTTTTTTAAATATATAAAATTTCCGTAGAAATGTATTCAAATGTTGCACAGATATACATGAATGTACTAAATAAAGTTTATTTCATTTTTTTTACATTTCCATCGCGTTTGGTCAATAAATACTCGGGTTTCGACTTTCAGTTCAAGTTTACCCATGCACTCTACTGTCTATAGATACAGAGAAACTAAGCTTGGGTCGAAGCTCATTAAATTTATAAAATGTTAACGATTCAAACTAAATATTAAAATCTTATATCTCTTTGCGATTGACGTTTTTTATACGTTACGAAGCATTTGTGCTTCTTTTTTCAATACAAATCATTCGTTTATTTCCCAATGTGGACCGTCACTGACGCTTATTTATCTGAGTGGTGTCTACGTGGAGGGAGATATCTTTACCTTTACAATATATTATACTGCGCCGAGTTCGCTTTGGCCGAGAAAAGACTAACGGATTTTCAAGGAAAGTAACTGACACACACCTTGAGTCCTGCAACATTAATTATTATTATAGGACGTATACATTTTATAGCCTACATCGCCGACATGAAAAAAATGATCAAAATAAACACTGAAATCATATTATCATTTTTGTTTTTTTAATACAATATGTTGGTTCCTGATGACTATTTCTCAGATAACTTTAATAATTAAGATTAATCGGTTAAATGGAAATCTATAAATGTTACCAGTGCGCGAGCATATTTTAAAATGGTGGTCTTGTGTACAAAAGATTATAAGCGTACTATTTCAAAGGTTTACATTGATATAGCATGCCCGTTAAAGTTGCAAAAAAATATTAAGCCGAAGTGACTGACTGTTAAATGTTACACATACACTTTATAATCTTTACTAGCACTAATGAGAATATTTCACTTTTCGAGATAATTACACATTATATCTTTGGTGATTAACTAACTATTTTTTAACAAAAAACTGTTTCTTCTCGCTGAAAGAAGTGTTAAAAGTAAAAATCTTTCCATTTTAAATAGTATTAATATTGGCCAGCGATATTCCTTGAGATATCAACATATTTCTCGTGGACGTGGCTTAGTTCAGACAAATTCTGGTAAACTTTTTTGCTATTTATTCCAGCTATTTGAATCATTTTTTAAAAATTAATATCACGTTGAAAAAAATCGACAAGGTAAAAAAATACTAAAACATATTATATAACGTTTAATTCAAGTTCTCACCGTCTATCAACTATTGATTAGATCGGTATTTGGTCAAAATAAAAACGTATTTAGTTAATAAAATAATTTTATTAAGTAAGTTGATAGTTATTTCGGCTTCTCATATAATTAATTATGAAAATTAAATACGCTATCTCGACCCTATTATTAAACAACCATATTATTTCATTACAATTGCTATTTTTTTTATATATATTATAATACAGTTATATCAAGTGAATTGTTACTATTTTTTTTAAATAGTACATTGAATTCAGCAATTAGTTTAAAATTTTGTCAATATTTTTATTATTGTTAAGCACACTGTACTTCTCCTAATTTTAAATATTCTTCTTCTTTTTTGGCTATATTCGCTCCCTATGTGAAGCATATGGCCGCCAAGCGGCACCTCCATGTTCCGCCGAGTACATCCTATGGATAGTACCCGACGGACGTCCGGGGCGCCGGAATCCCACCGTTTGAAAAAAGAGGCAGGCAGAATCGAGGCTTTCCGGAGCCATCCGCAGCACGTGACCCAGCCAGTTCCAACGTCTCTCCATAACCACTGACGTGACGGGACGCTGTCTTGTACGCTCCCTTATCTCTGAATTCCTCACAAAATCAAACCACCTCACCCCCATTATCCGACGCAAGCATCTGTTCTCGAAGCTCAGTATACGGTTTTTCTGAGTCTTCGTCAGGTGCCATGATTCGCAACCGTAAAGCAGTACCGTCAGAATGCAAGCGTTGAACAAGTGGCATTTGGTTTTAATCGAGTACAGCTGTGTGTCCCAGACAGTCCGCATTGAGTTGAATGTGGGTTATAAAAAATAATAAGTACATGAAAATCAAGTTTTATTTTTCCAAATTTTGGCAAAATACAAGGTAACAAGTGTATTAATGAATCATGAACACATATCCAATCAAATATCCTTAATTAAATTGAAAGATGATGACTAAATGTATGAGTATTTACTTTACACAGATAAAATTACATTTTTTATTCCGGAAATATTACGCATAGAAATAATGCTTTGCAGGTCGTGAGTGTCACAATGTTTTCTCAAAATACAATTTTATTTTAATTACGTATGAATTAATTGGTATCACGATTTTTTTTATTTGTTTGCTTAGAAATGCCATAGTGCAAGGTGGCGTGATAAATTATTTTTATTACGCACATTTTTTTTTTATTTTTAATTAATATATCAACTGACATTTTTGATTATTTATTTAAAACGAGACCTTTAATTTGAATAGTTGTGATATAAATATGCATAATATTTTCAAAAAAAAGTGTCGATATCGTATGTTTTAAAATTGTGTTATTTGAGGTAAGTAATATACAAACGTGTTTGTCATACCTCCCTCCCTCAGGGTCTCTATTAAATTATGGCACGTGTTTCACTTTTTTGAGAAGCTCTTGTAAGGTTGTTTACGACTAAACTAAACATTGTTTCAGATCTTAGCTCATAAACCATAAAATGAAAAATGGGGTTTCTTCCTTTTTACTGGACGCAGAAAGGAGACTATATACAAACAATAATATTACAATTAACACATTTATTATTTATATAAAGAAGGGCCTCCAATTCCGGGATCTCGTCCAATTTTGTGATTCTAAAATTCCAGGATTGTGATAGTATTAATTCCGGGATTTCGGTATTAAAAAAAAAATTGAGAAAGTTGCGCGAGGGCTAAAAAGAAAAGCTTCAATTTTTTACATTTCGGCATTTCCGCAAATTTCTGGGTTTTTGAAATCGAGTACATACTAGTCGTTTTTTATTTCTTTTTATAATACAAAGGTAATAATGTATTTTTTTATTAATTCTTTGAAATAACACCATCATTATTGATTAGAAAAGCATCACTACACATTTCAATTGATTGTCATGTAGGTAAAAAAAATGTTTTGTATTGTTTTCTGCAAGTTTAATATTATAAAGTAAATGAGTTGCTTTGTGTCATGAAATGATCATCTGACTAACTAGCTAATGCAAATTCAATATCATATCGCAAAACAACAACGTTTTCCTCTCATATTAAATAATAATATTGGCTGGCATTGCAGGTTGCAGCGCCTCTGGTGGTGAATACGCACAACCGCGAGAGGCCCGCCATTTGGGCCCGCCCATGATTTTGTTTTCATAACGGCCATCTTTTGAAACGGTATCCTCGGTTGTCATTTTCGTTTGGGCTCAAGGAGTAACTGTGATCTTTTCATTTTCCGTGTTTGAATAATAATGCGTAGATACTTTTTTCGTGACAAATCGATGTTCGGATTCACTTTTTCTGTCGTTCGATTTTTGTTTCTTTTGACCGCGATTTTCGGTCGGTTAATTTTGTCTAAGGTAATTAACTAAATGCTCATTAATTTTATATCATCGAAAACTACACAGAAATTTGTGAAAGTTGATACGATACGGCTATTTTAGACAAAGGGTAGACTTGTTACATTTAGATACACAATAAAATACAAACCAAATTATTCTTACAATAAAAGTCATCGGTAAAATTATCAGATATGATAAAGTTAAAGTTAACCTGACGATATAAAAAAAAACTGTTTTTACTTCCTTTACTAAGAAGATGTATTTGATACAGCAAAAGAGTATTTAAAGTAAAACAACCTTTTCACTAGTGGAAATATATTTTCGCTAACAAAGGCAGTGAAAATATATCAATAAATGAATTTCAATTTTCAAAAATAATTTCAACACTAAACAAAATTACTTTAGACTTTGACTGAAGGTGCTTGATGCAACTTCAATATCAAATTTGAATTATTTTGATTCTGTACTTTTCCATAAGTTTTGTCGATAAAGACCCGGGTTTCGCCATTCAGCATCTGCACTTTTATGTTTGTATATAAACGATACAAACCTGAAGATGCCGAAAAGTAAAACCCGGGTCGTTATCGACAAAACTTATAGAAGAGTACAGAATGAAAATAATTCAAATTTGAACATAATTAATATCGCAATGCGTATAAAGCATATATTGTTTTGTTAAAAAATATATACAATTCTTCCTAGTATTACAACATCTATTAAATATACATAAATTAGTCGATTGCATGCATTATAATTGAGTTTGTTGTTTTGATACTCAAATGGAAATTCGTAAAAAGCTTTTTTTGAATATTGCACGATAAAGCAACATCATCAGCATACGAAATGTGAATTATTTGTTTGCATGATTTTTTTAATTGGCCTTGCCGAGGATCGACCACGCATAGGTGTGATGGTTAATGTTGAGTGATGCTGTGATTAATGACTAATGCAAACCTAGAGCACAATCATAATCTCTTGTTATTTTTTGCTACTTCCACCATGCATCTACGCATGACGGTTCAAAAAACGTTCATGTGTAAGATTATTATGACGGTTAGTGAAGGTTTTGCGTCTGTAGCCTTCATTTTTTTCAATTACCAGATATTCACTGAATTTCAATGGACACTAATTATATCTCATATACAAAATTCGATAAAGATTTTTTTTATTGCAACTATTCGCAACTAATTTGGATGGCGTAATAAAACATGTGTCATTGTTGGCCACCATATCAATTTTATTTGATCTCTTTCATCTTCTGGTGCTGTCTTTTATTGAAGGTAAATGAGCAAGTTTTAACTATACTCGTTTCCAAGGTGGAACATATTTTCTTTTGAAAAGTTTGAAAAGATTTTTTTTGTATGTAAGCCGCGCATCTTATCAATTCAGATAAAAAATAGAATAAAAGAAAATGAATTGTCTGGACCGTTAGTCTCTTTTTGTGAGTGAGAATGGATGAAAACAGTACAAGTAGACTCTCATAAATTTGAATAGATATAAATTAATGTATCAGAAAATGAATGTAGTATATTATTTCTGTAAAGTTAACCCCTTCAACTTTATTTTCACCTAAATTGTAGCATTGTCAAGTAAGCTAACTGAATTTCAATTATTATAGATACATTTTAAAATAAAGTATTTCTCTTCTTAAACGAGACCTGGCTTTCAATGCATAATTCAGGAAGAGTATAAAGTTATGTTAGCACAATTTTTATATACTAAGTAAATGACATTTTTTATAAAGTGGTCATGTAAGGCGACGGTTGAAAGAACACTCTTATGTTTGTACAATTTTTAACGTATTCAGCGATGAGCCATAGCATAGTATCATAGGCTTTGGCCATAGTATAGTCATAGTGTTTTAATTTTTAAAAAAATGTTGCTGAGTTTTGTTTACTGAAGTTGTCTTAAATAATACATTAGTCAGAGTTTGCAATTATGTACTAATTGTATCTGAAAATATTGTTCTCTCACAAATTAACGAGGGGCTTTTCGCCCTTAGTAAAATTTAATAAGGGGCTCGCGCAAACCTGCGTCGTTAAGTTAAAAACACATTAATTTAACGATTAAAATTGATGGTGTAACACCTTCAGTGGAAATCCTAAATTATAAAATATAAAGTGACTTTAATTTGAATTGTCTGAATGCTGTACTCTTCCATTAATCTTGTCGTTATCGATCCGAGTTTCGTTTTCGGCATCTTCAGGCTTTTTCAAGTGCAGGAATGTACTTGAACTGACATTTGTGCACTTGAAAAAAACTGAAGATGCCTTAAGACGAATCCCGGATCGTTAACGTCAAGATTAATTTCATCAAGCAACTTAAGTCGAAATTCTAAATTAAAGTGGCTTAAATTTACACTTTACATCAGGCATAGGCAACCTTTCCTAGGTCTGGGGACAAATTATCATTCTGTCTCCGAGTCAAGGGCCGGACCAAATTATTAAACATAATTAAGTAATACTAAATCAAATAAAATACGTTGCTACTTCTTATATATTTTTTTTATTTATATAATGAACGACATAATATTAATATTATATACTGATTACAAAATGTTGTGTGAAGATTGGCCTTGAACTTGAACTACGAGACTAGCAATATTGGCTCCCTGAAACTATTAATTTCTTTCTGTATTACTTCGCCAAAATGAATAAGGGCCGGACAAAATTGCTCGGCTGGCCGGTGGTTGCCCATATATGCTTTACATGTACGTTTATTTACCAGTTCTTACTAATGGATCAAATCCGTTTTATGATGCTAAAGATATCATAAGCACGCTTCCAAGCCCCGTGTACCGGAACGAAGGCAATGTGCGAAGGACAAGTATTATATATTGGTGAAGCAATAATTTATGCGAACAGACCAAGGCTAACTTTACCGTAGATAGTAGTAGACGCTCGCTCGACACAATGACCCCATCGCGAAATAATCGCGGGTACACAAACACTTGGAATATATGTACGTACCCACTTAGTTACCCAGAAGACAAGGTTACCCGTTGTAAAGTTTGCTTTAACACTTCGCGGCGCTTTGCGTATGCAATCACGCGTCTTATTATTGGCAATTAATTTTAATTTCGTGCACGGCTATTGTTGATACAAAGAAAACGAAGAAGGCTTTTATTTCACAATGCCACATTAGTTAAGGTTAAATTAAAATAATAACCGAACCCATTAATTACTTTTAATATTTACAATTCTTAGTGCTGAAAAAATAAATAATATTTTTGTATATCTTTTTTTTAATTCCAACATTAAAAAAACCACAAAATATGTGAATGCGACAGTTTGCATTCAAAAAATAAAATACTCATTTGTCCTAATTTCAATTTAGAACTATTTTCATTATGTACTAACTAGTAGTACCGGAAGATGCCGAGAGGCGAAACCCGGGTCGTGTTTGAAAAAGATTTTTGTGGAAGTGTACATAATGAAAACAATTCTAAATTAACGTTGAATTTCCATCAAGCACCTTAAGTCGAAATTCTAAATTGTACTAATTTCACTTTTCTTTATTAAGATCAGAACCGGTTTACAAGTTAAATTAATAACAACACAAAATTCCTTTGTACTTTGTTCCACTTTATTTAGAAGGTCAGGACCGGTTTCGCTCATTGCGAGCATTGTCAACTGATCGCAATGAGCGAAACCGGTCCTGACCTATTAAATAAAGTGGAATAAAGTACAAAGGAATATTGTGTTTTTATTTATATAATGCTTTTCCACCAAGTATTGACAGTGAATACCCTAAAAGTATACAAGTTAAAATCAAAAGATTTAAAAATCCGGAGTCAGAGTCGTCTTTTTTTACACGACACCACAGTCCTTCTTACAAGCTCAAGATCAAATGTTAATATTTTAATTTTAGTATTTAAATGATATCATAAATCATAGGTTTTGTCGTATTTCATGGTTTTGTTTTACTTGATTAAATGTTTAAATATATCTTCTAATCTGGAAATATGCTTGTTTTAAAAAAACAAACAATATTTCAAAGATTTTCACCTATGGCACCTATTACTTTGGCAATATGTAAATTACACGTGTATCATATTACAGAAATTGCTCACGTCTGTTTTATGATGTTATCTATATTTTGAATATTAATGACAATGCAGTGTTATTATTGTACCGACATACGACGAGTTGTAATACGTTTAACTCTACCTTGAATTCGCAATGTTTTAATACTTGTTAAAACAGATTGAATCTCGTTCCAAGTAACTACTTTGTAACATTTACAGTATATTTTATCGAGCACTATAAATTATTACAGAGCTATAAATTATCCACAAACTATATACCAGTAAGCTTAAATTTGGTTTGAATTACTATCAACTACCATAAATAATTAATATACCAGTGGGTTTATATTTGATAGGAATTATTATCTATCATTAGACGGTCCGTTTAATGTAAGAAATAAATATGTTATACTTACAAGGGATTCTGAAGTCTCGGGTTTTTCAAAGTCCCGGGACACGAGACGTGAGTAAGTCAAAGTCCCGGGACTTCCCGGGACTTGGGACTTTTATTTCCCCTTCAATAAAATTATAAATTTATTAAAATTAAATATTTGTATGTATGTATGTACTAAAAAGGGATGATAACGGTAAATCTATTGAAAAAATATCAATGATTATGACCGTTACTTCACAAATCACAATACAGCTTTTATACCCTTTTTTGTCGTATTGTTACACTGATAACTTTGTACAATAGTGAAAAATATTTGTAAATAAAACAACATCAGGTATGAACATTTAATTATAATATTAGCAATTGCTTACATCCAATTTTATTTTATTAGAATGGTTTTTTCGAAATTAAAATGTACAATTTGGCTGTCTTTAAGTCCCGGGACATTTAACAACAAAGTCCCGGGACTTAAGACAGCAAAAAACCTTAAAAGTCCCGGGACGTTTCGACACAGAATCCCTAATACTTACATTTCATGCCGATGTCAATTCGTTAAGTGTCAGTAATTTATTGAGAGGATGACTTACTGAATTATCGAAAAGCTTATTTATGTTTCAGCAAATGCTCTAAAAGAAGGTCAAAATTATAACTATTAAAAATTAGGGATCAGGAAACACTTTATGCTCACTTTGTTATTGTTTCTTCCCAGTCTACATTAGTATGGTGTGCTTCTTTTAATTGGGTCCCAAAAGTGTATTCCAGTGTTTCTTAACCGTATTGAAAGAACCGCCTCTTTTAGCAGAAATAAATTATCTAAAATTATCTAACTCCCCAACCCCAAAAAAAAAAATTTATTAAGTTACACAATTCTCTATATACTATTATTTCATGCAATGGATTTCCTACTACTAATAAAAAATGTTTAAAAATACAAATAAAATACATGATATAATAATATGTAAATGTTCATAAACATTATGTATTTATTGCCATGTAAGTCATGTTAGCATTACAACATTGTAATATTATCTTATATTGTCGACATTTTTTCTGTTTGGTTGACATTTTGAAACAAGGGCTAATTTGAGGACAGCCGAAAGAATGCGTCCACAACACACGAAAAAACGGAGATAACTAAGATAGATTGGCTACTCTGGAACATGAAGTTGCTCAAAATTGGTAGATCGGTAGTGCAGGATTATAGAGATTCCAACTATTCGTCATTATCAACTATCCGGATATCGAATAGTAAAACTGAAACTATCCGGATATATCCGGATATCCGGATAGTTTCAGTAAGTTTGAAACATTACTACATATATAAATGTATGTACTAAAATAATACATTAAAAACGAGTTCATTTGTAATATGTCATTTATTCAGATTTTAACAATTCATATTTTTAAAAATAAGAGAGCATTAAATGTATCATATTTTAAATTTGATCTTAATTTAGTTTTAATTTGTCCTGCTGTTGAAAATACTCGTTTCGTTGCTGTTGATGTTGGTTTTATTGTTATCAGTGTTTTAAACAACACGTCCAACTTTTCCGTCCTTTTTTTAAATTGATCTAAGTATTTAAAATCTTTTTTCAGATTATTTTTATTGTCATTTGAATTGTCGTCAGTTTCCGCGAGAGATAAAATAAAATTACGCATTTCATGTTGCAATTGGCAAGTCGAAAAAGAGATAGGTGTTATTTCTACATCAGAGTCCTGGGAGATTTCATCATCACTAGATAACAAATTTGGGTGAATTCTCTTAAAAATACTTTGTGCTAAAGAAATGGCCTCATATTTATTTGAGTATCGAAAATATTCATTAGAACTGGGAACATTTCCACTTTGTAGATATATCACGAGTGTGATTATTATTTTATGTCGGCGTTCGTTCATTCTCTTTTTAATCGCATGTAAAAATTCTTCACTTAATGAACTTCCAAATTTTGAATCTTTTTTTCAAACAAAATTTGATCAACTGATCCTGACTAAATCCTTTCCGACTTATGTAATGCCTTAGATAGAGACAATACTATCATATTAAAATATTGAAAATGTGCAGCTGCATTAGATTACTGCAGCGGCATTTCTTCAATGAATGAAATTTCGGCATTAAAGGTTTTTTTTGCCTCGAGTCCGAGCCGATTCGTCGAACTTTTAAGTAGGTATTAAGATAACAAGATAAGATAGTTATATTACCCGAGTTTGGGGAAGGTAATAAAAAACACTACTCTTAAGTAATGGTTTCTCCCAGGTTGTAAATACCCCAGTATTCATATCATCTTTCGTCGATTTTGTAAAATATTTCTTTAAAAATTATAACGAATACTATCCGGATATTTCCCCAAATATCCGGATATCGAATAGTTAAAAAGGGCCGGATATATCCGGATATCGGATATCCGGATATCCGAGTTGGAATCCCTATGCAGGAACCTACTTGTCGGACCCAGACTAGGAAATACTGTTATTATAATTATTGTTCAGTCTTGCAAAATCTCAGGGCCCCCCTAACTAAGTGCATCACCCACTCGCATCGCCCCCTTGCATTCCTGCAGGGCCTACCAAATTCTGAAAAATCAAAAACACCCCCGACTTCTACCGCCCCTCTTACGAACCACTAGTGTATTCTGATGATACAATTATTTAAATACTAATCCACAACCCGTAGTCTATGGGCTGTATGTGCTTAAAAATGACACATATTGCAACATATGGACTATATATGTACTAAGTTTCCGTAGTCTAATTTTCTAAATTGGCCAGTGAATAGATTCTTTTTATCAATATTTTACCTATTAAATATATATATACCCGTTTGTTGTGTTTTTCATTGTCTGCAATGCAAGTGTAATCTATTACTAGATTATTGATCTCATACAACTCATTTTAGTATTCATTATTCTCAAATACATTCAATTGATTAAATTTGAATCGTTCAAACTATGTACATTCTCACAGATTTTGTCACTAATGACCCGGGTTTCGCTTTTCGGCATTTTCAGGCGTTCAAGTGCACGGATGAACTTGAACTGACTTCAATTGATTTATATGTTATAATGTAATACAGATTGGAAGAGGGCTGTTGAATCTAGTATGTTTTATATTAATAGTAAAAATATAATATATTTCCAAACTAAGAAGAGAATAACTGCGAATAATAATTGGAAAATTAATAAATTTACTATACTGTTAAATTGTTAGTGCATCATTGCGTATAAGCATTTTTTTTTTTAGGAAAAGGGTTTACGTTGCTGTTGTGCTCAAGAGTATGCTGAATTGAATGCAATGTGATGCCACCACGTTTTCGTGGCTAATCGTCTACTTCATTATGTCATCAGTAACTTCCTTGTATACTGCCACATAAAATAAACTTATTGCCGTTTCATTGAACAAATCAAACAGAAAAAACCCACATCGATTTTTTTATAACCAGCTTTAAACTGGCTTATTTGAAAAAAAGAAAACAAAAATAAATATATCCGTCAGAGTTATAGTGCTATCTTTATGCATTTAATAGTTTTACAGTTGGAGAATATTAATTAAGATATCTGTACAATAACTGTTGCACTTTTTTAATACGTCATGTTTTTGCTAAGTGACAGTTAGCAAACGATTGAACTCACGGTGTATAGATGAATAATTGTCAGAAATTGGAATAGCTTAATGTCATTCATCGATTTGTCAGACAATTATACATAAGATGCATTTATTCAATCATACGTAATGCATTACTTCAAATCAATTCATTAATTTGATACTCCTTGAGTACAACTCTGTGTTACATACGTTTTAGTTGCCAGTCGTATTTACTTACCATTATTATTACTTTACTAAGTTCAAAGTCATTATCGTTATTTCATCATTAGTAAAAGATTTCAATTATAAGTTTTTATCGTGTTTCTTTACTTAGATGTCATAAAAAACTATTTATGTCTTAACCAACCTAGCAACTATCATTTTTTTCTTAATTATACATTTTTATTTACTAAAATGTTATTTGATTTAAAAAAATGGTAACTTTGTTTTTATATGAAATTTGTACTAGTTTTTTTTCATTTTAATCACATAGACAGCGTTCGCTGAGCTTTATGTAAATATTTAAAGGACTTAGTTGTTATTGAATTGATCAACGATTCATTTAATTTAAAATTAAGGGCTGGCTGCTACCTAATTACTCTCGCGATGCTCTATTTAAAGGATCGAATAGGTGTATGGGAAAGTCTTTTTATTTCAACCGTGAAACATCTCAACAAAAATTATATTAAGAAAACTAGGGATGAGTCAAATACCGCTCTCGCAATACCCTGTTCTTAGAAAAGAATGAGTGAAAGATATTGTAGACATACAATTTGTTTGTTGATTTTCCCACCACTAAACGTTTTTGTTTTTCCCCTACCGAGCTAAACGACACTTATCTTTAACCACGCACATTAAAAAATAAATATGACCTACTCAGCCATTTAATTTATGTGATATGAAATATCCTTTGTTCCTGTATACTGAGAATCCGCCGTGGTCACAGAGTTTAATCTACTCCTCGTTGGATCTAAAGAGGAATCAAATATACCTTGTTCCTCATATGATGTGGGAAATTTATCGGATGCCTCAAAAATGGCTTTGGTTCAGATCAGGCTAGGGTGGCTTATTGGGCCCATATGAGGGCGGACAACAGCAAACAGCTCTGCTCTTTTGGCATTCATCTCAGTGCAGGGCGCGATGAGCGTCCTGATGGTTGTTCCCACTGCAATCCAGATATTGTAGCTATCATTAAATTTCAAATCAATTTATGATATCTATATAATTAGTATGAATCTCTTGGCACCGTAACCGAAGAAAACAAATACTGCCACAAAATTACAGTTATTACAACCCATCAATACATTAATTATAATAATGTTTATATTGTTTGTGTAAATAATTTCCGTTATTAAATATTTTTTGTAGTATTCAAATATGTTTGCACGGGTAGAGTATATATTAATTAAAGTAAATTGTCTTCAAGCAGTGTTTAAAAGCAGGATTTAGTATGGATTAAATATTCGCAAATGAAGTTGTAATATTAAACCAGCTTTTGATATTGTAAGTGCTTTTGATAAAAGCTCCGATAACATTTAACATGTTCTTGTAGCATTAGTTGCTATGAATATATTAAAAATAATTATATTGAAACGTATTTGTATTACTGATCACAGAATTAAAATACAGTTATTATAAACATTAGTTAATTAAATTGTATTTTCGTGATAGTTTGCTTGTAAAAAACGATTCATATATTGAGCGATTCTATTAGATTAAAATATTTTCTAGCTTACTATCAATGTTAGTTTTTAAATAGCCTCAATCCATTAAACATTATAAATTAGATTTTTTAAAAAAAACGTGTCGTATAATGTCTCTCTTACGGAAAAAAAGCAATTTTGATGAACCCAGATATGAGCTAAAAATTTGATTTAATGATGGGGAAATGGGAAGAAGTGAAAAATTATGCGAACATGAATTCGACTGATATATATAATTAATTGATGCCTAAAATGTTAACTCACATATTTTTTTGTATTAGTTCTTCATTTTTTAATGATTTATCAAACGTGTACATTATCTTGAATTAAAACAAGTAATAACTGACCTCATCACCTTTTTTATGTTTAGTTAGCTGATTGTTATTACAGCTCCTGCCAAAACTAACATAGCATAGACCAGTGATGGCGAACCTTTTTGAAGAGTGGGTTACATTTTGCTCATTTTTTTTTTTTAATACCAGCTCGTGGGTCACTAAGTCAGTGGCGTCGCTTGCAAAATTAGAGGAAAAGACGCCTTCAGTCTGTGTCTGGCCCGCGGGTCATAGGTTCGCCAGCACTGGCATATACCATAGTTTCTCATTTTTTTTTTGACTCGTGACCTCTTTTGAGTCTTATGTTTTTCGGTATCTTCCATACCCGTTTTTATATAAGCATATAAGTTTTTCGAGACAAAGTAAAAAAATTAAAGATTACAAAATAATTTTTAATTCTTTGAGAAATGTGCTCGCTGGCAGATTTTACCCAGAAATTTACAGATTTCTCAAAACAAAAAAATCGTGAGACCTTTTTTTAAGCTCTTCTAGGATTTGCTCGTGGCCCCCCATAACTGTGATATGGCTCACCTAAACTTATTTTTATCTCTATGCCCCCCGGTTTAAAAACCGTGGTATAGACTACAGAATACAGATGCCTGTTAAATGAAACCAGGGTTAGTTGACATTTAGTTTTGAGAAAAAAATATTTCACATCAAATAAGATTGAAAATTTACCCGATTTAGACTCCCAATTTCCTTTTTTGTTTTGATTTAAAAAAAACATTAATATACGTAGCTGTTTTTTTGATAATCATTTAAAATTTTGAATACGAACTTACATGTGAAACGTTATTTTTTTTCAGTTTTAAGTAAAATATTAAATAGCATCATGATTTTTTTTTAAATATTTGTTTTGATAATATATAATATAATATAATAAGTTTATGATATTTTATATTAATTCTTAGATACTCAAAAATGTCAAGCTACAATAAGTGTGTAAATAATTAATATTTGCATACCAGTATCACGTTACGTTCTCGTATGGACATTTTTTTTTTAAATTGGTTTTATTTTGTATTCAAATATAGGTAAAACTGTGCAGAAAAACTAGTATTTTTGACATCCTGTGTGGTATAATCGATTCTAACGTTTTTTATTCTTATTATTATTATCAAACATGGAAAAAATCAATTCTATAACGTTCTTCGGTGTAGAAGGTCGACCACATTCTAAATATACTTGGAATAAGCTAAACAGCAAAAGCCTTTGACCGATTTAATTCGGCAATAGGAAGTGTGTGCATGTATTGCACACTGGCATTACATTAGTATTTGTCAAACAATCATTCGCTTGAATTCATGTAATCGCTGTTTTTAACACACTTTACAAGTTGACATGATAACATTTACTTTTGCAACATATTTAATCACATCGACCAACGATCATAGCGGTGGGCTGTCAATACGTTAACTAGGGGTTTGCTAAAGCTTAAAACTATTAGCGATATTCCGGGAAAAGAGACGATTTTTTTTCACTATAATATAATTATACACAAAAAAATTAAATCTAATGTTAGGTACTTTATATACTTGAATACTGTATTGAATGGAACATTGCATAACACACACCGAATAATCATCAATATCTAAGGCTGAACAATGTACAATTGCTATCGTTCTAATTATATAATTAATGTAAATTTCCGTCCTAGATAATTTAATATTTATGTCAGAAATTGCAGTTAGATACTGATTTGATCTGAGATTTTTTTTAAATTTAACAAGGTTCTTGCTAGATTAAGTCTTTAAATAATAAAGTACTCGCTCGAGCTCCTCCGAACCCCCTTCAGCAAAATGCTATTTTTAATTATATTCTTTTATTGACATGTATATACAAATAACAGGCTTGCATTTGATTCAAAATCAACGCATAGTTTTTAATAAAAGTTTTCAAAGAATGAAAAATATTTCTTAGCTTTTGCTATTAAAAATCAACCACTTAATACCAGAACTCTTTTGGATCGCCATGTCGTTTTACTCTTCGTATAATTTTTCACTCATAACTAATGTATGAATGTTATACATTTAGGCTGTGGAAATAAAATAGAACGTAACCCACATATATTTTTTTAAAAGAGACACAAAAATCATTTTTTGATGATTTTAGACCAAAGGCAAATTATGTAATATACACAACATTAATATTGACAAGACTGATAAGTTGGTGTTTGGTTGACTTAATATAATAATTATTTAATAAATTGTTTAAAAAAAACCATTTTTTTAGTCATCAGTCTTGTTCAAAATTTTTACAGGCCTTTTTTTTCAAACAAAAGCTTATTTTAGCATTTGCAGCTCACATCTTTTTAATAGAACATGTAACAAGTTGTATACACTTAGCTATTATCAAAAAAAGCTGTTTTTAAAAAAACAGCGTGTTACGTTCTTTTACCTTTCAATTATCACAGATTATTTTGATTTGTATTATATATTTGATTTGAATTATCATAGATAATTTATGTTTCACAGTGATCCTCAAAATATATTTAAAACAGATATTCAATCAGATTACGGGATTGCAAAATTGGTCGGGATCCCGGGGATGGAAGCCTTAGTTGCTGTCAACTGTGAGCCAGAATTTAAATTAAATTATTTGTAACGCTTAAAAACATTTTACGTACTAATCATATGTATTCTGCTATTCAATTGAATAGAAAATGGTTGTATTTTTTTTTTCATTTTAGCTTATAAATTTTTCTGCACAACAATTTAAATTGTAAATAAAATTTCATCATCGATCATATTAATGTTATACAATAGAGCGTTCATTTATTTTTACATTGAATGGGATCCCTCTATATGGCGGAAGCTTTTAGCATGGCCAATTTTGGCAACTTATCGTTATATAACAATAACTTTAAGTTCCCTTATATGGACTGATTATTTCCTTAAGCGCTCAGTCTAAAAAAACAGTCGCAGGTACTTATATAATTTGGCAGCTTATTAAAATTCTACACGCAACCAGTTTATATAGTGCCATAGAGGAATGCCCTTAATAAATATTAATTAATATACAAAACAACGCTTGGCCAGTGGATAATCCTCGGACATTTTCAGCAAATGTCAGTCATTAATATAGGCATCCAGTATCAAAATAATATATTAATTAAACAGACATACACCCAGATATGCAGCCTGTTGGGTCCTATTGCTTTAACTTCCATGTCGGATCTTACGGGTTCAACTCCCAGTACGAATAGCATTTTTTCAATCGATTTCTGTTCGAAGGCATGGGTGTTTTGTGATTTATAAAAATCCCCTCTCACCCTTTCGTTTCTTTAATAACCAGGCGTAGCGACAACGATAAATTAACAAGTAGTCCTGTTCTAGCCTTATTCTTATATACCTACATTTTTTTTTTGGAAAAGGGAGGTTGAGATTCTAAGTAACAAATAGTTCTTGAAGAAAAAGTAACCTCCATTAGAACGCCATATGGTTTGCATTAGGAGCGGACATGGATTTTTTTTTAAATACGTCCTATGTTTAATTTTTTTAATGTAATATAAGAAAATTTGTCATTACAGCTAATAATGGTCAGGTCGTCACATTTTTCTAAGTCGTATGTAGTCAGCAGTGGGCTGGCAGTACGTTAACAATGATCTGAGAACTATTCTCGGTGTTCCGGGGAAGAGGTGGATTTTTGTACCACTCTCAGTAACAATCATGACCATATGTAATTAGGTTTAACTAATGAAAATCAACAGCTAAAAATTTATTAACCGTCTTCAGGTTGCAAGGGTGAAAATTTCAAAGATTGACTCAGAAATAACCACTATTTATTTACTCTGATTATATTATAAAACTTTATACTTAATGCGTCGTGCATGATTATAACATGTATGTCAGAAATTTTTAGTTGGTATTGATTTGATCTGGAAATATTGTTTTTCTTAGCTTAACAAGGGGCTCGCGCAAGTCTATCCAGCCCACCCCTGCATGGAATCATGTTTATTTAATTCAATTAGTAGTCATCATTTAAGCCCCCCGCCTTTAACTAGTAACTTATTGGTATTTTTTTTACAACATAAGATATATGTCGATGCCCACACAAAGCTCTATTTAAAAGACGCTCGTCATACATATAGACTATAAGATTTTTAGGATCAATTAATTTTCATTGTTTGGAGTCGTAAATTTAACACGAGCCGCCAAAATGAGTAACGAAAAAAATGATTCGTGTTGTAAAATTTGAGGCTGTCAGTAACATGTACAATAAACATGGCGAGTAAATTGATCACCTGGCGAAGATTATTTGATGTGAGCGAGGTGATTGATTCGCCTAATGATTAAAACGAATCGATTGAACGAGGTTGAAGGCCGAGTGAGCTTTTTGTTATATGTGATTTTGTTACATGCTTCAATAAATAAAAAAAAAATAGTAATCGATTTTTAAATGATCTTATCTTCTGCAAATAACACCGAAATATATCTAATGCATAAAAATGAATGTTTGTTCGTATTTTATGCGTTGCCACACCGTTCATCCGAGTGGAATAATACTTTGACAAACTTTTTGCTTACACTTCCGCAAAGGTTATAGGCATAGTAAAATTAACTAACAGTAGGTTTTATATATAAAAAATCAATGTTTGTATGCTGTGGAGGGTTAATCACATGGGAGGCCTCAGGCGCAATACAATTTGGAGGCTCTCTTTTTCAGATAACATAAAAACGTCAGTAAATAATTCCATCTTAAATATAAAAAAATCAGAACAAAAAGCATATATAAGATATTTAACCAACCCAAGCGCGCGCCTAATTCTCGTATACTTTGTAGGATAGTTCGCCACTGCTTGTCTTACTATGTCTGCCATACAGTTCATTTTGGCAACGTATGCTTGCACTTGCGCGAAGGTTATAGTAAAAATAACTTACAGTAGGTGGCGCGTGTATCGTACCATAGACAATCGGCAGCACACGTCAAACTTCAAACAGACAGAAAAAGAAAACATGTACTTAAATAAACACAATTAAAACACAAACACTTTCTTTCTTTGAGTGGCGTTCAACGCTTGCCGGGAACCGGCTAGTAATTAATAAAAATAAATTTAAACTATTGATGATAATGCTCGCGATGATTGAAACCGTTCTGAACATAATAAAAATCATTGTGAATCAGTAGAAAAAGATTTGTTGGAAAATTTATATTCAAAAATAAGACACTTGTTTTTTTACTGATTCCATATTTTTTTTATAACGGTAACACCGGTGTCATTTTCACAAGCATTTAATAGTGCATCACTTCATATAATCTTCTGTTGATAATGCTTGTGATGAGCAAAACCATGCCTGTAACAACAAAAATGTATGTATATTGAATTTAAATTAACTCTTATTATATTGCGTTAAGTTAGAGAACGTCAGACTTTTTCACTTATTTCTATCTTTTTTAACGTTGTTGGCCACGGAACAGTGGCTTCATATACATTACGGGTGGTGGTAGGACAAGGATAATTCAGGAATAAAATGCAGTGATTAAAATGGTTAATTTTTACGTTATATTTAATCTGAGGAAGCATCGTAATGAAATGTGACATAAACACGTGTGACAATAAGTACATAAGTGGAAAAATAAATTAATAAGTTTTAATATTTTATGTATTTATGTAGATAGCAAACATCTCATAACTTTAATACGTGTTTCGTTTTTTCATGAAACGTTAAGTAAAAAAAATAACATCACTGAATCGATAAATAAATTTCAGATGAAAATTTTAAGTCATTACATTTTTATATCACTAAATATACACTTTACTTAAAAAGATTCATAGAGGCAGTGCCGGCGCTAGGTTTTTTGGCGCCCTAGGCAACGATTATTGGCGCTCCCCTTTTAACAAATAGTCTTTTTTTCTAAATATTGAAACAAAACAATTCGAGGTCTTACTATTTTTTTTTATTTTTATTTACCCATGTCCGCTCCCAGTGTTGAGCATATAGCCTCCTAATGGAGGTGCCTCAACAGAAGTGTTTCTACGTGAACTGTTACTCAGTCGCTTACCATCTCATTTTCGAATCACATAGAATACGATACATAAATAATCATAACGAACAAAATAAAATAAAACGTACTATTATTTATTATTATTATTAGAGTATATAAAAAAAGTTTTAATACTCCATTTATGCGCCCCATTATGGTTTGCGCTCTAGGCGGTTGCCTATTTCGCCTGTATGGTGGCGCCGGCCCTGCATAGAGGTCTCGTGCCATGGATCTCAATGCATTACTTATTCATGTGCGCTCAATGCTTCCAGTTAGAGAGAAATTAGGTTTTAGTATCATGTATTTATAACAGGTTCTGGCAAGTAATTTGCGTAGTGTTATGAAATGGTATTTATATTTATATGTTCGCTTTTCCATGTGATGACGCAAGCTTACGGTATTCAGTAACATCAAATCGATCGATCACCTTAATTAAGAAATATATTCCAATGCGCACAAATATCTGTGAAGATCATTTTTTTTCTCCTGAAAATACATATTCTGTTCTGCGACCTTAATCATCTGGTTCAACTTAAATACCAACGAAAAAACACAGATTGTTCCTAAAATAATAAGTAGTAACTCTTAAGACCATTTTTAATGGATCTAGCGGTACATATCTAACTTAGTGAACATATTCATTTAACCAAAATGAAAAGTTGTCATTACAATATTGTTAATCATAGGTATTTGTGAATTTTGTCACAATTATAATCTCTACATTGTTAAGTGATTTTTTATATCGTTAAATAATATAATATATATTGATTTTTTGAAAACATCATCCTTCTTTGATTTTCATATTTAAAACACGGTAAGTTTTATAAAATATATGCGTCTTTAAATATGGCATTTCAAACTGAACTTTTTATCATAAGTTATATTATAAGTTTTTCGACATATGTTTTCTTTTTCATCTTTTCTGGTGTAAGGAGTGAACCTTAGCCGTCTCAATTAATCTTTTCCACTCAGCTTAATCCTCCGCCTATCTGCACCCGTCGCTGACCTCTAGCACTCGCATGTTTCATGACACCCCATCCATCCAGTTAAGTCACAGTTTTATGACAATCAATTTTCAAATGTGTGACGCTTAATGGATTTATTCTCATACATTAGCATACGTCATATACGTTCGGCCCAGTGGAGGCGAAATCATCCGAAACTAATAATAAAAATAGGCACAAAATATTAAAAATTTGTCTGCTCCTAATGCAGGGGTGGGCTGGAGGGGGCTCGGAGGGGCTCGCGCGATCCCCTTGTTAAATTTTACGAAGGCCAGCGAGTCCCATGTTAATTTTAGAAGAAAAAAAATCTCAGATCAAATTAGACATAACTGCAATTTCTAACATACTTATTATCTTCGACAGTTTCAGTATACACAGTGGAACATTTTTAGCCATTTATATTGATAAGTTTACGGTTAATTGCATATTGTTACATATTATAAGTGTATTAAGTAACAATCAATTACTTATAGCATATAATTTCATTGAAGTGTTAAAAAAATTACTTCTTTCCCGGAACACTAAGACTTGCTTGGAGATTAAGCGAGCCCCTTGTTATTGTATTGGCAGCCCACCGCTGTCTTAATGGTTTACATAACAGTTGTTTTTTATTATAGCGATAAAGTAAAATAATTAATATATGTGATGTTTCGCACATGCCTGTAAACTTCAGTGCTTTTATCATATGGCATTCTCTCCGACCAAGCAGGCATATAATGTTTACCAAGTCCTTTTGCGATATTCACGAGAACAATTTCATTTGAATGACAAAGTAAACATCAGAATACAATTCATAATCATTAAAAACAAAGGTTATATTTACGCGTGGCCGTGATGCATGAAACTTAAAACCATTATAACTATAATAAAAGCAAGAAGATATTGCAAAAATCCCGTATAATCACTTAAACCATTGTTGACACTAGTCTTTAGAAATATCTGAAGATTTCATAAACATTATTTCGATCCTAGGTATTTATCATTTTAAATCTTTTTAATCAAAAGTGTAAATAATTATTATTTATATTGTTGTAGTTTCTATTGACTTCATAGGCAAAGTTCAATTACTGTTTTAAGTCCATTATAAATGAGTCGTGTTATTAGCAATTCAAAAGTAATTATTTAATTGTATTCAATACAAGTGTTTTCAACGAGTATTTTCTATTTAAGCCATGTCAATGGCAATCATTTAAGCGTAAATTGATTGTTAATCGGTCGCTCAACCTTTCGCTTAAGATACGCAAATACAGAATATCTGTGATTAAGAATATTTTTTTATGGCAGAACTTTAATTTATAAAGGATTCCTTACAAATATTCGGCTCTATTTTTGGTATTCGGATATTTAATAAATTATTGTAATTTAATTTGTCCTCTATTTCAATGTTTATTAAGTACAAAATTAGGATATCAAAAATTAAATTCAGCATCGCTTAACACTATATCTTATTATCTACTTATAGCAAGGAACGTGTTTAAAACTAGAATGTGTTATAATCAATATGATTCGCCAGAGCTATGAAAAAATATACAAACTATGGCTGAACTTGTTAGTTCGGAAGATACGTGTTAAAATCTATCTATGTGTATTCGTTATTCAAAACAGCCGGCTTTTGACTTGACTGATTGGCGAAATAATAGTTTTCAATACCTGTTTAGCAATTTTTTATATGTATAAAATATGATACCGCTAATATACATACAAGCACCCAATACGATTTTAATGATATGGTGCTTTATGAAATCATTATGCAAAAATCATTTATGGTTTAGTAATATGTAAACTCGACTTGAATAAACAAATATCAATACCTGTATAACGTAGAAGATTCAAATATAAAGTTTATCGCTTTTGATATTAAATATTTTGGCCACGCATTGCATCCTTTGCGAAATAATAGCGGACAGAAATGCGACAGGAAGAGTTGGCAGACCAAGGTAAGGAATAAACAAACGAGCGGTTTTTCCAAAATGGCCGCTGCACACGGAATGAGGTTACTGTGCATATTATAAACATAAGTACTGGAGGGCGTCTTTTCTTTGCGGCAACGCGTTCGATTTTTGAATTCCAAGCAAGTGCCGAGAGTGCTTTTTGTTTTGGACTACGCATGTGCAGAACGGGGCACATAAATAATGACGCACGTATGCTGTTGGAAAACTTTGATTCAAGATAAGTGCGCGATGAATAACAGTAAATATAATTTTACATATATCATGAAAGGTAACTTATCTTGCTTTGCGGTCTCTTAATTAAGGATGCTGACAGTGATCTTGATTATACCAATCCTTCAGTCAAAGTGAGTTTTACTATTTTAATCTGTCACGTCACGTGTAAACTAACGTGACTAGAATGCTATGTTCTATATTTTTTTCGTCTTTATTTTACGTCACTTTTTGTCAAAAGTTGAAAACTAATTAAACTGACAAAAATGAGTAAGTATACAAAGAGATTCTTTGATATAACTTATTTGTCTGGAATATCTCAGTCGGTGAATTTACTATACCCGTTTGCCAAAAAAGCATTTATTTGTATAGGCGATTATTGTTAATGCTGATTTAAAGGCAGACGATTGTCCCTGTATATTAATTTTAAGCTCTTATGTTTGTCAGATTGGCATTAATGAACCTGTAATTTAATATTATAATTATCTATGTGACATAAAATATCGATCCTAGAGGCTTTTTCCTAAAAGTTTAAATTTATCATTCGCTGTTTACTCAGAACAGAATATTATTATCGAAGTTACATTGGAGGTTAAAGCTAAAATAACATTTGAGTTTAAATTTTCTAACACTTAGCCAAAAGTTTAAGTATTAATCCAAGAATTCACTTGTTTACAAGAATACATACGATCCTCATCAGTTATGTTATGATCAATTGTAAGGTTTCTCATTCTGAATATAAAAAAAATAATCCAGTCATCGCTCATAAATAACAATGAATCTAATTTTTCATATAAAAAACATTTTGTTATAATATTTTCACTTTATTTATTTAAAGATCAGAACTGGTTTCGCTCACTGCGATCATTATCAACTCATAAAAATATAAATTGATCCAGGTGTATTCATAAAAAAATATGTAAGACTAATGTAACAAGATGTTACAAATAATAATTGGTAAAAGAAAGTAAATAATAAGTGGTGCATTTTGTATTCAAATCTTTTATTACTTTAATTTATATATATTTGCCTTTTACAAGAAGTCTTAATAAACTATCAGTGTCATTTTTCATCAGTTTTCATTAGTCTGAAAACTGGGAGGGAGCACTGCAAAATATTTTATTACATAGTATACATACATTGAGTTGCTTCTGTGCGGAGAAACGTACTAAACGTGCTTACTAAATAAGTTGCTAAATAAATTGGTTTATGTTGCTTTTTAACAAAAACTATTATTAATTGCTTTACAGTAGCTCAATTCTCTTCATATGGACTTGATAGTTATTTACTTGCGTTACGCTGCTTGTGTGAGTGGAATTTTCGTTTTCAGAATCCCGGTACGCTATCTCGGGGCGAGCTTCTGCCGAAACGTGATTCTTTTTTCAAAATAATTGATTTGGGAACGGTTCGCTTTTTGAATTCTGTCGAATAAATGTTTTAATTTTGCTTCCAACGAACGTACATCATTGCATTTAAATAATTATTTAGGTTTTAAAAAAAGAAGAAAAATATACATATTTTTTAATTTTCCAACAGTTTGCTGTACTCATGTCATGAATGAAACCTACAATTGTTTTGATCCATAGATTGATTTCTGCAAACAATATTGTGGTATTTTTTTAAAACTCATTTGAATGGTTACGTAATTTTCAGCGGAGTATTCTGCCGTATTATTGCATGAATGAATATCAGTCATTTAATTATTTTAAGAAAAAAACAATTTTTAAACATAATGTTTTTTTAGTGATTTTTTGCGAAGAATCTATAAAATTAATTAAATATATGAGTGCAAAAGAACTAGTTACCAACTGATTTCGGTCTAATCTCGTTTCCTCCCAATAAAAAGCATCTGGATTTCCAATGAGACTGAAAATTGTGCTCCAAAAAACATTTCAAAGACATTTTATGATATATTTTTTAATCGTTTTCTTTCTACGCATCGTTACAAGCAAAGCAAGGAAGTCTAAATAAGAATTAGATATTTAAAAATGTAGTAAACTGAGTTATTATTTGTATTAGATAAAAATCCACAATTTCATTGTATGATTAGGACTAGTTTCGCTCGATGTTTCGCTGACATTACTATGTACTGACAATTTGTGTTTTAGTTTTAAAAATTTTACACTCCCAAACAAGTTTCACCTTTTGGAATTTCCAGTTCAGTTCATTCGTGAACTTGAACGCTTTAAGTTCATGAATGGTGGATAGTTAGTGACAAAACCTGTGGGAGTTTACAAAATTTGAACGATTTAAATTTTACATTGAAATTCCATCAAGAACCTACAGTCAAAATCTTTTTTTTAATTCATGTCCGCTCTCAATGTTGATCATATGGCTTCCTTATGGAGGTATCCCAACAAAAGTTTTTCAACGAGAACTGTTGGTTACTCAATCGCTACTTACTAGTATCTTTTTTCAAAGAGAGTAGTAAGGAAATAAGACTAGGAATAGTGGTTGACTAATCGCTCTCGCTACGCTCAGTTATTAAAGGATCGAAAGGGTGAGAGGGGGGTACATTTTAGACATAACAAACACCCATGTTTTCTTACAGAAATCGATTAGTCTATCGAAATAATGCTGTTCATACTAGGACTCAAGCCTGTGAGATCCGGCACGGAAGCCAACAACGCTATCTCGATATTTTTCATCTTCTTCAAAAATCTTGAATTATATTAAATAATATCTTACCGCTAAAAATTAACAATTGGAATTATAAAAGTTATTAAAATATGTGTATTGCTATTACAGTTTGCATTTTTCTTATATTATAGATAAGTACTATACATGGTTGATTTATTTACACAAGTATAAATAATGAAAAATCCGTTGCGCGACACGAAATTAAAATCGCCCGTAATGATTGTAATTTCAGAACGACAAAAGTACCACATTTTTTTTACAGTAATTTAACAGCAATTTGAAATAGTACATTCACAGAATCTTAATGTCCAATCGTAAAATCAAGGCTGCATCATTTATAACGCACAAAAAATATTCTTTACAGATGGCTGACAGCGCTCGAAAAGATCGCCAAGGACACTTCCTACTTCTCCCACAGAGATCATCAAACCAGGATGCTTTGTTGTGGTTAGGGATTCCAATACCGGTATTACAGAATTACCGATATTTCAATACCGAAATATCAAATGCAAACTACCTACTATTACATTACAATACTATTACAATATCTACATTACTATTACAATTACAATACATTACTATTACAATATCTACATACCGTTGGCTTAATTCAAACATCGCGTAAGTCAGTTTGCCGTAAGTTTTCAGGAGACAATTGAAACTGAGCATTTAAGTTTACAGAAACAAATTTGTATTAATGTATTTTTTGTAGTAGAATATTTTACTATTCTTAATTATGCCTTTAAAAAAACAATCATTTGTTTGTATATTTACTTCATGTAGAAAACTTACATTATATTAGAATAAATAAATATAAGAAGAGATACGTTATATAGTGTTGTTTTATTTTTTGACCTTCTTCCATTTGAAAATTTGGATATTAAACGAACAATGTTTTAATATGATTTTAATCGAAATCAGCAAAATCTGAAATTCTAAAAAAATGAATTACGTGATATTAGAATTAAGCCGACGATACATATATTTTTAAACACACCAGTTTTCAGCATAGAGGGAAAAAAATAACGATACACAATAATGTTAGGACAAGACATATGATTTTCTGACCATTCCCGCTACGCTCCGATTTTTAAAATCATTCAAAAATCAATTAATGGATTTTTTTATATAAAACTGTCTTGTGCACTGGTATTGAAGCCCGTGAAAATCGTATCCAAAACTAACGACATTTACTACTCGAGTATTAAGATCTTATATTAACCGGGCGTAGTAAGAGCGATTTATTAACTACTAGTTCTGTCCTAGCCTTATCCTTTTATCTCTACTATTTTCTTTGAAAACGAGAAGTTGAGCAAATGAGTAACAACCTTCTGTTGAGATATTTTCATTAGGAGGTCATATGCTTCACATTTTCATATGCCCAAAATTTTCTGATAATTCCAAATGTTATTTTCACGAAGATACGATCTATATTGACAAATTCAGACATTGATGAATTAGCATTTAATAGATAATATTTCAATTCAAAGAAACAGTACATACGTGTAATAAATAATAAAAAATATTTTTTTGTTCAATATCGAATACCGATATTTTTTCTTAATGCCGTATTTTTTGTTGCAATTTGTAATATTTTCGTTCTTCCGGTATTTAAAATTATAAACCGAAATACCGATGTTGATATAACCGTCATGTATTACAATCCCTAGTTGTGGTGATGTCATTCTTGGTAATCCATCGTACATCAAGAAACCTGCAATGTGAAAACGGCGTAATGCAGTCTATTAGATAATGATTGATTTGATATTTGATTTTCGTCATTTTTTAAATAACACGTATCGTTATCACGATTGATTCTAATGATCCCCCACGACTATTTCGTAATATTAAACCATCATCAATTATCATAGATGTATTTTTTTAATCGTTCATATTGCTGTTTGTTATTAGCAAAATAATGAATAATAATTATTGAAAATCGATAACTATTTGACTAATGGATGTCAGAGGTGGCCAATTTTATTGGTATTGTGACCATACGTTTCATTCAAAATCAAGCTGCAAACACTAGTCATATTTTTTTGTTGTACTTTGAATGAAACTTTATCAATAATAAAAAATGTGAATAACTAAACATTTATAAGATGTTTGACTCAGCACTTATCGTAAGGTTTATGATACAGGGTTGTATTAAATTTTAGAATGAAGATTCAATTAATAAACGTGTGATTAATTTTGTATATCGTCCCTATAAAGCGAAATGTGGCTAACTAACATTTTTTGCAAAAAATAGTTATTTATTGTTAAGTGTTCTGGTACAGGTTTTCTATCAGTGCGAAAAGTGATATTTCTAGTATGGAAAAAAACATAACGGAGTAATGATTTATTTGTGTTTTTCTCATTAAGTATTAAAATCATTAAGTTATTTACTTTAGTAATGTAGAGTTTCATTTTGTTTTTAAAAAAATCCCAAATTTTAATTGGGTTTATAATTGATCTCATTTTCCACTTATTATTATTGACTTTTTTTTTAATTGTATGTTATAGGTGTTAAGCATTTTAATTTTGTGTAATTATAATGTAATTTGTAAATCCTTTTCATTGTTAGTAGTTGCTTACACCTATTATTTCAATTTAACTTGTATTAATAGCATCGTTTATATATTTTTCTTATCAGTTGATAATGCTCGCGACGAGTGAAACCGGTCCTGATTAAATAAATATATGTGGAAAAAGTACTAAAAATCTTTTATTTTTATAATAAATATTGTTTTAAAAAAAACCCAATTTGGTTTTGACTTTTAATTTTTTGCTTTATAGGGATGATATTTATAAAAATATAAAATGCGTAACTCAATAAATACAGGGAATGGATGATTTGAATTTATATGAATAATATATAATACACATTAGAGGTAAAGTAAGCCAAGCGGTATTTTAGAAAAAAAGTTAAATACGTTGTAATATTCTACACGTCTTAAAGTATCAGTAAACGTGAAGAAAAATCAGTTAATACACATTGCAATAGTGTTATTTCCGTAAAATAAAAACATTGAATCCACCAAAACACCAAATAATGACGTGATTGTACTTAAAAAGAGTTTTTTTTCCATTTTACTACTCGGCTCACTTCACCTCTCGGGGGCTCAATAACCTACAGGGCTGTTAAATAATCACACTATTTTTTTAATTAAATAGTTTTGGAATTTACTTTTATAGAAAAATATTGAGTAAGATTAATATTTAAAAATACATATATATATTTAATCATCCAACGTTTTGCAACAATTTTATTTTCAAGATCAGTAATAAAACTATGAGAGAATAATATACACAATAATGAATTCATTTAATGGTAAAAAAACTCTTTAGTAAATACTAGCAATAAAAAAAATATTAAAGATAGCCCGTCAATTAAAAATTTAAAATATCGAAGTGTAAAAACTTTGCAGCTACACAAATTGGTTTGAAATGGTCTTAATTTTGAATAGTGCTCTAATTTATAGCGCTTCAAAATGAATGGTGGATATTATTAAATTATAGATGGGCATTAGTTATGTCGGACGCAACCAATTATTTAATATTAAGGAAAATTTGTTCCGATACAGAACTGTTATTTAATAGTATTATAAATTCTTCCCAACGAAAATACTCACCACTTTAATATTTACCGTTAGTGTTATACAAAAAATAACATAAACAAGGATAACCTAAATTTATATCGAATCGAGGCGATATGCGATTTTCCAAAAAGGTTTTAATGACTATATTCGAAGAAAATATTGTTTAGCCTCGTTTTTTTGTATTGAGAAAGGATATGATTAAAACAAAACTATCAGTTGCAAATCAATAGAAGAATATTTATACACTAAACTCTTTTTTATACAATTTCGAAATAACACAGTGCAAACAAAAAAGAGAAAAGAAATCAAACATTCATTCAACAATGCGTAACAGTAATTTGGAATTTCCTAGAGTTGGAGTAAGGAGATCTTTCCGAAGCAAAAGTCGAATTTGAAAAATATTTATTAACGTGTATTAAAACAATAAGAGTCCATAGTGTTGCCACTGCATACTGAGCTGACTGACGATGGTATACATATTTTTTTAATTAAAAATAAATGATTAAAAAAATCAAATTGGAGTGTATTTTAATTAAATGCTGGAGTAGGATTTTTCTCCAGATTCTGAGTTAACACCAAATGATAATTTGAACTTCTAAAACTTGATGTCATAATGATTATAATTACATCAAAAATAAAGATGGAAGTATGACGATCTGACACAAATAACATTAGAGAAACTATCACCTGCCTTAGGTATGTGTACCTAAATGGTGAGATAAAAGCAACTTGTGAGTCATTCCAGACGAAGAAGATTATTTTTAACAATTGGCGTACATCAAAGAATCTTTTGGCCTAATAATTTGATTGAATGTTACATGGAAAGAACCTTCCTTCTGCACTTTCTAAATATCAATGACAACAGTCACTCAGATAATCGCCCACAGACAACAACCACCTGGTCACCCGTGGGAGTAGCTTAGTACCATCTTCGCTACGTTCTTTGAGGATCATGACTGATGGAAACTGAGATTGGATCCTCGGGTGGGTTTGAAGAACATCGTGTCAACGGAAGACACGCGCGATTCAAGAACGTGTGTTTATTTTATCAGATTCCGTTTTATTTAAGTGCTGTCATAATTACTATGCAAGCCCATTTTAACTTTTTGCTACGTTGTTAAGTTAGTAAATGATTCAATTTTAAATATACATGATATTTTTTATTCATATTCTCATATTATTCATCGCCGTTAATTATTATCATATAACCGCTTTAAAATGCTATATAATATAATTGGCAATCAATTATTAGACCACTGATTAAATGTATAAATTAAGGAGGGAATTTCCAAAGTACACTTATTTTACTACTTGACTAAAATAAGTTATAAATGCCAAAGTTTAATGGAGGAAATTTTGAACAAGTATTTTGTATACAAGAACTTCAAAGCATGCAATATAGTACAAAATTAATTTCAAAGTCGGTGTGAGTAACAACGACGAAATGTTCTAAATCGATCAATATACATATATTGGTTTAAAGTACAATTTACAACAGACATAACAAAAAAAAAACATGTGAAATAAATTTACTTTGGAAATTCACCCATCAATTGTCAATAATTATTTTTCAAATTGGTTAATAAAAAATATAACAAGATTAGCAAATTATTATTTGATATCGATTCATTAGGTTTCGATTTTATTATACTTAAATTAAAAAACAAAATTTTTGTTACTGAATATCTAATATGGTCTTCTTTTTTTATTCGTGCCCGCTCCCAATTTTAAGCTATGGAAAAATAATGGAAATATCTTACCAGAATTTATTCCACAAGAACTGTTTGTTAACTTTTTGTTTTATCAGAGAGTATGCATTTTACATCCTTAGTAGGGATTGAAAATATATGGCTAGAACAGAAATATTGGTTAAATTATAACTCTCGTTAATCATTGATTAGAAAGGTGTGGAGGATTTTTTAGACATCACAAACAACCATATCTTCGAAAAAAAAAGATTGCAAAAAATGCTGTTTGAACTGTAACTCGAACCCCGATCGTCACACAAGCCGACGACTCTGACCACCGCAACAATGTACCTTACAAGAAATCTAGTTAACCTTTCGGTTGCCGTAGAAAAAAAGACCTTTATACCTAGCACGCCGGCTGTAATTTGCAATTATTAATTTAATTAGTTATTGGCAAGGTAACTCATCTCTGGCGTGTTGAGCACGAAAATTTTGACGAGATATCCCGTCTGTGGCATCCATCCAGTTAAGACAGCCCTAGTGCTGGCGGTCACTCATAACCTAACGCTATTACAAAGTAATATTAAAATGACATCACGAATGTCAAATCTCGCGATCTTTTCATCATAACTTAATTCCATCAACGAGTCTGACTCTTAGCTGTACCGGTGCCTTGATATATTCACAGGTCAACCGAGTGTATGATAATTTGTCATAACATTCACTTAGAATCTTTCACTCGAGTCACGATCGGTTTCAGTGTTACATATTAAAGGCTAGCAAGAGATGCTAATTCGCAACCTGGTATGCTGATGCAAGAACAAGATGCATGCATTACAGTGGAGAACGTGCCGGTCTAATAAAAATACTTTATACATCAACGCTTCTCTAATAAATATTAAAGGCGTACTAAAATTCAATCGGTATCTTAAAATTATATAATTATTTCTCCCATTTCAAGCACGCGGTATTCGTTTGTCTATTACGTCGTAAAATTAGCACATTTCATAGGCGGTTACCAGTTGTAGACGGAACCGTTATATAAATTTCAAACTGGATGTATATTTCAAAATTAAATAATCTTTTGCCCTTATTCTAAATTATTTATTTAAATTAAACAATTTTTTGTGCTAATTTCACATTTTGTATTAAATACTAGTACCCGTTTTGCCCATCGCCAGTAATATCAACTAAAAAATAAGTAGTACTAAAATAAACGCGAGGAGTAATAAAACAATGTGTAAAATAAATAGTTTTGTTACATCTAGTTATTAGCCCTACTTCATTTTATATAAAGAACTCTGTATCATACTGATTTAATTGGAATTTACTTGGTAGAACTCCATTGTAATAAAATTAAAATAAAATATCAAAAAAAAAAAAAATATTAGAAATATAAAATAATAAGCATAAGCCGAAATATTTTTAAACAATATCTGTACAACTTAAATACTTTGATATTTGTTCACCTTATAACCTTTTATGGATTATTTTTTTATCAGTTGATAATACCCGCGATGAGTGAAACCATTCACTTTAATATTTGAGAAATAATGTAAAATTATACCATAAAAAAGTGTTTTTTTTTTAATATAATGCTATTTTAGCAATAGCTGACAGTGGGTATGAAAGTATATTGACAGTCAGTCTGAAATAATTTTTAAAAAAAACAGCTTATATTTCCTACAACCCATTCAATCCTGAGTGAGGGATGTAGGAAGAGTGATTAGTTTACTCTTTGTCCTCTCCTACTCTATTTTTATGTTATTTTCCTAAGCGGAAAGTTAGGTTGAGCTAATGTGGAACAAGCTGTTCTCGCTAAAATAATATGCAATTATGTGTGTGTGTATCAATGTTCTTCTTTAAATACTGTTACACCAAAAAATAAATCAAATATATACAATGTATTTTTTTTATATAATATTGAAATTGTTTTCCTTGATATATAATGATTTTATTTTTGTTTCACAACTGAAAATTATAGTTTAGCTAAATCTGTTTTGATGCTTCTTCCGTGAAATTACAAAATGAATAATATTGTCTATTTTAAGAATCTGTTTAATGAATAACAATTTTACCGATGATTTCCGTGTATGCCACTGAATCATAGCTCTCGCTTTGCAAGCATCCATTTTATGAACTTGTCCGACGGGATGTCGCCATTTTGTAAATACTTTATGATGCAATAAATCAAAATTACAACTTTGACCGCATATAACCACGATAGAAAATAATTTAAATTTACTTTATTAAATACGTATTCTGTAATAATTTTGATGAATTGCAAATTGGCGATTGTGTCGGGAATTTTACTTGCATATTTTGCAGGGAAGGTGTAGTTAAAAGAAAATTCAATAGTTGCACATCAAAGCCAATCGAAAACGTATTATTCATTATTCACAACAATACTGCTGAGATTTTTTTTAAATAAAATCCATTCGTTTTTATTTTGTATTATATTTTTAATTATATTTTTAAAAATAATCTAAAGGAATAAGGCAGAACGATTGAAAGAAAATATACAAAAAAGTAAAATAACTCAATGATGCCTTAGCCTCATAGTGAATTTAGAAAAGGAATTTTTATTGAAATAAGACATTAAAATTCTTTTTTAAAACATTTTAAATTTAAATTATTTTTTTTCTTCTTATTGACACAACGCACTATATGACATTCAATTTAATGATATATTGGAAAATCTGTTTTTATGGATATGTTACATAACTGTATTTATATATTATTATATTTTGTCACCGGAAACAGATCGTTATTATTGGATAATATTTTGCAATTAGTATTATTATTTTAAATATTATGCCTTTCAATAAAGAATTGAGAATAAACACCAAAACATCTTTGTAGCTGCTAGGTATTAATAAAGAATAATTAAATGTATTCGGCATAAGTGAAAACAAAATGATAAACAACAGTACGAATTCTTCCTACACAAATGGGTCAACCTGTAGTTTAAGCAAAATAACATTGAACTAATCACGAAGACCTTGGAATATCAGGTCGCCCCGTAGCGGGAATCCATACACGTGTCCCTATGGCCGTTTTCCGTATTGTTGCCACGTGTAAGCTTTTACCGCGGCGTAGCTAGAGGATAGGAGGCGGTGACGCAGTATTTTTCTTCGTCTTCGTCTCGGAGGTCGATGGACTCCGCGGAGCCACGTGATGCTTACCGTTACAATCGCAAACCTACGAGCTTCGGTTCGCGAGCAACAATTGCACCGATGGATATATTCGCCCCTCCTCTGTCCCCGCGCGCTTTTCCTTGTCAGCCATTATTCTAAAAAAACCTTGACCGCCAGGTGTGATCTATTCAGCTCCAAGTATCAAAAAATCTCAAATTAAAATCATTCCGTTCTGCTTGTTGGGTTTAACGTGTCAATTTTACACAGACGCCTTCCTCATTAAGCAACATTTTTTTCTAATGTTCCATTTAATTAAGCACATATTTTTTTCTTACCGTCTCCGCTACCATAATATGTACCATAAATCTAGCTTATCTCAACATAAGTTGTAGTACAAACACTGCGTGTTACTCAGTCACTCAACCTATCATTTTCGGACTTATCTATACAACTATAATACCGCTACAACAAGATCAATGTTAGCTAAATATTATGCTATTTTTTTTTACCTTATTTCAATGAAGTTCTATCAGGTAAATGCTAATTTAATCAATCAAACATAAGTATCAAAGTAAATAACTGTAATCAATAATAGGTTTAAAATATATTTAGGTACTCTTTTCTTTTCGTAAAATCATGAATGTAGAAAGTTAAAATTATCTTGATATGACCCATGACATATTAAATTATCAGGTGTTTTCATTGGTCAATTATTTTTTTAGCGCTGATTTAAGTGTTATACCAAGAGCAAAAAGCAGATATTCCACTCTGTCAGTGAGATTATTTTTCTTTTAATAGTTTGCTATTTATTCATTTTTTTTATATATAATTAATTTCATTACACCGTAGATCAACTTTTGCGTATAGAGTCGTAATATGTTAAGTCATGATCGTGAGATTGCCGAAAACTTTGTGAAGGAAGTTTATTCGGAGATCTGATAGAAATCATGATTATTTTTAAGAGTTCTCACTTCTTCGCATATCTTAAAATCCAACAATAACCATCAGCAATCAATTAAATCAAGAGCAATTCGTGCAATCGTTGCAATTCAGGTAATCTAAATAATGCTCAACAATAAAAGTTGTGACTTTGCTCCGGTTCGGCCGGAAAAAGACAATAAAAGCGGTTTTATTTTTATCGATAACTTCCATTACGTTTTTTTGGCCATATTGGTGACACAAACAAATTTATTGTTCGGTTCTCATGATTTTGTAATCTATTTAATGTAACAGATTTATTTTATTTTTGAATGATATCACATTTTAATATTCATTCGTCACTTTCACGATTCAACGTCGTATCTGTTAATGCATGTTTCAATTAAATTATTATTTGAAATAAACTTTATTTAAAATTAGGAGGCCTCAGGCGCAATAAAATTTGGAGGCCCTATTTTTTGGATAGCAGAAAAACTTTACGAAATTCCATGTAAAATAATAATATTACACACAAAAAGGTATATGGGTTAGGGTTATATAATATAATATGCCATTATTAAGACCCTTAAGATTTGATGGTCCCAAGCGTGCCAATAATTTGCTTATAGGGTAATCCGTCACTGTAATAAATAAAGATAGTAAACAAAACCAATTGTGAAATATATTCAAACCTCAAAAATACCTTTATACATTTTGTATATATTAAAAAAATAAGAACACTTGAAACTTTATTTATAACAATTTTTACCATAATGTATCAAGTTGGTAAGTTAAAAAAGTGACAATAATTATACAAGTACGTATTGAGATTCTGGGATATAAATTATGTGTCAAGAATAACTAAGTTGATTCATCTATCTTATAGTACCTGTTTGGTAAAAACAGTTTTTTTTTTGTTATTAATATTAATACATATGTTAAGACGGAAAATTGTCTTTGTATGCTAATTTCTTACTTTATTTGTGCTAGATTGGCATAAATCTATCATTTTTTTAAATTATAACTTTGTATGTATCATTAAATATCTTGGCTGCAGAATTCCTTCAAACACCCGCAACTGCCATACATCTGTGTACAACAGACGTTTCCCGTGGCATAACGAGCGATATGCATCGTTTGGTTTTGTGCTAGGATTTTTCCGACAACAATATTTACCAAGACCTGGCGGCTTACACTTAAACGTGCGAAAAATTGCCCTATAAAAAATATCTGAGCTTCACATTTTTTTTCACTACCCGCAACGACCATACATCTCTGTCCATCAGAGGTTTCCCGTGGCCTAACGAATGTTATGCGTTGTTCAGTTTTGTGCTACGACTGTCAATTTAGAACAATTTAATTGTACCAAGACTTGGCGGTTTTCACTTTGGTATACAAAAAAATGCCAAGGTACTATGAGTGTATTTTTACTCTTTCTCCGTATGACACCGTAAATTTACTGAATTACAAGTAGTTTGCCTTCGTAGCTACCAAGCCGGCGTGGTCTGTGGGTCCGACAGCTGGTCGGACTGACTTGATTAATTGCTCACGTTCATTATTCATGAGATGACGATCCTAGATGATGTGATTAGTATCCTGCATCACGCCACACGTGCATGTATTTGTGTCTATCCGACCAAGCTTGAGCAACAAAACTGCCATGTCCTGAAATGAATTGGCTTTTCCAACAGTTGGGGGTAAGTCTTTTCGTTACTTGCCATTTGATACAGGGAAAGAATTTATAAGTTAGACGGCCTTTGGGTAATGCATCTTTGTCCTGCAGGTTTTGTCCTGAAAGCACAAATTTTTCATTTGCTGTCGAATAAGAAGTCAAATATATCAATGCGTTACTTCAACAAAGTCTGCCACTGCGGTGAATAATTATTCATTTGTACTGTTTTGCGTATCGTACTACAATTAAAAGTTATATATTTAACATATACTTTTAGAAAACCATAGTCAAGTATTCAATAAATATTACATTCTTTCAATTAATGCTTAATTAACGTTTAATTTTACCTCTATGATAATTGCTTTTTGAATCAATTATAAGTCAAAAGAAGATCGACTCAAAATAAATATAAACATTAAATGCGACTGATATAAATCAAACGTCTATAACGTTTTCTAATGTTAAATATTAAAGTGCGTTCGTTGTTTTCAATTGCCTCATCACAAGTTAATTATGTACGTTGGTCTAATATTAAAAAAACACAAACCGGTTCAGTTTTTAATTAATATTCTTATATTACAAACAGTTTTTAATTTTGATTCGCTTATTCGTTAATTACATGTATCAGTTACATTTAACCAATATTCTTATTTAAATACGTTTAAATTATAAACAATATTAAATTAATTATTACATGTTCTTATCTAAAAGTCAACAACTAAGGACTAATTGACTTTCAAAACAGGACAATTCAAACAGAAATAATGGGAGTACAATAATTGATATATTTTTTTGTCTTCAATATTTTTTTTAAAAATATGGTTTTCACATTCTTACAACGTCAGTGTGTGATTTTTTTGCTGTCGTAAATTAAAAAAGAAACAAGCTTTAAAGGGAGCATTACTCTCCTGGTTATTTACTTATCACTACATCAATGCAACAGTAGGACAATCGACGTAGGAAAACATACTTTTCAGCTAATAATGTCATTATAGGCAATATATAATGATAAATCAAAAGTAATGGTACAAAACACTGTAGGTTTAAAATACCATTAACACGGATATCACCTAACAGTGACACTTCAATCAGTTTACGATGAATGCAATAATTACACTAAATGATATTTACAATATTACATTGATTTTAATTTGGTTAAAACAATAATATGGTCTCTTTGTCTTACAGTAGCACAACATTTATACGATTATACCAGTCAGAAATCAACAGTACTCTTCTAAAACTATATATAGACGTTGCCAAATACTAATCTTTCATTATCTCGAAACTAAGATTTTCAGATTGTCCTACTAGTGCATTGATGTATTGCTTTACTCGTGAATTATCCATGTATGAAGTAACATACTTACTCAGCGGTGGGCTGACAATACGTTAATAAGAGGCTCTCTTAGTCTCAAAGCAATTCTCGGTGTTCTGGCGAATTACATGCAATACTTAATAATCAATTGTTACACAAAACACTTATAATATGTAACAAGATGCAGTGTACCATACACTTATCAATGCAAATGGCTAAAAATGTACGACTGTGTGTACCGAAGCTGTCGTAGATAATATATAAGTCATACATTGCAGTTATAAACTAATTTGATCTGAGAATATTGTTTTTTTCTTAAATTAATAAGGGGCTCGCGTGAGACCCTCCGAGCTCCCTCCAATCTACCCCTGTAAATACTACGACGTGGTACCTCTGTGATATCACTCATTATTTGTTTTGCCTTTTGTAAAATCAGCAGCATCTTTCACTTCTATGATATAGCGTTACCCACATTATCATACGGTAAAAAGAATTTTCAACAAATTAACCGACGTATATATCAAATAATAAATATCAAGAAATTTGACGTAAGTGCTTCCAAACTTTTAATTTTGTGTTTTCCAGAGTAACTTACTTGGAAAAGAGAATATTTTGTATACAAAAAAAAAGATATTTTGTCTCAAATGTGTTTATAAAAATATGTATAAGTTATAGTTTAAAACAATGTTTCTTATCCGTATTGAAAGAATCGCCCCGTTTTGCAGATATAAATTATTCAAAATTATCTAACGCTTCGTTTTTTTTTTAGCTCACGAATTTTAAATCATCAATCGCCCCCTCGCAATTCAACAACGCCCCCCAAATTCTGAAAAATTAAAAACGCCCCCGTTAAGAACCACTGGTTTAAAATATCAACTAAGGATGCTTAATGAAATTTTATAAATATATTTTAACCGTTTGAATTTTGTTACAATTTTTATATAAACGAAAATTCCCAACGACCCGATTTTTTTCATTAGCTATCTTCAGTCATTTTACATGACAAACTGAAAGGAAATGTGGAACTGAAACTAACATGTCTGATTAAAATATAAACGATTGAATTTCAGGACAATATATGTACATTTATTTTTTCAACGGATGTAAGCCCCGGATTGCAGCACGGAAGTGTGGAGTGTTAGCAAGTAAGCCCTGACATGAAGCGTATTTTTTTTTTTCAACATTTTAGTCATCGTGGATGATTGGAATCAGTCATATTTTAATTATTAATTTATTTTTTAATGAAGTAATCAAATTCACTTCCTATTATTTGATCATGATTTTACCGTTTCTCACAGAATGTAACCGGTAACGCAATGCCTAATGATAACACAATACGTAATGCCTACGTACGTTTTATGATTCAATGTTAATTTATTCGCAATGCGATGAACTTTCTCACAAAGAACGAACAAAAAAGCGCTTCTGATTAATTAAACAACGAATTTGTTTGCTGGTACATTGCCTGCATGCCATAATCGCTTTACGTTTTTCATTAGAGCTCTGTTCGCAAAAGCTGGTAAACTTGTCTAAATTCACTGCATACCACTACAACCATCATCGTTATTGATTAGAATAAAATTTAAATCTATATAAATCGCTGCGACAGATACGTTACGTGCGTAACTTGCTGCTTCATAGAGATAATTAAATATCTACCATCCGCGAAATTGTTCATGAAATCTCTCAAAAGGTTTACCGCGAGGTAGGAAAGCATTATAACCCAGCAATCTTTTACCTTAATAATTATGACGAGAAATAATTTTAGTCCAAGAACAGTTTTACTCGACGATTCTCCATAGATTTTATTTTTCGTCTAGAAATTGATGCAACAACATTCACATGTTTTCATATGAATTCATATGGTGTCTACGTGAACTGGTTTTACCGTGGATTGCTCATTATTGCGGATCATGTAAAAATCACAAATAAATAACTCATACATGAGGGGGGAAATAAGTTTTTTGTAATTTTGGTACATTTAAAAGTTGTATATAGAAGGGTTGTGAATACAACAAACACTTAGGGTCTTAGAATTTAAATAATCATTCGTCACTTTTAGGCTGTTCGCTGACAATACTACAGTAGACATTACATTGAAAAAAAAATACTGATTCTACATTTATTAAATAAAATCAGGAACGGTTTTTGTCATGACGGCCATTATCAACATCACTCGTATCATTTTTCAGTCTTATATTACAGCGTCAACCAGTTAAGTATTAAATTTTTAATATGGGTAACGATTGACTCCTCTTTCGTGAAAAGACCAATAATAATTTACTTCTTCAGCGTGTTTTGTACGCATTGTTGTAAATTATGCTAATAATATTATCGTGCTCGCTTGAGTAATTTTAATTTTTCTGCTATTGCCCGGAAACCGTGGCCGTCGTTATGCCATTTTAGTTGAGAAATTAAATCAAACTGTCTTGCGCATGCCCTTCAATTTTTCATTTCGAGGCTACGTTCCAATTTAATGTTCATTTTTTTTCATTGCCATTCTTTAATTGAACAATCAGAATATATGTGCTAATATTTTCTTACTTTGCCAAGAACATTCGAACCTTTCTCATAACTTATTTTATAGTCGAGTAATCACTTCTCGACTTGCTGCCAAATGAGAGTAGCGGAAAATAGCAGCACTAGATATTTCATTATAATCAGGCGTGGGCTGGAGGGGGCTCGCAGGGGCTCGTGCGAGCCCCTTGTTAAATTAAGAAAATCATTATTCTTAAATCTTATATAATCTATAAATATGCAATACATTTAAATTAAGACAGTTGTTATTTACATTTGGGATTTCTGACGTACATTTTTTCAGCTATTGATATTGATTAAATTACGACATGCTGCGTACAGTTGCAAAATATAAGTGTATAAATTAACATTCAATAGCTTCAATAATTATTGGATATGAGTGATTCAAAAAGTGATGAAAAAAATTCACACCTTCCCCAGAACATCACGAATAGCTATAAGATTTAGCGAGCCCCTTGTTACCGTATTTTCAGCCCATCGCTGATTATAATCCTTTTTTACCACGTCTGCTTCCGATTTGGATCACGTGGACTCTTTATAGCGTCCACCTCAACAAGAGAGCTTCTACGAAAACTGCTTGTTACTACGTAACAGGGCTATGTACCAACTAAATTTTAATTTTTCAAAAATGTTCATGTTAGTCTTATTTAAAAAAAATGCTACCTTATCCAGAGACATATCTTAATATGTTTTGAGAAAAAGTGGAGACTGTTTTCTTTGTTCATATACATATATACTAACGAAATTTTATTTTTTAATTTTTCCTTGTATCATTGATTTTTTATGCCGTGTCCGTGGTCATGTGGAAACGCCGCTGGCATCGATGGAGTTGCTTACAGACTCAGATCCCGGTACAGACAGTTTTGCGAATTATTTCGATTTTCAATCGTTGGAGTCTCAAAAACATGGATGAATTCTACCTCCTTTTATAATTAAAGTAAACTACGTAAAATATTTAAGTACAAAATTTCGTTTTTTTATTTAAATTGGAGTTGGAGTTGGACTATTTTTAAATACTGTTGTTGGAGTCATAGTTTTCTTTAAGAATTTACAGCCTTGTACAATTTACGATAAAAATCATAAGATAATCCGTCATTTTGTAGAGACGTTAATTTCCGCAAAATTATTAATAAGTGCACGTAGCAAAGTTGCTAACCGTAACGAATATCAATACTAAAAATGCCAGAGACACAAAAAACACTTTTAGGCAATCACAAGATCTATCTCTAAAATATTTTGAACAATTTGAAAGCGCTTTTGAAGGGCTTACTTTTTTTTTAAAGACCACTCTGATGGCGAGCGCACCACGAAAACGTGACTGCAATCTTGAATCAAATGCATGCCTAGATACTTAGCTAATACAAGCTGATCACAAAGTTTCACCTAAAACAGCTTTTTTTTTAAGTTTCCTCCTGATTAGAAACAAAAAGAAATGAGTTTATCAACCCTATTTACACTTTCAGGGGACCATAAAAATTTAACTATACGAAATATCTATCTTGTGAACTTTAAATAATTCAATAACGCTATATTAAAATTCTTTGTCAATCATATCCGTTCCTAATACAAGCATTAGACATACCATAATAGAAAATTTCAATATATTAACATGAAAGATATGTTTATAAATATAAAAAATTGTTTCTTATAAAAGTATCGGTTAAGAAAAATAATCAGTTAAACATTCTTCTAGATTTATTTCCATAAGGTCAGCTTTGATATACTTTGAAATTTCAGTTAAGACTTTGGCAATTCAAAGTTAACTATTTACATAACTATACACATTACCAACATTCCCAAATAAAATTTGAACACTTTTTCTTAGTGTTTTTATTCATTCAACGCATTCAGATGACAGAACTTTATCAACACAAAACGACTTATTAATTTTTTAATATTTATATTTTTGCTTGTAGATAAAAAAAATGTTAGAAATTATTAGTTTATTTTAATAACTTTAGCAAGGCAAAAAAGTTAAGATATTATAAAAGAAATACAAAAGAAAAAAATATATTTTATAAATTGTGCACGGAATTCCACTTTGTGAGTTGCCGACTAACCCCTGCCATAATAAATAAAAAGTACTCGTCTGAACTCAATAACTTAAAGTACTTATAATCATATAAGTTATCTGTACCAACACTTAATATAATAACGTCCAGGAAACTGCGAGCCCGCTTTTCAGGCTTCAATTTTTTTAATCCATGTTCGATCCCAATGTGGAGCATTTGGTCTCGGGATTGAGGTATCTCAACATTTATTTTTCTACGAGAACTGCTTGTCATTCAGTTGCTCAATCTTTTATTTTTTTGAAGAGAGTGCTAGGATAGAACTAGTGGATGGCTAATCGCTCTGATTACACCCCATTATTTCAGAATAGAAATGGTATAGTTGGTTGATAATAACCTTACTATTAATTTTAATTTAATATTAAGTAATATATTCCGCAAAGTTACCGTCGAATACATTGAAAATATTATTGTTTGTCAGTTGACCATCTCTGTGCACCGGGTATCTAAGGTTTGAAACGTTGGAGCACATTTCCAGCGTAATGTGGCCGCCTTATCCACCTTGCCATCTGCAAGAATCGCGGTCTGACAATAATTTAACAAAATATTTATTGCATTAAATTGTCCGCGCACGCGCACGCCATCCTGCCCGCCCACCAATCGCAGCTCGGACTGCGGCCACTCTGGGCCAAGTTCACGGCGAACGATTAGCATTCCAAGGTCACCTTCCGGCTGCATCGCGAAAATGGCCGCCTAACTGCAAATGCAATCGCAGCCGGTCTATCGCGGTTGGCTTTTAAATAAGCCACTCACGCCATTCTCGAATAACCCGTCCGATTATTTGTGCAATTTTAATATCGGACGTTAAACAATCCGGGTTAAGCGACTGGGTAAACTTAATAACAATTTATTTTAGTTATAATTTATATTATCCGTACTGAAATAGATCGAGAAATTGTTATCACGAATTAACAAAGTCAGCTATCTAATTCAAGGTTTTCCAACATGTGATACGCGATTGATGACTGGTGGTACTCAAAAAAACAGTAATAACGGACATGCAGGAATGAATGATTTACAAATATAAAAACATGGTCATGTGAAGCCTTGTCAGATAATCGTAATGTTAAAATAATAATAATGTTATATATATTTTTAAAAAAATAGGTAAGATTAGTACAAGGGGGGTTGGTATAATTAATTATAAGAAGATAATTTTTAAATAATGATTTAAATTATCTATAAATAAAATATTTAAGACTTGTTACAAATCAATCCTAATAAATTTTAAAGGACCCTTTGGTATATTAATTTACTGTCAAAAATGAAAATATATTCAGCGAAAAATTTTGTTCATTGTTTATAAAGGAATATATCCTGAATTAATAAAACTATCTTATATTTTTAATTGTTATTTCTTTCGGATTATTTTGTACATTAACTACTAATCAAATAACATCATTAAAATCATGTAGGGTATTTATTTGATAAATTATTTAGCTTAGTGACAAATTAATCAATATCATCGAAAAATGCACTGAAATAATGTTGTGTAACTTTATACTTAATTATAGATAATAGCACGTTCATACTTTATTGATAAACGATAAATGAATCACTGATTAGCTAACATAATATTCTCCAAGCCATTACCTAAGAGGAACTGGAAACTTGCCTGACAGGGTTAAATAAAGGAAAGAAATAAATGGTCAGAATTTAAATAAATTTTTGGTCAGAATAAAAATACATACGGTCAGAATATTTTGTAACAATTTTGGTTAAGTTAGGTAAGGTTTTTTTTATTTCATTTAAGTTAAGACTATTTATTCTGATCGATATATTATGACTATTTAATATAAATTCTGACCGGAAAAATACGAGCCTTAAAAAAATGTGAATAAATATGATTGGTACATTTTTCGATAATTAAGGTTTAAATTTATATTGAAAAATCGAAAAGCAATCCATATCTATACATATAATCCATATCTAATATAAATCATCTTCCGATCAATATTTTATCAAACACTTAATTACATTGTGTAATAAGTGACAGATCATATTGAAAGAATTTTATCACCAAGTAATTAAACGCAAAATTTCGCTTTAATTATGTATGCATTATGATAAATGTTTAATTTATACTTGTTGAGTTTGGTAAACACCGGTTTTAAACACAATAAGTTCACTTAGATACAATTATACGGTAATTAATATTTCTGTCAACATGCTGTCTGATATTACATAACGACGTCCGTTTATTAACGGAAATTAATTTTGATTGTTACACCAGTCTTCGTGTGGAATCAAATATAGTGATTAGTGATACCTATTTTTATCCGTAGTCAAAAAGTTAATCAATCAATTGATATTTTAAGCATATTTATATGGTAATTTTCCTGATAAATCAGAAAATCTATTCTTTAATGTATAGTTTTTTTTAAAATGTGATGCATATGACCTCTTAATGGAGATATCTAAACAGAAGTTTTTTAACAATAACTGCACTGCAGTAACAAACTAAGTTCCTCGACTTTTATTTTTCGATGAGAGTGGGGATATTAGGATGAGGTTAGGACAAGACTTAAGGCTAACTAATCGCTGTCACTACGCCCCATTTTTCTGCAGTTTAGGATTAGATTTTTCGAAATGACATGTCTTTTTTTATTGATTACTGATTTACTATCCAAAAATATGGTTGTTTTCAGATTTTTCACACCGCTTCACTCACCACTCGTTGATTTCTGTTACCAATGCAAATTAATAACTGTATATCCTATACTTAATCGATTATATTATATAAACCCTGGTAAAAAATGGTAAAACTTTTTCTTTAACTTTTAAATACAATTTAATTGGTGTTTTGCCGGATTGAATATTTGTATTTTACGGATATAACACTATTAAAATGTGTATTAACTGAGGTTACTTCACTATTTACTTCAAAGCGTCTAACTTTTATATTTCTAAAATACCACTTGGCTTACTTCACCTCTAATGGGCTTATTATTATATAATTGCATTTCCTGGAGACAGTTCGTAGAAGTAATGAGCTTTTACATTGTATATTTATATAGCGAAGAAATTGCATCAATGAATTTCAAAAGGTCAAGTGCTATGAATAGTTATTGAAGTTCAATGCACATAGAGTTTAAAAAACTTAATAGAATGTTAAGAACGCGGAATCAATCAAACCGCAACTTAACAATGGATAATCGATGATAAAGATTGCCCTCTTTGAAAGACGAAATGGCTATTTAGAAATGATTTGTGTCATTCAATAAAAAAATAGCAACATTTAAAAATCAGCACAATATAATATATTATTTACTTCACTAGTAAGGTATTTACTTCAGTACTTTAATACTTTACATATTTTAAAAATAAAACTATTTGTTTGTACAAATCCCACTTTTATTTTATATGATCAGAATCGGTTACGCTGATGATGAGCATTATCAGCTGATAATAAATTACAGTGCTATTTATACAGTAAAAAGTAAAATTGTTATATTTAAGTAGACCTTAAACATCAAGCAAAGCTCTTACATATTTCAATAGCTGTGGAAACTGTCAATTCGGAAGCTTTTCAACCAGCGGAGTTAAAAAAACAAAAAAGTTCGTCGAGTTGAGAATTATTTTGAAATCGATTCCTCACATTTTTCGCCAGTGACCAATCCTGGTATCCCGAAATAATTAAGAATCCCGAAATCCCGAGATCAAAAAATAGGATCCGGGATTGGATACCCTAGTATGTACATATGTATCAATGCGCCTTAAGCATAAAATATACATAAAATGATTTTACAGTCATACTACGAAAACAGCTCAAGATTTACTGTGTTTTTATTTAAGACAATAAATTTTATAGAAGTTGCTACAAAATCGAGTTGGAATAATACCTTTCAGCGTTGGCTATGTGACTACAAGTCCGACTGTTTCAATTTTAAAATAATAAATACAAAACACCTGCTGCAACCTTTTTATGTTGAATAATGTAAAAAATTTCAAGTGATAAATTATAGTTTGAACACGCAAAGCACTCAAATCTAAATCCATCATTAAGAAAAACGAATGATCGAAGCACGATGCACCTTGCTTGCAGTTTTTTTTCCGAAATAAGTCATTAAAGCTTTTTCCGAGGCTTTACATCATGTGTTTAAATGCTTTATAGTTAGCTCGTAAAGGTTTATAACTTATATGAAATATAAAATCTGCTTGTTAGTTCATATTTTGTAAGTAAAATTGATATAAGGATACAACAATGTCAAAGTTCAACGTATGTTTTACAGACTATGAAATTTCAAAATTTGGTTTTTTCGCGCAAAAAAAGAACAAATAGATAAAAAAATATATTTATAAAGTATAGTCCCAACTACTTGTTCGTGGTAAACCCATATTAGTATGTGGTAAAACTAGTATGTGGTAAACCCATATTTTTAAATCTGCTTTTTGGAGAAAAAAACATTTTCCTCACCTTTATAAAAAATAAAATGCAAAAAGTTTAACGAAAAATATTTAATGATTTTTAAAAATATAATTAATTTCAACGTCGGTGGCTTAGAAAACGGAGGTCATGGGCTCTAATCCCAGTGCGGATAGTTTTTATTGATTGATTTTTCTATTCCAAGGCATGTAATGTTTTGAATTCCCTCCTCCCACCTATTCTTTCCCAAAAAACGGGGAATAGAAACAGGGATTAGATAACCACTAGTTGTGTCTTACCCCCATCTTTCTATCGCAACGCTCTATGAAAAAAAAGAGAAGTTGAGCAACTGAGTAACAACTCTTCTGTAGAGATAAACTCGATAAGGAGTCCATATGCTTCACATTTGGAGCGACGATGGTAAAAAAAAATGTTACTCACTATGTTTGTGACTCGAATATTTAAGTGCCATCTACTGAAAAAAAAACGTCACCTTATAGTCGGACTAATATGGTAATCGACTATTTTGATTATGGTGATCTCAATAATGGTAATTTCGTGTGCTTTTTTACCCTATGTATAATTTAACCTCTGTGATAAAAGCACAGCGAAACCAATTAACAATGAAAGTGATAAGACACCGTCGGTAACGATGTGCTATGGTCGGTAAATAATATTAACATAATTATAATTAATATAAATTTCTGGTGTGTTTCAGAAATTTTCAAGCAGTATGACTTTTCTTTCTTTTTTTTTTTTTTATTATTTATCTTCCGTAAAACTCTTCAAGTAATTTGATTAATGCAGTTACTATATGCGAATATTTTACATTTTGAAAAATTAAAATTTTTGGACCAGTTAAGGGTAAGCTCTGATATAACGTATTCTAAATCAACAAAAACTTATAAATATTCTCGTAGATGTATTTGTGTGCCTGCACGCGGCAACCGTACTAAACAAGACACGATTAAACATAACACGATAATAATTTAATCATGTTCTGTTTTATCATATTCTGTTAAAATATGGAACTTGTTATGTTATGGAATATGTTATTTGTCACGGTATAAAAAAATATGATTTATCTTATAAAAAATATTCACATACTTTGATCTGAAGTTAACCAAATATCATTTGTGTGTTTTTAAAATAAACTTGTATTTTTTTGTCATCATTTCACATACATATTCACAGTGCTTTTTATCCTATGTTACACTGAGGAACGGCATTCAGGCACCTTTTTCTGGGCATTTTTAATGTTTTTAATGATTATTCGCCAAATTTTATTTTTAGTTTTAAAAAGCTTTAAAAACTTTTTTTTTCTTTTAAACCATTTGCTGTGTTTTCTTATCTAATGTTCCTTTTAAATGTTATGTGACGGGTACCGTGACACTCATAAGTTAATTTTATAATACAAAACAATACCAGGTCCATAAACATACTTTGTGGTCACAACCAAGGCTTTATTTAATGCTTGATATACATTTTTTTAAAGTTTAAATTATAATAAGCAGTTCTTGTTATAGAAAATTGTGTTAGTAAGCCTTATGCTTCATATTGGGAACGGACGTGGATTAGAAAAAGAATATTTAGTAAAAAGCCGACCGAGAAGTGAGCTTCGGCACCTTTTTTCAAAAAAAAGCACTGCATATTCACAATATAAGATAAATCACAAATCTACGTGCAAATATATATGTGATACATCGTCGCTCGAAGCTTTGAGCTGGTTTATTATGTTCGCTATATGCAGTTTTCTCAAGTTCTTGGGCTCAACCGCAAGTAATAACGATACTTCGTTGGCACTATGTTACACAATGAACATTAATCAATGCCAATGTTTACTGCGAATCGGCAAATAAAAGTGGTTTACGTTGTTTTGTTAGTTAGCCGAGGAATAAGCGTTTTTGCTGTACGCCCCGTCGAGCGATTGCAATACCGGGGTAAAACACAGCCTAAATACCGGTTTAAAAATAATTTAAAAAAAACACCGGTTATTTGACGTCACAATATATGTGTTTTTCTAATATGTTTTGAATCAAAAATACTTTTTTCTACTGCCAGTGTGGTGTTATTTGCGTAAAAATATAATCAATATTGTCAGATTCCTGCATTGATGAATCCTTTTTTGACGATTTTCATATTATGGAGTTATTTAAAAAAAAAAAAAATCGATACCAATTATATGATATATTATTGGTGAATTCGTTTGATATATATTTCGATACCAATCGTTGTGAATTTACGGATTATTTTCTACCTTAAAGGTGAGTCAAACAGTCTACCGCGACATATTTTAATAATAAAAAATGTTAATTGAATTATTTATTCATAGCTATAGCATCCATACCTTTTAACTGTTCAAATAACAACTATTAAATGCAGAATTGTTGAATAACAAAAAAATAGTGATGATATAATATGTTCACTTTTAAGGTGTTCACTATCAATACTTGGTGTAATGGCATTATAATAAAACATTTTTAGTACTTTTTCCACATAAAATTTATTGAATCAGGACCGGTTTCGCTCATTGCGAGCATTATCAATTGATAAGAAAAATATATAAATAGTGCTATTTATACAAATTTAAATTGAAATAAAAGGTGTAAGCAATTGACAATGAAAAGGATTTACAAATTACATTATAATTGCACAAAATTAAATTGCTTAACACCTATAACATACAATTAAAAAAATAAATCATCAAAGACTGCTAATTAAAAGTGGCAAATGATGGCAATTTTAAACCCAATTAAAATTTGGGAAATTTTTAACAATGTGAAACTCTACATTACTAAAGTAAATAATTAAGTTATTTACTTTAGTAATGTAGAGTTTCACCTTTTATTTCAATTTAAATTTGTATAAATAGCACTGATTATATATTTTTCTTATCAGTTGATAATGATCGCAATGAGCGAAAATGGTCCTGATCCAATAAATTTTATGTGGAAAAAGTACTAAAAATGTTTTATTATTTTTATTGTATAACATGTTACTATATTATTTAAAGAAGTGCTTTTTATTTGAGATGAATTAATTTATTAACAAATAACACGTCTAATTCAAACATTCACTGGCTTATTGTTCATTTCCTACAATAAAGGGGTAGTGAAATAAAATAGTAATTACAACTGTTTAACAACGAATGTTTGTGAATAAAACTTCAAACATTTTTCTTTATTATAGATGTCGCTGCAGACTGTTTCAATATATTGAACTTGCTGGAGCTTTAGCCCACTAACAGCTTATCGCTAGAGTAAATAAAGCTTTTACAGCACATACAGATTGACTTCTGAAGCGTAGTAAAGTTATTTGACACAAAATTTGCAAAAATACAGTAAACTTAAGAGGAGGCACTTAAATATTTTCTGATAACGAACGTTTCTCGCGGGTGCAGAATTGCCAATCCCTGCTCAGCACACACTATGTATTTTTTTAATTCAATACATACGTTGGTCGACAAAACCATTCTCGAGGATTGTCGCTAATAACTTCCTGGTCGGTAATGAAAATTGCATGCTTCTTGAGAATGAAACACGACGTTACAGGTAAGTGCATAAACATACCTGAACAGAGAAATGCCATTAGAATAACTACAGGTGTACAGTGAACAGACGTCGCAAGACATGTCCAATGTTACATGTCAACGTTAGGAAATAAATCAAAGTGTGATTAAATTCGCCGTGAAACTGTAAATGAGATAATTTCGCACTCATAAATAACGAATAATCCATCGTAATTATGCATTTTATACTGTCATGCTGTCACGCGAATCTTTTGGCTTGTAAATCTTATTTTAATATAAATTATATATTTTCCTATCATAATAATCTTGCTATAAGATTAAATAGTTTAATATCATACAAAAAGTAACCCTTAAAAGTTGTTTCCATCATTAAATAAATACCTCATCAGTACTCGCTTGGTGTAAGCGAATATTTCCAAAAACCTAAAACAGCTATATTTTATATATAATATATTGTTAAATTACTGTTGTACTGCATTATCAATTACATCTGATTAAACTGCCATAAGATAAAACCTTTATTTAGTGTTACAAATTTTGTTACGTGGCTGTCTATCATTAGCACAAAGTTCAATAATTTTAACAGACAGAAAAATTACACGAACCGAAAATTGTAACAGCTTTTTTTGTCAAAACAGATATTCAGAGTTAATTTTGATCGCAATAAAAATTTTATGAAAGCTAGATTATATTTTTTTACATAATGTGTGTCTTCTATACATTATAAAAAAAATATGAATATAATTTAAATGATGTGTCCATATAGCAAGGAAGTTCCCTTTCTACATATATATGAATATTTATAAGAGTCTATACTATTTCAAAATATTTTTTTACGTTGTCAGATATAACACCTAGTAATAAATTAACACTTTTTTTTTAAAATTGATTATTCGAATTAATTAGGAAGGTTCTTATTATTAAAATATATTAATTTTCTGAATTTGTGATGGTTATATTTTTTATCAGGAAAATCAAGAGACTTTTAATTTTTACATAAAAAAATATTCAATATATCTATATACATTCCAGTGACATCAAAAATCTTTATTCGTGCTGAAAATATTAGTAAGGATCTCCTTTTATTGTATAAGTTATTAGTAAGCTGTAATTAAATTAATGATACCTCCATTCGGAGGCCATATGCTCCACATTGGGAGCGGACATGGATTAAAAAAAAATCTTTTTTCAAATCATTAATTTAATTAAAATAAAATTTAATTAAAATGTATTTCTTTTAATAATATATAATTTTAGCATGTTTCATGATGGAGCGAAACACGTGTTACACCTAGTAACAAAACGAGTGGAATAACAAAACTATCCATTTTAATTGCATACACAAAATATATTTTTACAATTTAATACCGAAAGCATTGAAAATGTTAGGATCTTCTACTTTGCATTATTTATTCTATCACTTGACAATGTCATTTGTCAATACTTAGTAGAAAGGCATTATATTTAAGGTATAAAACACTCTGTTGTACTAATTCCTCATTTATTGAATATGTCCAGGACCAGTTTCGCCCATAATGAACATTTCCAACTGAGCTAATAATTTTAAATAAATGTAAAATATGTATCAAAATAGCGTTTTATTTTTTGAATTTATCATTCATCCGTCATATGTATAAATATTTACATTTCGAATAAATAACTCATAATAATGTTCGAATATGTATTAATTCTAAATGCCTACGTATTTGATTATCATCGTATTTGTGATTCGACCTTATTTATCGAATATTTATTCATTCCGAATAATAATCGCACTCTAACTAATATATTGTCTTACAATAGGTACTTTGGCATTCAAGTTCATTCATAACGAACGCTATGCAATATGCAAGCCTTTGACTTTGCCGCCTGTCTATAATCAATGCACTCAGCATATTCAGTATATGCCTGCAAAACTAACGCGTTTTCAAATCACACCACTTCTCCTATTGATCGGTAAAACAGTTCTTATCCCATTCTGTCCATAATACTGCAAATGTATGAGACCAGTTGAAAAGAAAGAACAGATTTAGTATACGATGTAATTAATACCTGTGTGGTTTTCAGTTATGCTTTTATGAGTAGAATATGAATAAGATTTGTTTTCTTGTACATTTAAAAAAAAAAGAAAAGCTGAAAATATATACTGAAAGAGAATAAATATTTTATTATAATCGAAGATGGCACGGAGTTTTTGATATTCAGTATATGAAGCTTTAAAAGAATCCAAAGAATAACCCGTTATCTGCTTTGATCATTTGTATTTTTTATCATTGCCGCGGACTATAAAGTTATTTTAAAGTATCCATTTTATCAGGCTACAACATTATATTTTTCGATTTTAAAATATGTATATTAAATGTATCCAATGACAAAAACTCATTTAACCACATCGATATTGCAGACGCCATAGTACTATTATATCCTCTTTATAATGACTAATAAAGCTTCTAGGAATACTTTTTGTCTTTTTTTGAAATGATACAATAACATTCTAATTATTTTTGTAGTTGATTTAAAGTAATTAGTTTATTGTGGTAAAAGAGTATTAATTGCATGAATTCACACACAATTTCAAAATGGTAGTGTTATTATTTATAATGTATTATCTTACAGAAAACTAGCAGAAAATTGTGTGATTGAGAAAAATATACCTGAAGATGTGAAGCAGAATGCGGCAACTCACAACATTGAAATATTCAGGAGAGTAATTTTAAATACTTTTTAACTATTCATTCAAAGACTATTAGTTATTTTTTTAATCGTGTAAAATTTAAGAGGCAGAATGCAATAATTCCAGCATGCTTCATATGAATAGACTCGATAAAATTAAGCGTTTTTTGATTGTCTACATTTTAAAAAATGTAAATAGTAGTCTCATTATAAAATTTGCATACAACCATCATTTTCAAAAAAAGTCGAATTGTCGTATTCTGATTCTCAATCCCAGATATGTAGACACTAGAGCCTTCAATCCCGGGATCCCGTCCAATTTCGTGATCCCAAAATCTTGGGATTATCAAAGTACTAATCCTGGAATTACGGGATTGAGAAAATTTGAGAAAGTTGAGTGAGGGCTAAAAAAAGGTACCAATTTTTTTTCATTTTGGCAATATCGCAAATTCCTGGATTTTTATATTTGAAATCTTGGAAGAGCTTAAAAAAGAACAAAAAGTCTCGTGTCTTTTCATTTTCGGAATTATGTAAATTCCTGGGTTTTTGAAATCGACTATTTTTTTTTTGAAAAATCCCAGGATTTTAAAATCGCTGCACAAAAAGTTCTCCATATTGAATCCCGAATTTATGTTTTATGATGAATGTTCAATCCCGGGTTCGGAAAAAAATGTCAATCGCGAGATCACAAAAAGTGTCCGGGATTGGATGCCTTTTTTTATCCATATCCGTTCTAAATGTGGAGTATATGGCCTCCTAATGGAGGTATCTGAACAGATATTTTTCTATGAGAGAACTGTTTGTTACTCAGTCGCTCAACCTCTTTTATTCAAAGAGAATAAATAGTAAGGATAAATCGATAAGGGTAGGGCAGGACTAGTGGTTAGCTAATCGCTCTCGCTACACCCAATTATTTAAGGATCGGAAAGGGTAGAAGGGAAATTTTATAGATCACAAGCCTCATGCCTTTAAACAGAAATCGATAAAATGCTGTTCGTACTGGGACTCGAACCGGTGAAGTCCGACACGGAAGCCCACAATGCTAACCCCGGCGCCATAGAATTGACATAGACGCCTTAGTAAACACATAATTTACGATATCTTTTGTCTCGATCTTTTTCCGTAAGACTAAAATAGTTTTCCTTATTTCTGTAGCAGTGATTTAAATAAACTTTTATCAAACCATTCAATCAATATTTCAGTAGTTACTTATTCAATATCAAAGACATAAACAGTATCTGTTTAAGGTTTCCTTGCGAATCTTTATATCGTTAAATGTCGCAGTTGATCCTAACAAACCCGTATTTCCTGTCCTCGAACGATCGACCCCAACCAGACTGTAGCTATAGATCACAACTATAAATTGTACACTGGAGAACATTTTTTTTTTTAAATATTAATTATTAATATTTTTAACAAGTTTAAAAAGTATTCTTTGCAACTAAAACAAACACCAATATCGGGGATTTGTTATTTTTTTTTATTTTAAAATCTACTACTAATTTTATTTAATACTATATGGGCCCATTAGAGGTGAAGTGATCCAAGTGGTATGCTACAAAAAATAACATAGATGCGTTGTTTTTATTCTACAAGTCTCAAATGATCGTAAAAGTGAAGTAACTTCAGTTTAAATACATTTCAATAGTGTTATCTCCGTAAAATAAAAATATGCAACCCACCAAAACACCAAGTAAGTCTTGAGGTACTATATTTTTTCAAACCAAAATTATTATAAAGGGAAACCTTTGATGTATTGTTTTATTGTGAAATATAATGTCTTAAATACAAAATAACTTAGACAAAAAAAAATTATGGGTTTTTGTCAAAAACGTTATTTATAGTTTCACCCTGGTGACCCTAAGCCTACAAAATAATTAATTATCAGCACTTGATTTCTCTGACAAAAATACAAAAAATCACGGAAGCTTTTAAAAATTAATTATAAGTTATGCCACCGAGCAGTCTCAGTGTAACTAACATATAGTAAAATGCTGATTACCCTGTTTTTTATTATCCGTGCTTGAATTTAATATATATATTATAAACTATATGCACCATTTATTTTTGCATCTTACATGCATCTTTACATAAAAATCTTTAAGTAATTTTTTAAATCAATTCTCATATTTTAATTTTAAACTATTTTGAATTCTTAAGCTTCCACAATAAATTAAAATACCTTAGTATTATATTTGCGCAAGCACTAGACTAAGTTGTCGTACTAAAATGGTCCCGTAATAATATATTATACGGAATAGGTTGGCATATATATGAATTATTATTTATCCGGCTAGACTGACAACATGGCTGCTATATTAATCTCTAGAGCACAGTGTAAACATAGTCGATATCTAAGAGTTTGTTGTTTCGATTAATTTTATACTTTTACCATTAACGGCGTTTGAAATTATTCAAATAAAAATATATGCCGTATTACTAATAGTTTACTTTGCAAAAATACATATTCTTTTAAAAGAGAACATACTTATTGCATATATTACAAGTTTGAGTTAAAAAGGTTTACAAGTTACAACAAATCCTTTTCTAACAAACTCTGTTGATTGCTTCGCTGAAAGTTTATATTCTTGTAATTGAGAACGGAAAAGCTTAATATTTTTTATTAATATCACGAGACAAACAAAATTTTATAAGAACTATTTGATATCGTTTAAAGCATGGTTTCTTAACCTTTTTGATCCCATGGCCCCGTTTTTTATAACATTTCGAAAAACATTTTGTCATTTTCCAATTTCAAATACCCAGAAATTTACGGATTTCCCAAAATGAAAAGACGCGAGAACTTTTTTTTAGCTCTTCCCGGAATTTCCAATTTCTAAAACTCAGAAATTGGCAGATTTCCCAAAACGAAGCTCTTTCAGGAATTTAAAAATATTTTGTCACCTAACCTAACCTAACCCGAGTTTCAAAACCTGGGAATTTGGTGGCCCCTTTGGAGCATGCTGTGGCCCCTGGTTGAGAAACTCGGATTACGACTTTAAACGTCTGAACTATTTTTTTAAGTAAAGCCATTCATGCCGGTATATTTGTTTTTACAGTATACTTTTTTTTAACACTTTCCATCATATTCCTAAAACTAAGATATACTTACGAACATAGAAGTTACTCAGTAACAGTAAAAATTCATTAAAATATAATACGTCATTAGTATTTTTTGATTATTTTTTATAATACAAAAAACATTGTATGTTTTAAAACTAAAATGTATTCAGATCTACTCATTTTCGCTGCTATCTTCTAACATTGTAACCAATTTCTTCATAACTGGTTTGAAATCTCTTTCATCATCATTAGATGAACTGGTCAGTCCAATTAAACAATTAGCGGAAATATCTGTGTTATCTTGAGTAGTTGTTTTTATCAAAACGTGATCATCGAATGCCCATGCTGTGCTTAAGGATTTTGCTGATTTCTTTGGAATTTGCGAACACGTTCTATATTCGGATCAATTTTTAATACAATGTTTCAAAATACATTTTTCTAATCGGGAGATGAGTGTATTGCAGGTCAGCATCAAACACTGCCGCTGCAACAATTTTCCGCTGTTTATTACAACAATTTCCAACTGCTTATTTTCACGATTTTCTTAATCCAGAAAAATTTCCTGCACCTTGACATCATAACGCGGACAATTTAAACATCGTACTGAGTACATCGTATTGCTAATTTTGAAATGCAAGCATGCGCCATTTTTTTTTCTTTCGTAACCATTTGTCTAAAAGCATTGACTAAGTGCATAACTGTGGAATACATTTTTTTAGGTCGCATTAAATAGCCCAATTATCAAACGGTCGCAGTTTATCAAGATTTGAAGTCTGAGAGCAAATGACGCAAGAAACTTCATTATTTATCATTAGATTGCGACCGTGCTATTGAATAAAATACCGCTATTATCACAACATTCCGATTCAAGGTGAGTTATAAACTGTGCTCGCAATTGTATATGTTTAAGTAAATTCATTAGATAATATTAAACTGTGGTAAAAGTTCGTATTTTAATATTTTATACAAGGTAACAATCGGGGTGTTATCATTTCGACATCAAAGCTTTGGTTTGGTTGTAAGTAAGGGTATAAATTCGATGCAAAATTTAATATATTGTGATATTTACCAAGATACGTTACACCAGAAGTGGGGAATCGTTTGATTTTGAAAAACCGCAATCATTTATTTATAATCAAATAAGAACATATAAAAAAAAACTATATCTTACATAGTTAAATATTTTGATAACGCTATCTAAGAAAACGAAACATTAAATTCAACCGATTGTTTTGCTTTAAAACGTATTAAAAAATATTTTAAATAAAAATCATTTTTTATACTCATACAATTGAAAAAAAAAATCTAGACCAGTGCTTTCCAAACTTGTCATATACATCCACGGCCCTCCTGAACACAAGATATGTTCTGTTCGGTGAAACCCAGTTTGGTAAGTACTGATCTAGATGGAAGTTATAAAATATTATCAAGTCTAATTAACATTATACGTTTGTTACAATTAATACTTTTTTTTTTCATTTTCTGTATAGCTGTAACGCACCACTCACACTCTGTGACCGCGCATGCGCAGAAGGTGATAATTTTGACGGAAGCATAAGTTTTTTGTGAATTTCTAACACTCGGATACTTAATCTTTTTCTGTCTGCGCGTTTATCATATAAAACGTATTGAACGAATGATGACAGGTGGCACTATCACATATAATATATTTTTTATAGAAATAGTTTTAACACAATTTTTGGGCGTTGGTTGCTAGTACAAATACTTTGATTTACGAAATGTGTATGTAATCCTTTCGATGGATTCGGCGGTAACTCTGTGAAAGTTCATTTTAATATAAAATAAAATAACTTAGATTATTCCACGTATTGTGTTACAAACTGTGACACGTGTTTCGCCTCTCTCAGAGGCATCTCTGGACAGACTACTTTCGCAATAATATAAGATATTTTATTTTAGTGTATCTAATCGTTTAGTTTTTAGAATGTATAAAATTATTTCTTTTATACAAAGATACAAAAATTAGATAACAAAGCAATGTCCTCATTTCCCATATAAATAACAAAAACGCATTAATTGAATATATTTTTTTTTTTTTGTTGTTAAATGCAGTCATATATGTATTTGTAATTATAATGTTATTAGTTTTTTTTTACAGAGATTTTCCGCTTAAAACCTGTTTTTATAACCGCCATTGTGTTACAGTGATCGTACGAGTCCTCGTCGGATAAGGAATTGGCGGCCGTGGCAATGTGGCGGAGTCACGGCAGTGTCCTCGTGCCCGTGGTTCGCTGACCTACACACAGAACAACTACCAACCTAACGCTTTTGCATTCGCTCAAAAGGAAGCCTACTATTCAACCAGGTCTCGACAATACTCGATAATTATTTAAGTGATACATAAAACGTAGACTGCCGATCGTTAATGGTATTGTAATGAATAAAAAATATATTATATAATATTCCCATTTATGTAGCCGTGCAAGGAATTATTAAAAACCCAAAAAAACAAACGTTATTATTTAGATTATTTTCTCCCATCGTTAAGATATCTTTGTTGTCGGAGTTTACTCAGTTGACTTCCTTGCCATTTTTTTCTACTGCTTTTAATATTAAATTTTATTATGTTTTTCTTAATACTTTCGATGGATTCGGCGGTAACTTTCTGGAAGTTCATTTTAATATAAAATAACTTAAATTTGAATCGTTCAAATTATGTACACTCCCACAGATTTTGTCACTAACGACCCGGGTTTCGCCTTTCGGCATCTTCAGGCGTTCAAGCGCACGGATGAACTTGAACTTGAAGAAGATGCCGAAAGGCGAAACCCGGGTCGTTAGTGACAAAATCTGTGGGAGTGTACATAATTTGAACGATTCAAATTTGATATTGAAATTCCACCAAGCACCTTCAGTCGAAATCTTAAATTATAAAATAACTTAGATTATTCCACGTATTATTACGTGGAATACGTGGAATAATCTAATTTATTTCATATTTTATGTTTTTCTTCATTGTGAAAGTCTTAAATTTATAATTTGTCAATCTAATGCAATGGTACATAAATAAATCTTATAATAGTAAAAAAAACCTAAAATAACGAGGCGTAGCGAGAGCGATTAGTTAACCACTAGTCGAGCCATATCCTTCTATTCCTACTTACTTTGGGAGAGATTGAGCAACTGAGTAACAAACAGTTTTCGTAAAACGATTAGCCAGCTTTTAAATACTTCCTAGCTTCGTAAATAGATGTTGAGTGACCGAATAACAACCAGCTTTCGTAAAAATGATTGAGATGATCCATTAGATTAGATCAGTGGCTTAAAACCTGGGAGGCGCGAACTGTCCAAAATATGTATTTACCCTTTAAAACGTGTCTTTATTACTTTGTTTCATATATGAAACAATGTATGGGGAGGCGCGAAAATATTTATTTCTTCAAAGGAAAGCGCAGTTACTATAAGGTTGGAAACCACTGGATTAGATGGTACATTTACTATAATATTTATTAAGTAGTGTAAACAGACAATTAAAAAGCTTGTGTTATTTATATTTTGGAACCAAATAAAACTAAGACATTAACACGTTATCGAAAGTATGATTTTTTTTACTGTATTCTTTTATACCAAGTATTTTCAAAGAGAAATAATATTCAATTGGCGGCTTCAGCATAACTACAACAAAAGCAGTAAGCACGTTCTTGTCGTGGATCTTCAGATGATATTTTTAAATGTCATACAGGTATTTCAGAAATCAAATAACATATTTTATATTTCAGTTTGTGTAGTATTTAAGTATTTTACGAATCAGGTTTTAAAAATATTTTTTCATTTAATTATTGATTCATTGCGATAAAAGCGATTTAAGAATTTTTCACACATGTGAAGTAATATCCTGTTAAAAAAACAAGGAAAATACATATTTATAACATGTTCGATATTTATTTTTATTTTTAACGACTGAAAACACCATAAAAAATGCGGTAGAAGCAAAACATTAAATTGAAACGCTTCATGTATAAAAGTAAAATTATTCCAATAAATTTAATATATACATAGTTTTAATCAAAAAAATACTTAATTTAATTAATACTGTTTATTAATTTATTTGTAAACGTAATACCGATACTGATAAAGACTGCCAAGGTTCACCCTGGACTAGGGTATCCAATTGACCGTCCAAAGCAACTAATCGGTTTTCTGTTTATTTTTTCAATCTATTAAACTAACTGGTTTAAACCACAATTATTTAAAAAAAAAACAATTTTAGTACCACACAAACTAATATTCTAAATAAAAAAAAATATATATAGAACGCAAGAAACAAAGTTGCTTACTTAAATATATTCTAATAAGGTGCATAAAAGAGTCAATTTTTTAACCATCTCCGCTCCTAATCTGAAGTATATGGTCTGCTTATGAAAATTAACTAAGCAAAGGTTTTTCTACGAGAATTATTTGTTAAGCAATTGCTAAGCCTCTCTTTTCGAGGAAAGTTAGGATATGAGAATAGGCCTAGTAAAGAATAATAGTTAACAAATCGGTTTCTCTACGCCCCGTTATTTTATGATTGGAATGAAAAAATGAAATACTTTAATTCGAAAACCCATGCTTTCGAATGAAAAATGCTGCTCGTACTGGCACTTGAAGCCAACAACGTTGACCACTACTCCACGGATCCGAAATCAGGGACCATGTACAAGAATAGTTTATGAAAGTTCATTGTACTTAAGGCAAAAAGAGGAAAATATACCGGTTTTCGGTTTTCCTTAAAACCGACAATAAACCGTTTGACCGGTATTGATTTAAGCCAGGCTGGAAGCCCTAACCTGGACGTTAGTGCCACGAAGAAGAAGAAGAATGTATAACGCAGAGACTGCAAAGTATGTTTCGTTTAATAATTAAATTAAATTATAAATAAACATTATTACACTGAATTAATGGTACGCATAATTAACTTAGACATTATACTTTATTGTATTATGGTAAAGCTTTTTTGTGATCTTTACTTACACGACTGCACTATAAAATACGTTTTCTTTCGGTAATTTATTATAGTAACTTAACTGAAATCAACTTGAAAATTTGCATCAAAAGTTTTTCGTGGAAACTTCAATATGATAACGAAAAATTTTTTTGTGCACTGATTGCTATCCCATATTTATCAAATTTTTGGGTAAATGTAACGGTAATAAAAAAGATCTCGCAGCTCACTAGTCTTAAACATATCAAAGCGAAACAATCAAAAAACTTTGTTTCACTAATCACTGAACCCGATCAATGTAATATAGTTTAGATGATTTTACTTTAACAGTAATTATACAATTACCATAATCAAGATTAAGAAAATAGTGTGACACCAGTTTTCAAAACTGGTTTTTTGCGTCACATGTACATAAAATTGCGGGATATAAATTGAGCATAAAAATAACTTGTTTTCTGCATAATTTCAAAACATGTCAACATTGTTATGCTGCATTTTATGTTGACCGACAATTTGCGGAAAAATCTTACGGTAATAAAAAAAAACATATTTTTTCACACCTATAGTTACATATTATAATTTTATATACGAACAAATCTTTTAACACGGTAACTGTTGATCCAAAAATGAATAAGCATAATGAATACAGTCATGAAGAAGTATTTCTACAGTGTATTTTTTTATGTGGATTGATAGCGGTTAATTATAGATTATCGCTGCTATACATCGCTGCATATCAGCCATTTATGCGTTTCCACTTTTTTTGGCAACCAGTTTCCAAAACTAGCTTCCGTTGTAAGCTACATAATTAGGACTACGGTTAGCCATCACAATAATCTAGATTTTTTTTTGTCATTTTGGATTTGAAAATTATTTAAAACTTTCTCTAGAACAGTGTTTCCAAACATTTGATATATGTGTACCCCTTATTTAATATTCGTAACACCGAGTTTCCCTCGTCAAAAAAAAATGCATATACTTTAATAACAATCAAAAAGGAATAAGATGCTTGTTGCACCAGGCACAGCCAAAGCCCGGTGCAGCGCGTACCCCCACCAAACTAATCATGTACCCCAGGGGGTACGCGTACCACACTTCGGTAAACACTGCTCTATAATATATATTTAATTTAACATCAGATATGTGAAAGGGAATTCACTCAATTATATCACAGAAGAAGAACGATTACCTGACGACTAGTATTGTTCTAGTAATGTTCTACTATTGTTACTCTTTTCAAAAATAGAGTTTGGTCGTCTGAGTAAAAAGGTTTTGTAAAACAACTTCTGATTAAATAAACTTCATTGGGAGTACATATGACCCACATTAGGAAGGGAATGAATTTTTTTAATAAAGTCTAATAATTATACTACGAGGACAACATAAAAATCTTGAATTTTTTAGGATTAAAGTTTGAGGAGTCTTGTACGTATATTGTTTTTTTTTTATCTAAAAGTGCAGAAAAAATCCTGCCAAATAATATGGTGCTGGAAAGCGCATAGAAATTATTCAACGAAATCGCTTTGTAGGCCCATATATTTTGAATGGAAAAGTAGGTGAGCTTAAGCGAGATTTTTTTGGAATTTGCTATAGAATTTTCACTTTTTCAAAGTATCTTATTCGTCACGTTGCAAAATTAATTGTGTTTTTGTACACAAATTTAATAAATTGAAATTGAATTACGATGTTTACCCTCTGAATATTTAAGAATGTAAGAAGAAGGGCAAATAAGGTTAAAAAAACTTTCTTCCTAAACATAGAGAAAGCGACCAAAAATAATATGGGTAAACCTTAATCGATAAATTTACTATAAAACACTTCACGACTGCAGTAAAAGTAGATCGATCGATACTATTGGACGAATAACCCGCTCTTGATTATTGTTATGTAAAGTCAAGAGGAAGTCTCTGGGGCGGTCACGATTTGTCTAGTTTCTTTATTTTACACCTTCAAACCCAAAATAGATACTGGCGTACTCGTACAAAAGAGTTGAAAATATAATTTTGTCATTGAACAGAATGTTTTAAAATTAAACTATCAATTTTCTATATAAATTAAGATTTGTTTTGCTCACCACGAAAATTATCAACTAATGAAAATTAAAACAAAACAGACCTTCATATATATATGTGTATTTAAGTCTATGTACTTTTCAATTCATACTTAAATGGAAGGATTTCAAATGAAGTGTTTTCTACGAGAACAGTTTTATTAATTATTTTTTTATAAAAATAAGGCAAACATACATTAATATAAACAGTATAATACACACGAATTATACATATAAAGACAAATTTTAATTTCAATATTACTAGATATTTTTCCCAATAGATAAAATGTTCTTAGATATGTTTGTAAAAGTATTAATTAATTTCAAATAAGCTAGTGTCAGTGCGCTAAAGTACCGAGCGCTAACGTCTGGATACCAAGAAATCATGAGTAAGTAATGTAATAATTTTTTCATGATATTTTATATTATTCTACATCATGCAAATTTAAATATCATAAACATTATAATATCATTTAATAGAGGTTTATAATTTCAAAATGACAGACAGTCTTTATGTGTTTAAGTGTTCTGAGCTTTACTTATATTACGCAGCGTTTCGTCCTTACGACCTTAATAATATCGAGACGATGTTTTATATGGGGCTCTAAAACACGATGGATGTTGTACCTTTTTGATCGTAGTACCCGATTAAAAATAACAATTCAGCTTTATATGAAGTGGTTAAGTAAAAATAAGCATTATAAAATTAAATGGCCGTAATAAAACACGCCCAGACTTGTGTTTACATCTTACATTTTGTTCATTGAAAGAACAATTTACAGAGGAAATTGAAAATAAAACTACGAGGTGATTAAGTTAAGCCTTTGTAGACATTTTACAGTAAATTTAATTCAATCACTCATTTTTTTTTCTTTGATACAATTTTATACAAATTCCCGTCCTGGCAAAATATAACGTTGGTAAAACGTTGTGGTTTATTAAGGATTAAAAGGAGTAATTAATTAGAAATAGCAATTTTGGCATCAATCAGAATTATATATATATTTGACATTAGAGCTAATGCCAATGCGTCAAATATTTTAAAGTTTACATATCATACGAGAAAAACTCGATGAGAATTTGTTGTCAGTTACTTACTCGAGGTAAATTGACATCACAAACACTCATGTCTTTGTTTTTAAAACTCACTAATATGTAACTAAGAATGATTTGTTTAACAATGTTCACTCCTAATGTGGATCATATGGACATTTAATAGAGTTAATCTTAATAGAAGCTTTTATACGAAAACTGCTTATTACTAAGTTACTCGATATCTCTTTTTTGAAGAAAGTAGTGATAAAAGGGTTGGACTACTACAGGACTGGATATTAGCCAGTCATTCTGTTTACACTATATTTTTTGGGATGTAATATGTGTGAGAGAATTATAAGCATGACACTCTATCCATATATTTGAACATAAATCCATATATCGATTGAAAAATCAACATATGAAACATTCCGTACTGAAGTTAGAGTCGAAGACGGATTTGTATATGCGAAATAAATTTATGACTACATACATATCTGTCTTGCTGACTGCTTGCAATTTACTTCGTTGTATTTTAACTACGCATTTTTATGACTCCTCTAGATTTTCTGACATTTTCCTGTTTTTGTAAGCTCATAACTCGTGATATAATATCAAATAATATGACAAAGGAAAATTGACTTCACCAGACGTGAGGGTGCCGGCATTTCGCGAAACAAAGTGCACTGTATTAGATAAGAGTTATTACCTTTATCTACAAACGTGACATGAAATATATATTTTTTGTACATCGCCGGTTATCTACCATTACTTTCTAAAATAAATATGTCATGCTTTTTATTTCGAAGTAAAAAAAAATGTATTTCTCATTCAACGAGTATTAATTTTTATGTAATGTTCTCATGTCTAAAACTTATCATTTGCACTGTGCAGCTTAACTGTTGTCTTGTCATGTTATAATTCATACAAATACTTTTGAATGATAGTGTATTAATACTACGTGGTAGTGCCACCTGTCAACATTCTCTTAAGAGAGAGAATGAGACTCATCAAGAAAAATTAATGCTAAGGGCTGTGGACTCAAAGTCTTGGAGTCGGACTTGAAAAAAGCTAACAACTTTAAGTCCTTAAAAAATGTATATTTAAATCACTACGACTAACGGGTCCTATGGAGCAGCGGTTAGCGTTGTGGGCTTCCATGGAGGATTATACGGTTTCGAGTCCCAGTACAAACAGCATTGTTCTATCGATTTATCGATTTCTGCTCGAAGGCATGGGGGTTTGTGATGTCTAAAAATTCCCTCCCACCCTTTTCTGATCCTTAAATAATTGGGTGTAGCGAGAGCGATTAGCTTACCACTAGTCTTGTCCTAGCCTTATTTTTTATCTTTACTACTCTCTTTGAATCAGAGAGGTTGAGTAACTGAATAACAAACAGTTCTCGTAGAAAAAAAAACTGTTTGATATCTCCATTAGGAGGCCAAATGCTCCACAATAGGAGCGAACATGGATAAAAAAAAAACACTACAATCTAAAATGAAGCCACTGCATGCTAATAAGCCTTAATAATTCCATGCTAAAATAATTAACGTCGTGTTTTAAGTTTAGATCAGAGTCGGAGTTGTCTTATTTTTAGCCCTGTTCACAATGTAATTAATTACATGTTAATTTAATTAAGATGTTCGCGCAAGATAAGATGAAACATTTGAGATTTTATTTTGAATCTAATCAAAGACGGCAGAAGAGAACACACGCTATTAAAGTGTTGCTGAAACAACTCTATTTTTAACTCGTAACTCTTACGAATAAATCTTAGAAACATGTTTACCGAACCATTTTGTAGTCATGAATATTTATTCGCGGACAATGGTCTCAGATGGATACACAGCAGAGCGTCAAAAATGGCGTCGAAACGATGTCAACAATCTCAGGAAGTCGTATCCATGACAGGTGCACCGAGTCGGTGATCCCGCTGACGATTAAGGCTCGGCCGGAACATGATGCGGGCTGCTTGCGGAAGCGATAGAAAGACACCGTTTACATGTGTCAACCGCGATGGCACCTAGTTAAAACTACGTTGAATAAGGACATAGCGCGTTTGTCCCATTTCACCTGTTGCTTTAATAGAACACGACTGTTCTTTATATATCATAACACTCATAACATATATGTTTTATGACAGGAATACGTCATGATTTATCGTCATCTAAAATACATGAAGTATTTTTATATTTGTAATATCAACTATGGAAAGGAAAAAGAACGTAACCCACAAATTTTACAGGAGACACAACGTTTTTGGACAATTTTGGGACAAAGGCAAATTATGAATTATACACAACCTTGAAGTGCATGGAGATTGTTAAACTAGTTTATAATTGATTTGATCTGATATGAAATTAATATATTTAATAAAAATAACTTTAAGTCTTTATTCCCGATCGTAATTTCCACAGACTTCTTTTTTCAATCTTAAATTAGATACTTATTAGGCATTTTCAGCTTACATATTTTTGATAGAATGTGTATCAAGTTGTATGAATTGTGATTATCGAAAAAAAGCTGTTTTGAAAAAACAGTAAGTTACATTATTTTTCGTTTTCACAGTTTTTATAGCATTTTATTGTATATGTGGTACACGTGCAGGGTTGCCAGATCTTCAAAATCACAGATCGGGAAATTCACTTTTTCGAAAACTTTTATACATGTACAGATCGGGATTATAGAAAGACATGCAATCTGGGACTCGGGATTTGTCGATTGATCTCGGGACAGTCCCGCTCAAATAGGGACGCCTGGCAACCCTGTACACGTGCCAATCTTGATACGATTTAAGTGCAATTACATTTAAAATAAAACACTTGCCGTATTTATGAATTAGTAGAAAAAGTCATTGTCTAAAATAAAATATGTGGAAATATTATATTATAATTTGTTTTTTTTTTTAATATAAAAAAGCGAACAGCGAAGCGATGGCGACTACCTTAAAAGTGAAAAGTTAAATATACATATGTATTTTAGCGTTAATTTTTAATATCAATCTCAAATAAATTACATAATATGGGCCTTCTAGAGGTATTGCCGCCTGTGTGGTCGAGTGGTCAATATCGTTGGCTACCGCTACGGAGGGCACGGGTTCGAATCCCAGTACGGGCAGTTTTATAAATTGATTTTTCAATCGATTTATGAATTTCTGTTCAAAGGCATGGATGTATTTGATGTCTTCAATTCCCCCTTCCCACCCATTCTATCCTATAAATGGGGCGTATCGAGAGCGATTAGCTAACCACTAGTCCTGTCCTAGCCCTTTTCTTCTATTCCTACTATCTTTGGAAAAAGAGAGGTTGAGCAACTGAGTAAAAAGCAGTTCTCGTAAACATTTCTGTTGAGATAAACTCCAATAGGAGTCCATATGTTCCATATTGGGAGCGGACATGGTAAAAAAAGAGGTGAAGTGAGCCAACTAGTAAAATAGTAAATCTTGTTTCTCGGAATTTTAAGTGCAATCACGTCTTTAAGGCTTGGTGTTTTGGTGGATTGCATATTTTTGTTTTACACTATTACAATGTGTAATAACTGATGTTATTTTACTTTTACGATACTAAAAATACGTGTAGAATATTACAACGCATCTAACTTTTTTTTATCTCCAGTTTGTCGTCTCGACTTCCAAAATCTTTGCGGAATTTAAGTCACCGTGAATCGAACCACAACGACTCCTTTTCGATCGTATTTATGATAGTGTGTTCAATATGCATAAATATGCTATTTTGCAGTCACTAGTCACCGCTGAAATTTGAAGTATCTCCGAGTCCGTAGTGAAAATAAAAAAAATCATTCAAAACTTACCCGGAAACAATAGGATAAAGTCTGCGGTGAAATTCTTTCCTTTAAGTATTTGTTCAGCGACAGTGAAATTTGTTGAAAAAAATAAAAGGCACTGAATTTTGTAAGGTTATAATTCCAGCATGTTATTTTTTAAATTTTTGAAACCAAGCGACTGCTTGTCGATTTTTATTGCAAATTATTCAAATGCGCGTACATACGTTCAGCTCACATCCGCTTCAGGTGATTGTTTTCATTCAAGTGGCGATTGTTGTATGTGTAATTAAACAATTGCCCACGTATATGTCCGCATTCAGGGATACGAAGGCTTATCTACTACATAGTAATTCATTTTGTGAATATATGTAAAAGATTGCCAATGAATATAACGCTTACAATAAAAATTTATACTCTAAATTATTTTCACTAAAACAAATAACTGACTAATTCGTCATATATAATTATAAAAAGATATTATTACCTGTGTAATTTCATATTATAGTTCGGGAAATCGTTTAATTCATTTTTTATAATATTACAATATCTTCTGGCTACTTCATACTTTGTTAGATATTAAAAAAAAAACTACTTGGTCATACTAAGTAAATACGCAGTAATTTTAATCACTTCAGTGTTAAATTATTTACTAGAAATATTAGTTGTAATGAACTGATATGAAACACACATCGAATGTGGAAAGGGAAAAGGACGTAACCCACAGTTCAAAACAGCTTTTTTCGATAATCACAATGTATAAAACTTGAGACACGTTCTATCAAAAGGATGTAAGCTGCAAATGTCGAATTATTATCTAAATTTAGCTTTTAAGTTTTGAAAAAAGATGAGCTTGAGAAAATTGAAACAAATAAAAAAGACTGAAAAAAGGTTTTTCATCGACAATTTCTTTAATTAATATTAGATTATATCAATTAAACGCCAGTTTAGAAGTCTCCGTGCACTTCAAGGTTGTGTATATTTCATAATTTGCACATGGTCCAAAATCATCAAAACACGTTTTTTGTGCCTCCTGTAAAAAATTGTATGTGGGTTTCGTCCTTTTTCATTTCCACGGTCGATATAATAATACAAAAATATTTACATAGGTTGGCAAAAGACTTTTAAATTTTACGTGTTGGATGGTTATTAATACATACTGTCAATGCCGCTTTTTCTCCGATAAGAAGTATGAGAGAGAAGACTTTCTTTTGTCTCTTATCTTTGGATTAGGGAAATGATTTGTTTTGGGCTATGGTTATTTACAAGGAAACCAAGATCTTAGTCAGTGAAGTGTCTGTCGTAACAGATATTTTATTTCACATTCATGAAACACATATTGATTACATAATAATTATTTATTAACAGAGGATACAATGGTAAATATTTCCATAAGAAATATACTTGACCTGAGCTTGCTATAGCTCACTCCAAAACAGTGGAGTGATGATTACGAAAAACATTAAAACTTATATTTATTAATATGACAACACCTAGTGTCTCTAAATAAAATTAATATTTCATTCACAATGCAATTCGTCCAGGAATTTATCTTTAATAGTCTAATAATGCGCTCAGCTATTTCCACTTAATAGGACCGTCATTATTGAATAACCGCTGTTAGGCGATTATTCCTAAAGAGTATTATTGTGTCCAAGATCGCCTTCACGAGGATGGACTTTATATATAAATTGAAGGAGGAATTTAAATTGGTTCACTCGATTAAGAGTCTTCACCAGTGTTCGTTTTTCAACGACACAACGTCATCCACTCTTGACGTTATCAATGAGTAATTCTAAGGTAATAATAGTAGAAGATATCTACACAACATTAATGAGTTTATAGCCGCTGCCGACCTTTCTTGTCCGATACCCGTATCAAAAACTACATTGAATAATACTTGACCTATAGGTGGCATTTCCCATCACTCTATAGTCAATTTCAGGTTTTACAACGCTACAAGCTTTTTTTGCTTTCCTTTGCATCAAAGGTGCTTTGACCTACTCCCCATTAAAGTTTACAACATAGGGCCTACCTATCCTTTTCTAGTATTAATGAAGCTATTATTTATTCTTAAAACATCTATTTACTAATAGGAATTGTTCCTTTAAACCTTACTAGTTCATTTTTAATTTAGATTAAATAATGTACTTAACTTTTGGTCACAGCAAAAGTTTTGTTCCTATCCCTGGGATCTTATGGTCACCCTACCATTTTGGTGACGTTTCTTTATTTACATTCGCGATGTATTTTTCAACAGTATTTTCATAACAAATTATAACAAATACAATAAACCCTTATAAATGCATTGTGAGACAAGACAGCAGTGTTTCTTCTAGAACGAATCACACATCATTCTAGATACTTTTCTATTTATTAATAGAGACCAGCTTGACCCTGTCGTAGCTTAATTAAAACGGATATGAATGGATAGAATTCCCTTTATCTCATTCTATATCATCTCCACCGGACTACAATTCAGTGAAGGGCTCCCCGAGCCTAACTAAATTAACACGTCTGGATAACTCTATTTATCTCAGCACAAATGTATCAACAACACACACCTGCTTATCTGATCTCACAAGGCTTTATAATTCTAGACGTCACAAGTCAGTTTGAGGTATTTTTACCTCTTAAAGACTTACATGAAAAATAAACGATAATTTTAAATAGTGGAGTGGTTTTTAGCTTAGTTTGTGAATTTTTTCGCCGTAATAGTCCGTTTGGTGAAGTATGACAAATTTACCTAAGTTACAATTAATCTTAATTATAAACAAAGTTATACTGTTCTCACAGATAAAAGTTATTCAATCATTTAATATACATCTTATTAATTAAACATGTAGCTTAAATAATGGAGAGAGGTGCTAAGTGTAATTGTTTGTTTAATATCACTTATTAAAAATTTATATTATTTTTACCTTAGAACATGTACTTCGGCACGTGAAGGATTAAACATTTCTTACATGTCGATGCACTTTATTGACTGAATTTAAAGACTGAATTCACTACATCGTAGATGATAAACTAGCACTTTCCATATTGGAGAAAACTGGGAACTGATTCGTTTCAGTGAGAGCTGACTGCTCTCGAAAGGATCTGAAGACTGACTGTCTACATCCTTGATAAGAAATTTATACTTTCCATATTGGAGAAAACGGGAACTAATTTGTTTCAGAGAGAGCTGACTGCTCTCTTAAAGATTTGAGGACTGACTGTTTACATCCTTGATGAGAAATTTATACTTTCCATATTGGAGAAAACTGGGAACTAATTTGTTCCAGAGAACTGACTGCTCTCTTGAAGATTTGAGGACTGACCTTTACTGTATTTTTTTTCCCTACCTTTATTTTCCTACTGAAACTATATGTGACTCCTAGTTTCCTGACTAAAGTTATTGCTAGGGTGGGTACAGACTAAGTCTTTATATCCCTTTCCCGCATGTAAGCTAGCTACGTAATGACTTTCTAAAAGATTCTGTCAGCTGAAGGCTTTGTGTGGGGAAAACAGTTAAGAAAAAACCCCTTACGAGAATGATTGGCTTTGAATCATAAAAGGTTCAATTCTTACCAAGAATTGCTCGTAATGTTTACGTAAACTTGAAGAGTTTACTGTTCTTATTAATGACCAGTTTATATAGTCATTTATAATACTCCTTTACCGAGTATATTAACTTGGTATTGGAAAAATATTATGAGCGTTTCTCACTTTACCGTGTCAGCGATAATGTGAATTATGGCTTTGTTATTTTGCGACTAATAAAGTCCACATACCTAGAGGGAAAGAAATGGAACACGTCTGTTCGCTTTAACTCCTTTATGCTGGACACACACGATCATTCCGAAATGCAGAAACGTCGGGTAATAAAACGATAAAATGAGACGTTAATTGTTTTTAGCGATGCAGTGTTTCGAATGGCCACAGACGAAGAACAGAGTTCACCACTTCAACCGCCTAAATAAAAACACTCCTAATAAGTAAACTGCCGTAATTTGAATTTTGGCTACTTTGAGTTATGAATGAAGCTTAAACAATTTCATCTTTTCCATCGTCGGAGAAAACTGCGGTTTTATTTGAAATACATTTCACGAGACACCCAAAACTTCAGTATAATTTTAAATACGATGACTAAAAATTGCAAAATAGCACTAACTACAATACCCGGAATAAGTACAAAAGTGTTCCATTGATCGTTTCATATTGTCATGATTATTATTTCCAATTGCAAACAGACAGAAATGACAACGAAAATGAAAAATTGTATTAAATATGAATTATAGCTTTAGCTTCGCAGAAATCATTGGAAAAATACATATTCTTCATACTAAATTCACTTCAAATGCACGCAATTGAGTCCGTTTCAGTTAAAATCGACAATATCAATAATTGATATAATCAAACATTATAAATTAAAGATTTCTATTTTTATAATTCTATTTTGATAAAAATTTTAGTCTTATGTTTAACTACTATGAATTGATGAAGTATATAATTAGTTACATTTTCGTTTATGTTTTATTTTGCATTGTGAACAAGCATACTTGCTTAAAACCTTGGCTCGAAAGAATCTTTTGTTTTCTGAAAAATTAAAATTATTACATACGGCAGTCGACCTAAACAGTAGCGAAAATGCAGCAAGCATCTGATTATATGTCAAGTTCAGCACACTTTGGTGACTTGATGAATAGGGCTATTAAGTGTTTCTACCATCGATTTTACTTCCAGGGGTGTACTTAAATAAAATTGGTCATATTAAATATATGTGTAGAGTCAAATTCGTTTTAATGTTTTTTATAAACAAAAAATCGATTTATTTTAAGATTATTTACCTAGCTTGTAGTGTAAATGTGCTATATTTGTTTTTGCGAAGTAGCACATAAGACGTTATTATTGATTTATATTATGTATGAGTATAATAAATACCCTAAAAAATAATGAATCTCTTTTGTTCTTATTCTACGCTTATTTTATAACAATCAGAACCGGTTTCAACATTTCACCACGAGCATTTTCAACTAAAAAATATATATGCCATATTCCTGGTTCTGATGACAATAAAATAATTGTTCTATTATTTTTCAATATAATGCATTTCTAAGTAGAGACATTGAACACTTAAAAATTGATAATTACTCAATATATCGTTTTTCGATTTACATATAAATATGTAAGTACGAAATATGAAAATTTCACATTCCAAGAACTTCATCCGCCCCTGGAGTATTCACTTGTGTGTATTCATTTATTGACATTTTTTCATCACAGACGCCTTGCATTGCAGGATAGCGAACCTATGGCACGCGAGACGATTTTGCAAAAAAATAAAGTGATAATACAAAAAAATCAAAAAAGTTTTAGAAATAGTGTACAAAAAATTCAAAGCATTTGAAACTTAGTTACAAATATTTAAACATTATATAATGATCATAAATTTCAAGTATTTTCCTAACCTAAAAAAATACATGATGAATCTGGATATTAATGAAAAGCCGGATGTAGGGAAAATAATAGAACAATTTGAAAATGCTTTAGAAGGAACAATATAACAATTTTCGGGAAGGTTTGCTCAGTTTCGACAACTTATAGGAACTAAAAGATCTATTATCCAGTGCAACAGTGACAATTTTTTCATAGACTTATTCCTGTGAATCATTATTCTCTTCAATGAACTGACATTATCAGACATAATCATACATAAATCAGACATAAGAAGTAGACTAACAAACGAAAGTTGTATTTCTTGTATTGTATTAAAAGCTACCAACTGTGAACTCGATATAAAACATTTAGCATCTAGCATCCAACAGCAAAAATCTCAATAATAATAAAGTTTTGAAGGTTTTTTTTAAATTTTAGTCTTTTTTATTTTGCCATTAATAGTCATGTGTCATTAAGTAAATTAGACATTTTTTATTTCCATGGCATGTGTTAAAATATATATTATTATATATTTGAACACATGCCATATTATTAAATTTTTAAAAAAGTGGCACTGAAACTTAAAAAGGTTCGGTACCTCTGACATATTTTTCTTACTCATAAACATACATTTTTATTAAGCTGAGTATATGTTTTGACTTATTTATTACCATTTGTCTGAGAACGAAGAACAAAAATAAGTAGGTACATATATTTTTAACCCTTTGAGGAGTATGGCAAAATATGGTAAATATTTTGGTTTCTAATGCTTATTGCCATTTTCTTGGTTTTAATTAAAATGTCATTGTTTTTTCACATATGGGTAAAAAACATTTTTATCTGTGATTTTTGATGATCGCGTTATTTTTATTATTTGTTGCAAATGAACAAAACAATTTTGTAAAAAGGTTAAAACATATTTGTACTCCTAATCCTTATTTAGTAAAAATAAACTCACTACTCAAAGGGTTTAAATCAAAACGATAAAGCAATATCTGCCGATTATGAAGCAATATTAACAATTTCTTAATTTGATAAGTACTATTGAAAATATTATATATATATTTATGAAGAATTTGTACATGCGGAATCTATGAATATATGTATAATCGCATATTTTTTTAAGAGAACTAACAAACAGTGTCGTAGAAAACATTTCTTAAAATAAACTTTATTACGAGTCTATATAATCATACAGAGATCTTGCTAAGACAGAACAACCGGTAAGCTAATCGTTCTCACTGCACGTTGCTTTATAGATCGGATAGGGGGATGGAATTTTAGATACCGTAAATATTTATGTATGAAAAATATTACTCTTATGTACTGATTTCACATTATTTCAATAACGATTGTAACCGGCTTCGTTCGTTACAGACATTATAAACTGATGAAAATATAAATCAATACTGTAACACAATATAAATAAACTTAAGTGGGAGGGATTGTATCTTTTTGCATAATATATACGTCCAATTCTGATGGAATAGTTTTTCTATAACTTGATTATAGAGTACTAGAATCGCATAATTAATATTTTTTTATAATGTACTTGCAATTCAAACTACTTATTATTGGATTTTAATTAAAAAATATATACATATGTATATGATATACCTACACTTCGACTTGAACTTCCAACCTGTTGGATATTCTTTCATTCCGCAAATGTTTGCAAATTGTTTTGTTTTATTTAGAAATTTAAACATTTTTACTCGTATGTAATGGGTCATAAAGTATGAATGGAGATGTATAGTTCTTTTAAGTGACGTTTTAAACGTTTGAATATCGGGCGTGATGTAGTTAGCAAACATAATTCACTCGATTTTGACTTTAATGAGCTTGATTTATAGCATGAGCTGAACTTTTAATGAGAAAATAAGATTTTTCGCGCTCGTCAGTGGCCGGCCTTAATTCGGTAGTGTTGATTTTTGTTTGACAGCTAAATCCTCGCCTTGCAAGTTTTAACAATGAATTGATTTATCCTCTCGCCGTCTGGCTTGCAAAATAATTGTGTAGACGATCGTTTTGTTTAAATATATATATTTTTTAATCTTTTTGAAAAAGTTTGCGAATTGTAATAAAATACTAAATAAGCGGAAGAAATTACAATAGATATTTTGGCAACGGGCGGACGGCTCGTGTTTCACATTCAGTGGATGAGATCACCGTCTGGCTTTGCAAATGTTTGTACTTGTTACCTTTTATTAACTTTTATCTTTCTTTTTCCTACTAAGCGTTCTAGTAGAATAACATAAAAATTAGCGGAAAATTGACATCGGGTTCGACCATTAGGTTTTAATACGTTAATTTTATTAACCATTTTTTTGCATTTCTGTACAAAACTATTAATACATACTTCTGGAGATGTGGAAAACTTTTACATTGACTCCGCAGACATAATATGGACCCATTAGAGGTGAAGTGTGTCAAGTGGTATTTAAGAAGAAAAAAACAGTTAGATGTGTTGTAATATTCTACAAGTCTTAGTATCGTAAAAGTGAAGTAACCTCAGTTAATATACATTGCAATAGTGTTGTCTCAAAAATATGCAATGCATTAAAACACCAAATATAGACGTGATTAAAAGTCCAAGAAAAAAGTTTACGCATTTTACTAGTTGGCTCACTTCACCTCTTGAAGGCCAATATATAATGTTGCGTACAAATATCGATATATGTACTATTTTTATCATAAAACTTTTTCATATTTTTTATATAGTTAAAAAACTGTAATTTCAGGATCAATTGTCAGAATCAGGGATTAAACTTTCATTTACCTATTATCATAGTATTATTTATATTTATACTAGCTGGCCCGACGAACTTCGTACCGCCTCAGAATCAATAAATGTTGTGTTGGCTGAATTAAATTTAGTTTAAATGAATACTCAAAATGAATTAAGTTCAATAAATGTGCAAAATTCAAAATGAAAAGTATTTTAATTACATTGAAATGGTGTTATTCACGTGGCACAGTAGATAGATTTAAAAGAATGCAGCGGACCAACGATTTGATTTTGAATTGTGAAGTTGAAATGATCCACATCTTTGTTATTTGCTGCAAGAATTGCTCGTTCACTCAACCAATTATGATGTTTGTGATTAGCAATGATATTCAGGAATACTTTGTTGATGAGGTCGTCCTTCGATGAGACGAAATTGCACAAATTCGGCAGAAACGAAATCAATCCATTCGATGCGTCGACAGGAACACGGCCGTTACAGATAGTCAGCAAATACTTGGAGAAATCTGCGGCAGATGGATCGTTTAGAAATGCAACTCGCATTTTTGTTGTTAGCTGAAGTTTCTTCACATAGCGCCACAGAGTCAATGTTTTAAGGCAAGCGTTTATTTCATCGGCAGCGGTCGATCTTGGAATGACTGGTAGTGTTCTACTATCTGGCGAAAATCGCCAGATAGTAGAATCATTGCGCCTCCAAAACAACTTGAGTCATTGCGCTCATCTTTCATAGTTCGGTTGAGTGCTTCCAATGCGGAGGAAAAATAAGCCACCATTTCCCTCATCAATTACCTTCATTAAAGTATCGTGCACTTTCTGTTGGGGGTTCAACAGTGGTACATTCGTTCGAAGTGATTGATTCAATGCATTTCGATCATATTCACGTTTACGTTCCGATTCTCGATTGAAAGCGTCGTTCATTTCTCGATCTGGCGACGCATCATGCAGCGCATGGGGTAACACATATCTTCGATCAAAAGCAACGCCTGGTTATGTATCTCCTCATTCATCCCGAGATCGGGATTCCTTGAACTGACGCGGATTCGGTGTAAAATGTCTTCGGACATGTCATCCTTGTACTTGTTCCACAGTTCACGTGGATTCGAAGGAAAGCATGTCAAAATAATGATAGCAAATAATGTGCGTATCTGACTTGGAGATGCAGAAACAATTGCTTCAGCGATTGTCATGTCCCAATGAGTATAGTTTTCAAGTAAATTGAGCTATTGATATGCGGCACGAAATGTTGGGCATACTACGCCATTGACAGTTCGAAGTGATTCAATGATGTCGACCCGAAGGGAATAATTGTTTGTTTTTCAGATTTTTCATGTTCACAGAACTGAAAGACTCTTAGAAAACCATTCCGAGCACTCTTACGGATTGGGTTAGAAGTACTTGGCATAGCTAATACCTCTTTATTTCACTGTATTTTAAATAATAAAATTACATCTTCACAATGTTGACAAACGACTACTTTTGTTTGACAGTAACTGTCAAACAAAGGCTGTTGCTAAGGAATGTGTTGGTCTAGGATAAATTTGTTCTCAATGCATGTCACCAACATAATGACAGGAATCTTTTCAAAATTATTCAAATAATACTTTTTTATAATTTTACGAAAGTTCATTCTAAATTTTCATATTTTTTATATTACAAAATGATATAAATTCTCGTTATAACAAAGAACGCAACATTTTCCAAATCTTCAATATTATATTTATGAGATTATCTTTCATTAGAAAAAAAAAATTGTTTAATGTTCCACACATACAAACAGTTATACAGTCAATCCTGTTTTTATGAGGTAGATGCGTTCCACGAAATATCGCAAAAAAAAATCGCATAAAAAAACTTGACTTCCATAGAAAAGTGGGATGCGTTACTTAAATTTTAAAATCCGCATAACTTTGAAACAGCGAGTTAAAATATACACTAAATAAGCAAAGACGAATTAAATAAATCAAATATTATTGAAATCTGTGCAGCAATTCTCGAGATATACGTGGTGTAAATAACCCCACTTTGTTTTATAAATATAGATATTGGTTCTTTGTGATAATGTACTTGTCGTATTTACAAGCAATACAATTTCATTTACACAGCCTAATTTACTTACAAACATAATAAAGCTGTGTTTTACTTAAAATATCTAGTAAAGTTTGACCTCTCTTCAATACAAAAGATAAGTTTTATAGAGTTTTGTTTTACTTAAAATATTACGAATTCTTCACTTTACCATACCTTGTACATAAATTAATTTTGTAATTTTCTATAATTACTGTATTTTTACAGATAAAGGTTATAAAGATACGCGAGGTTATAGAGAGATGTTAACTTGACGTAAAGAGTCAGAACACCGTTACGTTAAAAAAAATACGTAAGAATACTTTTCAGTGTGATCATAATTAAACATATATGTAAGATTACCATTAATTCACTGTTTTTCGTCAAGAAATTTATTTCAATAAACGCTACTCCTTTTTTCATTTCTTTGGATATTACATTAGAGAATATCTGCCACATTTCACATATATATGACACGTAATGAATATTTTTTCATTTACGTAATTTTATCATTAGACTTCTTTAACGGGTGAATTGAAAAATGTTGATATTTATTCACATTGTGATGATAAAACTAACATGACAACGACAAATATTTTTTAAGTAATCGATTATTTTTAACCAGTAGTATGTGTGAAATGGTTTTAAATAATTAAATAAACTCAATATTAATTTATTATGATTCCATATGATAGGTTGTCTCATAAGTAGGAATTCTGTGTCGAGACGTCTCGGGACAAAACTCCCGGGACTTGTGGGGCTTTTTACTGTTTTGAGTCTCGGGACTTTAATGTTAAATGTCCCGGGAATCGAGACTGTGATTTAAAGTGTGCTAATAAATCGTACATTTTATTTTTTAAAAAACAATTCTTGCGGTTAAGAAACCCTCAAAGGGACTGATGTGTATTGAATGAAAACAGGTACAAAAGGGAAGCTCCAAGAAAAACGTAACTGTATACAAAATATAAATGTAGCAAAAGTAAATTACAAAATATTAATTTTAAATTTTCATATCTGATGTTGTTTTATTTACAAATGCTTTTTTCATTATTATACAAAGGTACCAATATCCCAATAGGACAAAAAATGTCTAAAAGTGTATTGTGAAGTTACGGTCATAAGTTTACTTCTGACTGCAGCCGAATTCATTGATATTTTTTCAATGCATTTACACATTATCATCCCTTCTTAGTAAAAATCAACCGTAAGTATTTCATATATCCATTACATAAGAAAAATAATAATTATTAAACATCGTATTAAAAAAACGCGATTTTTACTAGTGCGTACTTTCGAAAGGCGCCGAGTGTATGTAATATATACATTCATAGATTTAATTTTAATAAATTTATAATTGTATCGAATGGAAAATAAAAGTCTTGAGTCCCGGGAAGTCCCGGGACTTTGACTTTATCACATCTCGAGTTCCGGGAAATCCCTACTCGTAAGTCTTTGCTTTTTTTAATAGACGAGCAATATGCCTTTTTCTTTTAAAATTTAAGGTATTTTCAATATTATTTTGGTACTTAATAACAATTGTTTTAGTTTATTTTTTTGTGGAATGATAATAAAGTTTTTTTATCTTATTTAACCCTACACAAAAAATCCACTAATGGTACATTATAACAGAAACCGTTATTTTGATGAAGTACTCTGTATTCCATATTTTGTGACAGTTGAGCTCCTTATTGAATTTAGTTCCTGCTGGGTGTATTATATAAATGGATTAGGTTAGACCTGCTGGATGTATAAGGATTGGATTAGGTAAGGTCATAGCAAATTTATGAGCCAAAGTCACGCCTAACACGCGAATGGAAATCCAAAAAAAAGCACACACTATTTAAGGATAATGTTTGGTCACCGGAAATATCAAAATTCTGATACGTCAAATCAATTTCCGATATCAAAAACAGGATATATTACATAAATATTCTTAGATGGCATCAAATATTCTTTCCAAGTTGTTAAAATAAAGTTTAAAAAATAATATCAACTTAATAGATCATCCAATTTAAATAGTTCTGAAATGAGTACAGGAATATTTTTATGTATGCATTTATTTTATTGACTTTTGCGTTTATTGGTATATATCGGGTTTATAGATGAGTGGTAAACGTCCGTGGTCTCTAATTGTGGCATACAAGGTTTCGATTTCCTGTACGGGCAGTTTCATGAATAGATTTTCAATCAATGTATATATGTTTGATGTAGGAATTCTCAGAATTAGTAAAAATCAGATTCATCCGATCCCAAAACCGGGACATAGTGGAAGTGATCAGCTCAGTACTATTTTTGTCCTAACCTAATCATTTTTATCTTTTCTCTATCCGAAAAGAACGGGTTAAACGAATGAATAACAATAAGTTTGTAAAACAATTTCTCTTGATGTAATCTCCATTTTTTAATAAATAATATGTATTATCTTTCAGTATTCAACACTTCGTTAGCGACAAAAAAAAGTTTTGCAGAAAGAAAGTAAAAATTAATATTTCTTAAAAATTTATCTATGATTTATGTTACATCAATCAGGTGCTAAATTTGTTAAAAAATACTTTTATCATGCCTTAGAATACCCAGCAGTCTTTGAATGCGGATTTGTGATAAAAACAGATTTTTTTTTATTTTACAATCAAATATTGAAACATCGTGTAGGTATCTCGTACTTGAGTGTACACATATTTTGAAGATGATGTTTACAAAGCAACTGCGTTGAATGTACTTTGAAATAAAATATGCACAAGTCAGACATTCTTTTGTCATTTACAATGAGTTTTTTTTTTCATTAAGCCATCACTGTGTTATGAAATCGCAGGGTCGCGACAGTAAAAATTATCGTCATTCTTACACACGCCTGCTAATTAGCATTTTAATGTCACCGCACGCCCATTCATACAAAGCAATTGAGCACGCACTCTTTGTTTCGTTAACCGGCAAACTGTTAAAAGCGGGAAAAGGATTCCATTTGTGGCCAATTGGGACGTCGACAGTATTATTACTCGTCGAGTGTTTGTTCACTCTTCACTTGTTCAACGTTGACCAACTGAATCATTAAAACTGTGACAATAGACGCGATTCTTGCTACATCTTTGAAATATGAAGCAATTTTGTATGTGTAATTATTTATACACGATGTTATCACATCGGTAAGGTAGTAAGCTATAAATAATCGAATTAAGCTATAAATTTCCCTATTCACTACGTAATTTCATGTTAAGATCAGTTTTCGTTCATGACGAATATTTTGAACTAGAATTTAAGATTGTGACTGAAGGTGCTTGGTGGAATTTTATTATTAAATTTGAATCGTTCAAATTGTGTACATTCACATAAATTTTGGTAAGTTCAAGTTATGCACTTGAACGCCTGAAGATGCCGAAAGGCGAAAACCGGGTTGTATGAATGTACATAATTTGAACGATTCAAATTTTCAACTAAAATTAGGGTGATCTTTTTTTGTGGTGTTCGCTGTCAATACTTAGTGAAAAGACATTTATTATATTTAAAAAAAAATGCAATATTCCTTACACTTTTTCTACTTACATATATTTAGCAATATAAGGATTGGTTTCACTCACAACAAGCATTATAAAATGATAAGCAATAAAAATTAACTGTGTTATGTAAACAAAATAAAATTAACACATTTTAAAATTTGAATCGTTCAAATTATGTACACTCCCATCTACCCCCATCTACTCCCATCTACTACCATCTACAATTATGTACACTCCCATCACACAAATCTGTGGGAGTGTACACAATTTGAAAGATTCAAATTTAATATTGAAATTCCACCAAGCACCTTTAGTCGAAATCTTAAATTAACCCATTTTTATTTAATTTTGTTTTGAATAAATAACTGAAACCGTTCCTGATCTTTCTAAATAAAAGTGGAAGCAGTTTGGAATATTGTGTTTTTTTAATGATAAGTTATACATTGATTCAGAGTTATTCATATAAGTTTATCAGTTAAAAATCCTCGTGATGAGCGAAAGTGAGCCTGATCATATTAAATAAATATGAAATTAGGATAAAATATAATGTCTTAAAATAATATAATACTTTTCCACCAATTAATTATTCTCAGTAAATATTTTAAAAGTGAATATTAAATTTTCTTAACGTTATACGAGCTGCCATCATTTGAGACATACCGGTAAAAGTTTTACATGGCGGTCAAGTTAGAAAATGTCCCGGTAATGCAAATTAAAAAATGAACATATAATTTAAACTGATTAATTTATTATTTCACCGTTTGTTAAACATCATAAAAGTGATTTTCAAAACATCAAAATTTGGTTTATACCCTACAAAAAAAAAAACCATCGATGGTTTTTTTGTGGTGGCTTTTATTTTGTAGCTGTTCTTGGATGACTTAGTTTTGATTCCTTAATCTAATTCAAGTGATAAAAAATGTCTGGCACATTGGTAACTAACAGTAATGGAAAAAAAGTTATTCCGTTCATATTTAAATCAATTTAATTGATTCAAGCGCAATTAAAATTGAACTCACTTACTTGACAGTATTAATAATCATCAAACACTTTTAACATTAGAGTATTTAGGGGCTAATAATAGTAATCTGAGAGTTAACTGACACTACTGATCAAATATGTTTACAAATAATTTTGATCTTATTATATTCTACATTACTTCATCAAACACTATTATCACTGAGTGCAGTGTTCAATCAAAAATACAAGTTACAAGTAACAATGGCGAATCGATACCAAATCTTTTATAATAATTGAACTTAGCTAGTTAATCTATAAGTCATTTATAAATAATCGTTCGTACTTAAGAAAAACATCAAAAATAATAAACTGCATTGATAGAGGAATATACCAATTATTATTTTTTTCATCACAGTGAGTTATTTATGTTTATGTTTATGTCCCAGTTAAAGTCTTCGTTTGCTATTTTTTTCTGCAACTTGTTTTGTGTATTATTGCTGTAATATCAAACCAGGTACTTCAGTACGATTTTGATTGTTTTTGCATCAATTTTTTTATACTTAATAGTGCTGAAGTGTTGAGATCAAACCAAGCTTCTCAATTCCTTGAATCATGACATTCATCTTCAATCTGAGACGTCAGGTCATACCAGAAACTGCCTTGAATGGTAATTTTCAGTGGGTTCCACTAGCTTTCGCAACTTTTTTTGTAAACGAACATCTTATACATTTGCTTAAAAAATAAATAAAAAAACAATTATTGAACATGCTCGCTCCCAATGTGGAGCATATGAACTTCTAAGGAAAAGAATATACTTCTGGTTACTCATTTGTTGAAACTTCCGTTTTTATAGGAGTATAGATAGAAAAATATAAATAATGGTTAGTTAATCGCTATCACTTCGCCTCGTTTTTAGGATTGATTGGTTGGGAAGGAATTTCAGACATAACACTCAGGAACTAAAAATGAGTATATAGTACTATAATCTTAGTGCGGCGTCTATGCGCTGTGTGCGCCGCACACTTTGCAGACGCCACAAGCCAGCCCTGATCAAAATCTTTGAAGTGTAATTCATAAACCGATTGAAAAATCAATTCATGAATATATTCGTGCTGGGATAAAATATATGTATTCTTAATCTTGTCGCCTGCTGTGGCCCAGTTGGTTAGAGCTTGCTCTACCGATCACGTAGGTCTGCGTTCGATTTCCGGTCAGATCACAGTGTATTTGATTATTATTCAATTCAAAGTTTTGATCGAAGACTGCGTGTTTGTGATGTTAATTCACATAATTTCCTCTCCTCCCATCCTTCTGATATTTTAATAACTGGGCGTAGCAATAGCGATTAGACAGCCGCTAGTCCTGTTCTAGCCTTATCCTTCTTTCTCTACTACTCACATTGAAAAAAGTGAGGTTGAACGACTGAGTAACAAATAGTTCTCGTAGAAAAAAACTTCTGTTGAGATACCGCCATTAGGAGGACATATGCTCCACATTGGGAGCGGACATGGGTTAAAAATTCTTAATCTTTTCCGATTTCACCTAGGCTTTGTAAAATAGTATATTTACTATTTATACTGTTCTAAAAACTTATTTTATCAGCAAGCATGTGCATATTCATTCTTACACATTTAATTTTTCATTTTTTATTCAAAAAAATATGTCTGGCATTCATATATTTTATTTAACATGTCTATTAACTTGATATAAATAGTCAAAGTATTATACTAATGAATGTCTTTGCGTTTTCAAAAGTGCGTTACTGATTTTGCAACTCAGTTTGTTTAAGTCAGACGTGTCAACGATATGCTGAAACAATTTGTACGATGACAGGCGTAATTTTTAAAGTATTTGAATAGAGATGGCTTGACCAGAATTTTAATTTGCGTTTTGCTGCCTAAGAATTGTGTGCCGTAATAAAGTCGTTGCATAATGTAGGTTAGCTTTGATGTAACAGCTCAGATTTTTATGTTAGATTTACAGACTGCAGTGGTGTATACTGTAGATACTATCTAACTTTACCCATAAAATGCAAAAAAAAACATGTAGCAGTGCCGCCTGTCAACCGACAGAGATAGTGTGAAACTGACAGAAAGATAGTTTGTGTGTTACATTCCAGACTAGATGTGGGGAACCTGCAGTCTTTTGGCTACTCTAGGGCGGCCAATTCTGTAAATTTATGTAAATTCCTGACATATTCTGATCGTAAATTCTTGTTTCCGACCAAAGATTCCCTTGTCAATGTTTACTGCGGCCTTATGTCGAATCAGAAAAATGAATGCGGCCCTTAGAGAAGAAAAGGTTCCCCACCCCTGTTCCAGGCAGTATACAGATAAATAAAGACACTTTATAAGAGGCAGAATTTTCGATTGTTTTGATTGTCACTTTGATTTTCGATTATTATAAACCATTTTATCATTGAAACAATTTCTGTACGGTAGGAAAGATGTGATGTCGGGTTCTACGCCGCAGCGGTTAGCGTTGTGGGGTATCACAGGCTTGAGTCCCAGTACGGACAGCATTTTTTATATCGACTTCTGTTCGAAGGCATGAGTGTTTGTGATGTCTTATAATTCTCTCCCACCCTTTCCGATCCTTAAATAACTGGGCGTAGCGACAGCGATTAGTTAACCTTATCCTTATATCCCTACTATTATCTTTGAAAAAGAGGGGTTGGGCGACTGACTAACAAACAGTTCTCGTAGAAAAACTTCTGTTGAGATACCTTCATTAGGAGGCCATATGCTCTACATTGATACCGGATAAGAATTTTTTTTTAAGTTTTTTTCACACCCTTTGAATATTCATCTCCTAATTATTGTTTTTTTTATTAAATATGTTTTGAATTAGTTTCCAATCTTTCATAAACCATTTTTATTAAAATTTCCTGCTCCCCCACATTAAAGGAATTGAGAGGCAAAATTAAATAAAAAATCACTTTGGGTATCAAGATTTTTTTTTTCAAAATTTCTCATATATTTTAGCGAGATTTCGAACGGCAACTTCACAAGTTATTGAATTATTTATAAGAGGAATAATACGTTTCAAAACAGGATCAATATATGTAGTGTCAAAAATGTTACTACCACGAGGCGCCAGTATTTTAATTTGTCAGAAGTGAGCGCTTCGCGTTTATGGAAAGCTTTTGCAAGCCTATTAAATTACGTGACAGATGTACGTTTTCGATAGCATCATATTTTTTTTCTCAAAATTAAACAAAAAAAATGAGCAAACGGTCAACATTCCACATTTAAAATACAATAAATCAAATTGCATACGTGTTTATTTGTTTGGCACACATTTTTAACATACCTCGGATATTCGTTATACGTTTACTTGTGAATATAATAATTTTTAGTTTGTTTAAATTACCGCATATTTGTTGCTTTTAATTTTATATGTATAATTTTAACGTATATCGTTAAATTGCGAATAAATGTATTTTTAAATGATTCCATCTAGTTTTGTTGTCTAGTAATAAATATATTTAGTGTTCACTTTTAAGCAAAAGCATTATACTTTTCTTTATTTGTGAAAAATATTTTCTTTGTTCTTTATTTTTACGATTGGTTTCGCTCATCACAATCACTGTTAACCAGTGCTATTTTCCCATGTGACGCGGTGGAACGGCGTTCCGGCACATTTTTTCTTGTCATTTTAATGTTTCTAATCAATATTCGCAAAAAAAAAAGTTTTATTTTGCTTCGAAAACTTTCTATTTTTTAATTATAAAAAAGAATATTGTATTTTTAATCATTATTTCGCGAAAAAGCATTTAAAATGTAAATTGCATAATACAAATTAGCAACGGAAAATCAACTTTTCAACGTGATTAAAAGTGAGATCAATCCCCAAGAACTAAATGAAAACGAAATGGGTCATATTCTTGATTTAATCTTTATCTAAAAATTAACGGGCCAAAGCGAGAGCGATTAGTTACCCACTAGTCTTGTCATGGCCCTATCGTTCTATCCTTACTCGCTTAAAAAGGGTTGTTCAGCAACTGATTAACAAGCGGTTTTTGTTAGTAAAGTTCTGTGGAGATACTTCCATTAGGAAGCCATAAAAAAACTTAAAAAAGCAAAGCTATTAACTAATGAGATTTAAATCGACACAGGGATATTTTTATGAAATTGAGTTAGACTTGTGACATGGGGTATTAAACAATTGGTACATTTTGATAATTATCAGAACGATCAACACAAGACTTATCAAATGATGAAAACTTAAATCTCACATGACTCTTAATATGTCATTTAGTGTGACTAATTATAAGGTGTATCGAACAACTGGGAAAATATTTTTTTCATTTGCTGATAATGTTAGTGGTGAGCGAAACCAGCTCGCATCTTTTCTAAATGATGTAGAAGAAATAGAAAAGCTGTTTTTATTTTTATTATAATTTTATTAATTAAAGAAAAAATCAATTTAAATAATACCTCACCTGTTTTCTAAGACCATGTTTTTTAACGATATTGTAATAAAAGAACACCTGTATTTATATCTTTGAAAATAAAACACATATAATTTTCATTTAACAAGAATATCCATACATAAAAAACCTTCTTTAAAAACTAATTAAAAAACAATAAAAATCAACTACTGTTAAAAAAACTGCCTTTCAAACACCCACACATGTACAAAAATAAACAATAATTTTTCAACATACACTCACACATATGCACGCATTGAAAAGCGACGCTCCTTGTGGGCACAAGGTTAGTAATGCCTCGTCACATAACGGGTACATGTCTTCCGAGACATATCTCCGTCTCGTTTCAACGTGTGTAATTCCTATCGGTTTTCTCTTTCAGATTATCACGCGGAATTTTCTGCCAGACGAAAGCAAATGGAAGATTTTAGTCCGTTATTAGAGGGTGAGTTTCTTCATAACAGCGTAGACATGTTAAAGAAATATATTATCAATAAGCTTATTAATATAAAAGTTATTTTTGGGTAACAAAAATAACTTTTATTATATCAGTATATTATTTTATACTTAGTATTATTGTTTTTTTTTTTAATATATGTCCTCTCCCAATGTATACCTTATAGCCAGTGGTGTAGTGCTAAATAATCGTTACTTAATCCATTACTTAACCCTTGTTAACTATTCTTTTATAAATATTTAATATATATATATATATCGTTTGTTAAAATTGATATGGTCTTTAAAAAAATCTTTTTTCAGAATCTTCTTGGCTGTCGATTTTGTTTGAGTATGTACACACACCAACTACTTGGAAGCGGGGAAAACAGGAAACTATCATTTAGCCTATTCACTTTATTAATGTAGCATTTTATCACTTTGTCAAAAATTTCCCAAATTTTAATTATGTTGGTAATTAGTTTCAGTCACCACTCTAAATTTATAAATCTTGGATGATTTTTCAATTATATGTTAGATGTGTTAAACATTTTATTTTTGTGTTATTTTAGAAACACTTATAATGTAATTGGTAATTTCTTTTCAATGCCAATATTTCTTTACAACTTTTCATTTTTGTATAAATAGCATTGTTAAATTATATCAGTTATTATTATATCAGTTGACAATGCTCGCAATGAGCGAAACCGGTCCTGACTTATTAAATAAAGTGGAATGAAGTACCGAGGAATATTGTGTTTTTATTAATATAATGCCTTTCCACCAAGTATTGACAGTGGACACCTTAAAAGTGAATAAATAGGTCATTGATTTCTTCCCTACTTTTTTTATATCCGTCCGAAGTTAAAAAACCACAAGTTTTAACAATTAAATCAATAAAAAGGCGCAATTATTAAAAAAAAAACTGTACTCACTTCTTTTACAATGCATTTGATGATAAAAATACAAAAACTTTCCAATAAACCAAAAAGGTGGCAGGGTGACGCCCTGTCTCATTTTTAGGTGCCAGGTCACCGACCTGGCCCCACTACACCACCGCCTATAGCCCCATAGCGGAGATATTTTAACAGAAGTTTTTCTACGAGAACTGCTTATTCCTCAGTTGCTCAACTATTCTTTATTTTCAAAGAGAATAGAAATACAAAGGATAAGGTTAATACAAAATTAGTGTTTAGCTAATTGCTCTCGCATTACAGACATTTTTAGACATCACAAACATTCACACCTTTGAGCAGAAATCTAAAAATGCTGTCCGTACTGGGTTTCGAAACCGTGAGATCCTCCACGGAATCCTACAGCGTTGACCATTACGCTATCAATGGACTATTTACGGACCAGACATACGTATAGTATACCCAACAGACTATTTACCAACTCAAAATCATATACAAGTAATTTAATAGTAAAATATTCACGATTGAGGTGTTCATTGTCAATTATTCCAGGAAAAGCAATATATTTTATCTCATATATACTTATTTACTTAAATTAATTGAATTATATATCTTAAAGGCTTATTGGAATTTAAAAAATTGAATATATTGCACTTTGAAAAATAGCCATGGCAACAGCATTTTTGAATCACGAATAAAAATGTTACACTGAAGCGATACAATCATTTTATAATGAATTAGAGTTGGTCAAGTATTTTTTTCATAGTTGAATCAGAGAATTACATCATTACTAGTACTTATGTCAATGAACTTAAAGATTGAACAAAATTCGCACAAAGATAATTCGATTTTAAAAAATAATTTGACATTTGCGACGGACATTTTGTTTTTTTTCCGTAAACATCTCACGTATATATTACGCCACATTAAATTTTGTTACAATATTTTAAATTCAGTTTTATTAATGGTGGTTGGGATTTTCCTGAATACGATAAATACATATTTTGACTAATCTTCCACGGTCAGATGTTTTTCAATTTTCATTTTTTACTAGTTCCACTTTCAAAATGACATTTGTTTCATCAGTAGTTGAGAAAGGTAACCAGAATTTTTCAACATAAAATATATTAAAATCACATACAAAGAAAAAACTTCCTAGTTACATTTATGATAAATCATGGCCATAACCCTCTTTTGATTCTTTCATAATATTTATTGAAATTTGCTATAAATTTAACGACAAGAAATATTTACTACAAATATTATTATCTCTTAAAAATCGCATTCTTCCTCTACCCGTAAGCAAAGCAACTCATTTACTTTTAATATAAGGTTAATTTGTGTTCAATAATTTATTTAAAACTTGTTTTGAAGTAATCTCACTGCACAAACATTCTTTGAGTTTGTGTAATAAATATTTTGATAACTGCAAAATAAATGCTTAATATAGTTCTATTTTAGTTATAAATTTAGTCATCTTTTATCTATGGACCATTTATCAAATAAAATTACACATTTTCTGTTGCGCAGGTTGGCAATATGAATTAAAAAACGTGCACAAAATTATTAGAACAACATTTTACTTAAAAAAGCTGCTCTTCAAATTTAAAACTACAGATATTTATAGAATAAAATGAATTCTCTCAAAAAAAAGTTATGTGACAATATATTATAAAATACTTTTCATATCACTCTCATAGGCTTACATCCTTTCAAATTTGAATGCGTCCAATAAAAATCTGCAAAATATAATAATCAAACTCCTTATTTATGTTCTGGATATAAGGTTTCTAGACTGTATGTATGTACTATAGCATCAGAAAGCAATAATACAGAATACAGGTTTTCGTGAACAACATAACTACGTGGAGGTATTTGCTTTAGAATCAAGTCGACGTGTATTGGTTTTCAACCTGTGTGCTGGTAAACAAACTGTTTACTCCTTGGAGGCAGTGGCGTAGGAAAGGGTCCCGCCGCCCAGGGCGTTTCTTGAATTTGCCTCCCCCTCCAATAATTCCTCCACTTTTTTAAAAATTAAATCATTTTTTAGCTATGAGATTATACTTATACTGGCTTAATTTTATTTATTCATAAATATAATTTCTCTAAAAATATTGTATTTTGATATTTTTTTTCTTTTGGATTATTTTTCAGTGCAGGAACTTTTTTTAATGTGTCAAAAAAATATTTGTAAATTGTCTTTTTTATTATGTGTGGAGGAAAAGTCGAAAATTATTTCTACTATTGTCAATATTCATTTTACTAATAAGTAAACGAATTTAAAGTTGTAAATTAATTCATAACAAAAAAATACCAGATTTTATTTTGTAAACATAAAATTTGGGAAAAAACAAATTTAAAATTTAATTTTCTGGCTTTTCTCTTCACAAAATCGTTAGTAACGTTATCAACCCCGACTGTTTTTTTATTTTTTTGAGTGTACAAATCGTTAAAGTCAAAAATCGCCACTCGTCGATCTGGTATTAATGTAAATTAAATAAGAAAGAGATTTTTTAAATATATTGTAAAAGTATAAGAGTAAGTAAGAGTATTTCAATTTTCTTTCACATCTCTGCAGGAACAGCAACAATTGTTTTAATTTTTCCCAAGTAATGTTATCATGATCTTGTTTTAAGTGTTTTACAAAGCATAATCATGCGAGGAAAAAATGGTAAATTAATTATCGCTTGCGTTGATTGTTTATACGAAACAATTTTTGTTCATTACCTCTGAAGTTTTTTTCTATTTCTTAAAAACGCCACCTCCAAAAAGTTGTGTTTAACAAAAGCACAGTTTAGACGAAAGAAAGCATAATATTGAAATAAAGCTCGCATTGATTATATATCCAAAACATTTTGTATTTGGTTTTTTACCTAAAATTTCAAAATTTCAAAAATGCCGTCTCCAAAAAAGTATATATTGTCAGTGGGCGGAAGAAAATATAGTGAAAGTGATATTGCTTACATTGGTTCTGTATACATATCAATCTTTATTTTCATATTGCTTTCAAAATTTTCTGTTCATTTTCAAAAATTTCGCCCCCTCTCCTTGCTACGCCACTCCTTGGAGGAAAGATGAAGTAAACTTATTCATCTTTTGATAGGATGCAGTAAAGTTGCATTTATTATATCAATACACATACATAAATACGATCTTAAAATACGTTTTTAATGTCGGTAGATAAAATTTTAATAACACATTTAATTTTTATCACTCTTGTCATAACATGATACTAAACATGTTCGGATTAATACTTAAAGCCAACTTATTAATTACCAACTTGGATGATGTAATGATCTTAAACGATAGGGACATGGCAGGGATGGGAAATCTTGAAAGGCCTTAGTAATGTGTCTTGTTATTAAAAATGGCCTCATACAAGATACTTCAATTTTACATACTTTAAAATATCTGTATACTCTTCGCCTATAGTGAAGCCAAGGCACCACTTGAGGACCAAGAAGGCCGTTGAATACCGACTTCAAGAATCAGGCATTCTTAAACAATTTGAAGTTTAGTCAACGAAATGGCATCACTAATTACTTGTGGTAGATTTACGATTAAATGTAATGAACGATATATTCAAAAAGTGACAAATTAAAGATTTTACGACGAAATATTATGAGAGGGAAAAAGGTTAAAGAATACTCAAAATTTTGTAATTAATTGAGAAAAATTTACATTCGTTAAAAAATATTACATTCCTAGTGACATACAAAATAAGGAAAAAATATATTTAAAAGACTATTATATTTAAAAAAAAAAAAAAAGGAATCTAAATTTGAATTCAATTTATTTTCATTAATGGGTTTAATTTACACCAAAATCAATTCGGCGTAAATTCATGCATACGCGCATGAATTATTTGAATAAAAAAAATACGATTTTTGTAATACGCAAAATACTTTTTATTTAGAAATAAAAATAAATGTTTTTGTTTTTGGATATACCCAGAATTGATTAACAGTAACTTTTGTATATAAAAAAACGAAAAAAACACAACTATACATATTATATTTTTTAAATGTTTATTCATTCTAAAAAGTGGAAAATTATGTCGTTATACTTTTTACATTATTATTTTTCATACTATGTAAAGAGATTTTTTGTTTCATTATCCAGTATGCTATGTTTATATTATTGAATAACAGTTAAACTTCTGTTTTTACTTTCATACTGTCGTATTAAAGTATTTTTTTTAAAAAACGTCATAACCAATGAGGATAAATAATTGATTTCCAATAAAAGATCATTATTTTTTTTTTATAAAAAAATCTTTACAAAACAATATTGATACAAAATGTAAACATTGGCCCAATCCCAGAATAGAGGAAATAACAAACTAGTGTCTGTTTTTTTATTAAGACTCAATAGCACTGCTACTAAAAAAACAAACCTATAATTATTTTTTTCGTTCATCAAAGATTAATCGACAGATTCGGACTTTTAACATAAAAATAAAATAAAAAAATCGTAAAATCCGTCATAATATTTCAATCAATTTGTGCATGATGAATCGGAGGCATGGATGAATGTGATGTTTTCATCACTTCCCACCTACGTCAAACCTGATTCTGGAAACAGGGTGCACAACTCGTGTCCCGTTTGATTCGTTTTAAAGTCCTTTGATTTTTTTTTCTTAAAATTAAAGTATAATAAGCATACATATGTTGAGAAAAGAATTAAATTCAATAACCGTTAACTATTTTTAAATTTTAATTTTTAAAGAATTATCTTCAAATTATCAAAGACAAAGATCGCATTCATTTTTGGATTATATTATATATGCATAAATATTTCACAATAAAAACATTTTTTGTATGAAATTAAATTGCATTTTTCCTTGCGGCCCAAAACTATTTTTTTTATTCGACCTACTAGAAGCCTGGCTTACACCAAGCGTAGGGAACCTGCGGCTTTTTGGCTACTCTAGTGCTGCCCTCTGGCCAATTCTGTAACTCTGTAAATTCCTGAGATTTTGGATTTGAAAACTCCCGAAAGACCTATAAAAAAACGTACCACTCTGCTAATTTGGACAAATCCGTAAATTCTTGGTATTTTCGATGTCAAAATTTTTGGAAGACCTAAAAAAAGATCCCATTAGTAATTTTGTAAATGGTAATTTTGTGAAATCCGCAAATTTCTGGGATTTACAATTTGGCATGAAATTGTTTCCGGCCAAAGATTCCCTGTCAATGTTTACTGTGGCCTTATGTCGAATCATAAAAATGAATGCGGCCTATAGAGAAGAACAGGTCCCCCACCTTTGCTATAAACTGATACATAAAGAGAAATAGCGATTATCAATCACTGTTTTTTTACTTACCCTTGCTATTGCGTTCACACAAAAGTATAATACTATATTTTCCAATATAAATTAGGATTTTATAGTTAATGAGATGATGTAGTGTGTGTCTCTTCTAAGTCAGTATATATACATATAGTAAATATAAGCTTAAAATTAGTCCTGATGAGGATATGATATAAGCCGAAATACAATCAACCATACATAAAATAATATTTGTAGAATTAAAGAATGTTTTTACTTAATTACAATGGAGTCCAATCAAGTAAATGCCAATTCAATCAATAATCTGCTTTTCAACCAAGGTCTTACAAAAAATAATATAATTTAAGTATGCATTATAATAATAGAAGAAACCCACCAATTGTCACCCACTTACTAACATATGTTTATCGTTTTTTTTTTACTTTAACTTCTATTAATAACATAATACAGAACTGAACTGTTTTTAGTTAAATATTAATAATAATAGGAATAGCGAGTGGTTTTATCATCTAACGTGCTAGTCGCTGGCTTGTATGTGCGTAACGGATCGCTAAAAACGAGCATGAAAAAAAACACATCATCCACCTATAATCAAACTTCGGTGCTTAAATGCGGAAAGACCAACAACTACCTACATCACCACATATTACAAAATAAAACTCAACATTTTTAACAAATTTATATTGAATTTAATTTTTCAATATACTTAACGATATTTGTAATATTGGCGTTTTTATTTGAGACTCGTAAAACATTTTTTCATTCCTCGCGTTTCTGGGGTTGGCTGGAAAAAGCTCGAAAGCACACTGCGATTCCTTTATTAAATAACATAAAATTATTCTTAGATCAAATCAATGTCTAACTGAAATTTGCTACATATATTATTATCTACGATGGTTTAAGTATACCGTTTAAAACATGGAATTGGAGAGAAAAGAATAGTATATATTTCTACATCAATCTTGTAACACTTCACTTTTGCAATCTGAGGTAAGCATGTACATTTTTCAACTATTGGTATTAATTTTTGTACGGTATATTGCGTGTTGTAACATGTGTATATTTTATAAAAAAACATTCGATTGTTTTAATAATTATAATTGTATAAGAGTGATCAAAAATTTACCCCATCTTTAAAACATCCTGAATAGCTTTGAGACTAAGCGTTCTTTTTTTAATTCCTATTGGTTTGGTCACTGACAATCTAGGATTTGCTTTCCGGAATCTTCAGACATTCAAATGCGTGGATAAACTTGAACTGACGCCTAGTTAATAGTTTTTATCGAGTATACATAAGAATAAACCATAAATTTTGACTAACAATACGATACTTTAACATGAATTTACTTTTAGTGTTCACTGTCAATAATTGGTGAATAGCCAGTATATTAAGAAAGCACAATATTCTTTTGTACTTATTTCCACTTTTATTTGCCAATATCAAGACCGGTTTCTCTCATGACGAGCATTGTCATCATTTGATCAGGAATATTGTGCTTTTTTTGATGCTTTTACTGTTGAGTGTACTCAATCTTGCTGTACTGTAAATATTTTTATAATTGAGGATTAAGAATAAAGTTGCTTGATTGAATTTAAATATTAAATATGAATTGTTCAACAGTAGAAAAGTTTTCAAACGTTTTGTCACTAACGAGTTACGATTCAGGTTTCAGCTATCAGTATCTTCATGCTTTGAAGTGCACTGATGAACCTGAAACCTAAGTTAGTGCAGAAAAGTATGGAAATGTACAACGATTAATTTTGATATTGAATATCCATTTAGTCCTAGCACCTACTGTCGAAATCATAAATTGTATCCATATTAATTTGATGTTGTAATATTTGATTCTTTATAATTAAATATGCAATCTGTATGCTCACCTGTCAGTGTTGGTGCTGGCATTATAATCCGTGTATTAGTGATGAAGGCAATGGTGTTTGTAGAGGTGTTGGTGGCCTTCGCGGGTGTCATTACACTCTTGTGCCAAAAAACTTGACAAACAAATTATTTGCGACTCATGACCACAAAATGTATGCAACCGTAAAAGACACGATAAATAAAAGTCGCCATTTGCATAAACAGCAAATAAAACAACAAGCCTGGAATCTCCCAAATTTGGCGAAATATTGGTTGAAAGTCTTTATAAAAAAGGACATTGCTGTGAATACTATTGTACAATTTATAATCCATAACACAAAATTATTTTTTGGTTGTACATTTAATCTTATTAAAATGTCAATATACAGGGAAACCCGAGTCCACGTTTTTTAAGGGACCTTAATTTAAAAAAAAAACAAAAAATTAGGGAAACTAATAATGCGGGAAGGCTTTAAATAATAACAAAAATGTATGTTTGTAAAAAACCTATTGATTTATTTCACTTATTTTTATTATGGAATACATAAAAGTTTCTAATAATATGTTAAGTTGCCTATGTTTTCAAAGGGTTTTATTAGAAAACCTAATTTTGCTTGCATACGCATGCACAACGCAGAGATCAAGTGGTCCAATTCGGTTAAGTATCTTGGACTCACGCTAGATAGTCGACTTAAATTTAATGAACACGTCGCGATTAAAAAACGTCAAGCTAATGCTACAAAGGCAAGGTTGTACTTTATGCTTAACGCGAGAAGCAAACTTACTCTCAAAAGCAAGCTGCTCCTTTACACAGCAATTACTCGACCAATCATGGTGTACGCTGCTCCAATATGGACGTATGCTCACCGTAAACATATGAAGACTCTCCAGATTGTCCAAAATAAATCACTGAGACAGATATGTAACGCCCCGTGGTACGTGCGTAACTCGCTGCTTCACAGAGACTTGAAAATACCTACCATCCGCGAGTTCGTTCGTGAAATATCACAAAAGTTTCACAGCGAGGTAGGAAAACATTCTAACCCAACGATCTCTGATCTCCACAACTATGACGAGACACTGCCTGAGAATCGTTTTAGACCCAGAGCAGTCCTGCTCGACGACCCTCCATAGATCTTATATCGTATAAAATTGTCAATTTTAGAACGAACTTAGCATCACGAAAATGACTCTCTTTGTTTAAAAACAATTTGTATACTGTATGTGTGTATGTATGTATCCGCATGTGTGTGTACATGTACGGATATAGTATGGAGGAAGCATATGGAATGTGATTTGCAAAATAATGCATATGGAGTTCCCGTGAACTTCTTATCTCTGTAGTGATCGCGCCATTCCGTCTGCGAACGACGGTAAGGGGATGCAATTTACAATTTTTCAAAATCTTTATCGATGAAGGAGACTGGAAGAACCTTGACGCTGGCGCGTCCTGGTACTTGAAGCTCCATAAATTTGATATCCAAAAAAAAAAAGTTGCCTAATTGCAGTTAATTAAACTTTAACAAAGTCCCTCAATCTCGTATACTTTTGTAAGTCAACTGTTTTTTGCTATATCAATCTGTTTTTCTCCTTAATTTTTTCAATGTCTTGAATTATTTTAAGTTTATTAGCTAGAATTCTAGTTTTTTTCATGAGGTGCATTTTAGTAGTGAGTTTAAAAAAATCGTGAAGCAAGTTGCGATGCAAGATCAACTTTATAAGCGAAATGGGAAATACCCATAATGGGTGAGTAAAATTAGACTATGAAAAATAAACGATCTACACTGGAAAATGTAGAATGCGATAACTGTAAATTGGGGTTTAAATATGTATATATTCAGTAAGCATCAAAGATTCAAACTTGATGATGAAGTTACATCAAACACAATTATTTTAATTTCGATATATATACAAATAAGAAAATTTTATTATATAATACATTGCTTTTTTGTGTTAATGAACTGTTATGTATTAATTAACCATTGTAAATAACCTCTAGAAATAAAATTTCAAAAATCAGTATCATTTAATTCAAATGAAATTGAAATGAACCAATATGATAATACAGTAAAACATCGATATAACGGAAGAAATCGGGAGGATGGGATTCTGTTATGGTATCTTTCTTTTTCATATTGTGTTATAATAAAAAAAATAATAACACAAAAAATTTGTATATGGCTGGCGAAGATTTAAATCATCGGTAGGCACGTGCTTAATCAACAGCAGCACTGAATGCTTATAAGGTTTTATTGAGATTTTACTAGGATTGATAACAAATTTGTTATAATTTAAGATTTCGACTGAAGGTGCTTGGTGGAATTTCAATATTAAATTTGAATCGTTCAAATTATGTACACTCCCACAGATTTTGTCACTATCGACCCGGGTTTCGCCTTTCGGCATCTTCAGGCGTTCAAGCGCACGGATGAACTTGAACGCCTGAAGATGCCAAAAGGCGAAACTCGGGTCATTAGTGACAAAATCTGTGGGAGTGTACATAATTTGAACGATTCAAATTTAACAAATTTGTTATTCTTCCTTTAACGTTCGTAATCAACATTCATTTATCTTAATTAATCCATCGAATAAAATAATTTTGTTAATTTTGATTGTGTAATCAACAACAATCCAAAATATCAATATTGTATTACTGTTTTATATTAAATCAAAAATTGATATGTAAGTATCTTAATTCAAAATTATCATAGATAGTTTTATAAATGAAGCAAGATATATTTAGGGTGCTTCACACCAATAGACAGTAATTATATTTTAAAAAAATATTTTTAAAAGCAATAGAATGTTAATGCATATATTTTATTCACGAAATTTAATTATTCGGTCATACTTTATAAAGCAAAATCGTGAGAATGCTCTGACTTAGCTTTGCCAAGCAAATACTTCTGTAGCATCGTAATTGAAATTAATGGCTTTATTAAAATGAATTCAGAATATCGACAATTCGTTTCATATTTAAATTTTATTATTTTACGATACGTAAAAGCTGTAATCATATTCCATAGAGAAAAAAAATGTATCAACTATTGTCATAAGCTGCTTTTTATTTTGTAATGATGAATAAAAAAAAATCTCATAATAAATTTAATTATTTAATATGCAGTAAATAAAGAAATAAATTTAACTGTAATAGTATATCATTTGACTAAATAAAACCATTATGAGATTGATATAACGGTAAAACTAGTAGGCACAGAAGCAAAAACGGTAATAATCATTGGAGATGGTTGATCTGTGGCAATTGGGGCTTTTAATTCCAGGATTCATCTGATTTAGGCTTGCGCTCAAGTAAAATATATTTTTTTCTTAAAGTTATAATAACTGTAAAACCACTTCATAAAATCAAATGAAACTTTTTGTTATTGTTTTAAAAACTATAAATATTATTTTCTATGATATTATTGCCAGTATTTCGTCTTATGGAGAGCTATATGACAGTATTTATACAAATACAGAGTGTTTTTTTTTTGCTTGGCGCATATCTTGCAGGCTCTAAAGAGCTTATTTTTTGTTTGCCTTAGTGATCATTTTTGACATTTTGGTATTTGAAAAAAACTATTTTTTTAATACGTACCATCGAGTGGTCTTCCGAAGATCAATAAGACGTATTAAATACGTGATAATAACCTGGATATATGGTTGATAAAATCAGTAGCTTTTTTCGAGAAAAATAATAATTGAAATGCTCTTTTAGAAATTTTTGAGTATATTATGTATCAACTACTGTGATTTTTGTCCAAAAAATATTCCTACGTATTATAAATATGACTTAATCTGAAAGGCTAGAACGTCAAGTGAAAACACCACGACTTCAGGACTTAGCGTGTCAGTGATTATTCATTTGATAGAGATCGTTTTTTTATAGGCTAATGCTTGTCTATCCAAAAACTACGCCGCATGGCACCATACTTACAATATAACAAACACTATTTATTGTTATGGATATCAAATTTATGGAGCTTTAAGTACCAGGGCGCGTTAGCGTCAAAGTTGTTCGAGTCTCCTTCATCGCTGATAATATTGTGTTATATTGAATGTTAATAAATTACTACAAACAATCGATATTGTTATTTTTTAATAAATATTCTATTTTTTTTTTTTTTCAAAATGTAACAGTATGGATTAAGTCATCCATATTATGCGCTTTTAAATTGACGAATTGTTTGAGAAGTCCTGGCTTGTAAAAAATATTTCTTATATTCGAATTGAATATGGTATTATTTCTTCTTCTTCTTTAATAATACTCGTTCCCTATAAGGAGCATGTGGCCGCCACACGGCAACTACGTGTATCCCTGTCTCCGGCAAATTACTTTGCTTTCTCCCATGACATACCAGCATCCTTCAGTACTACCGAGAACAACCTATGGACAGTAGCCGACGATCATTTAGGACGCTGTAATCCCACCATGTGGAAGAATAGGCAGGTAGAGTTAAAGTTTTTCTGAGGTATCCGCAGCACGTAACCCAGCCAGGTCCAACGTCTCTCCATAACCACTGATGTGACGGGACGCTGTCTTTTACGTTCCCTTATATCCGAATTCTTCACGAATTCAAACCACCTCATCCCCATTATATGACCCAAACATCTCGAAGCTCAGTATACGGAGTCTTTGCTATGCGCCATGATTCGTTACCGCAAATCAGTACTCGTAGAATGCAAGAGTTTAACAAATGGCATTTGGTTTTCATCGTGTACAGTTGTGAGCCCCAGACAGTCTGAGTTGAATTAAATGTAGGTACAGCCATTCCTAGACGAATGGCTAGCTTCTTTTTTGAAAAATTTAGTCAAATTAATAATTAACAAGCAATAAATTGTAATAAAATAGTTCAATATAAATTCTAATTCGTTAGGATTTACGAGCATTTGACTCTTTGAACAATGTAATTTGAGTAATAAATATTTTACTTACATTGTAAGCATAACCTAAAGCGCATCGCTGATCATTAAATTTGCAATAAAAAACAAACAAAAAATGACCTACATTTTTTATAAACATATTAAACCAACCACTAAGAAGAAAACCCCAGAACTTTCTTTTCTGCAAAATATATTTTTAACGTTTTTTTATGCTATTGAATCATTGAGGAAAGTATAGCATCAATATTCATTCCTCTTATGAGGTAAAAAACTGTGTACCTTTTGTCGGAATTAAAATTATTATCTCGAAAAACCTATTCAAACAACATGCTTTTTTTTTCGACATAAGTTAAAACAAATAGACCGAACATATGTAATATAAAACTGATCGGAAATAAGTACACGAAAAGTTCAATTTTAGGACACGTTCTTCTGTGCTTTATGAATTAATTAAAACTAAACTTGTGATTATAATTAAAATAAAATCCAATTCGGGGCAAATGGAGTACTAACGATAGATTTCAACAGAAGGCGTCAATTGTTAAAACTACCGCTTAAGGCAACGATTTCGAACCTGGGAGGCGCGAACAGTCCAAAATATATATTTACACTATAAAACGGTCTTTATTACTTTATGAAATAAAGAATGGGGAGGCGCGAAGATATTTTTTCTTCAAAGGGAGGCATAGCAACATAAAGGTTGAAAACCACTGGCTTAAGGCAGCGGTGGGATGCCAATATCTTAACAAGGGGCTCGGTAAATCTCTTCCACAGTGTCTTCAAGTCATGGAATATAGACGATGCATGAACCGTGGCCCGCAAGCCATATGCGGTCAGCTAGGGTCTCTTTTATTATGCAGCCGAAGTTAAAATATTTTTTAAATAAATGAAAGGACAACCAAGTCTTGTTAAATAATAAAATTTTATCATATACAGAAGCTGCAGTTAGGCGCTGATTTTATTTGAGACAAATGACTTTCTTATCTTAACAAGGGGCTCGCCGGCCGCGCTGAAATTTATCAAGGGGCTCGCGCGAGCCCCCCCGAGCCCCCCCGAGCCCCCTCCAGCCCATCCCTGGCTTAAGGGAAGGAGAGATTAGATGATTTTTTATACATGCCCGCTCTCAATGTGGAGCATATGATCTCTTCGTGGAGGTATCTCTGCGGCCGATTACTGACCAATAAATCAATCAAAAAATCAATGCATAAATGTGGCCACTCAGGGACTCGAACTTTAATACACAGCACGCAAAAACGAAAGCCGACTTGGCTACGTAGACCGACTTATAATAATTATTAAAAAACTAATTTTAAGATTAACTTTTCCTCTTTATATTCCTGGTAATTTTTACTTTTTTTTAGCAACACCAATTATGTATTTAACCTTAAAGTAATTCATCTCAACATAAGCTTGATAAATAATCACTAGGTACTTCCATTTTTACATTGTGCTGCAAGAAAATAGTAATAAATCACATCGTCTCCATATTTCGCAGAATATTTGATAATAAGTTAAACAGAGCGTCGTTAAGTCCAGGTTAGGTTTTCTCGGAAGGTGACCTGAATTTTAAATTGTTGAGTCATTTATTGCTGTGCAAATTGCTTCCTTGTTCTGAGACCACAATCAAAATGAATGAGCTGTTCCTACCACTTCTATTGTTTGCCTTTTTTATTTTGTAATAATTATTTTGATGTCGGTAGACTCTGACAGAAGTTTCAATGCTGAAGTTACGCAATGTAAATAATTGACGGTTGTCTAATGATACTGGTAATTTTATTAAATTTTTCAATGTTACCGTACCCGATTCATTTTTATAATATTAGACTCAAAACTTTTTATTCAACGCCGACGGTTTTGAAACTCGACTCCTTCGTTGTGACAAATTCATGATAACAGTATAATTTTTCAAAGAATATTCAAACACGTTAATAACGTAATACAGATAATTCTGGAATATTGTTATATTCCAATATCGTAAAAATAAGGTAAGTTACTACTTAATAATTATATTTATTATTGTTTGCTGGAATAAAATTGACGTAAAAAGTCCATAAGAGAAATCTAATATTTTTTAACCAAAGTATTTACACTGCATCGGTCTCACAAGCCTCAGTTTATTCTTAGACAAAGGTAAATCGAATAGTTTCGTACAAAGTCCGACTCCATTGGCGTCTCGTGTTCTATTCGCGCGGATAAAATAATCAAGAGGGAATTTTCCCAGTATGACCTCGCGCCGGTTCAAGGATATATTGTCACTCTGTACAGCGTGAGTGTGTTCCCACAGCCACCAGTCTCCCACCACGACCGCCGCCACGCTGGTATAATCCACGAGAGGGGATCTTGCCAAGAAGGTTCATTATTTATAAAGTAATTATATTATAAACTATGTATACACTAAAAAAGCTTTAAAGCTTTAAACTTAAAAAGCTTATTAATTCCTGTCACCTGTGTATTTTTGTTATCGTTGTTGTTTATTTTTCCTTCTCCTCCTACTTTTTGGGTCAAAATTTATAAAGTTTGTAAAATAACGACATCACGAGAAAAAAAATGCAGTCACTGCCAAGTAATTCACCCGGACTCGTTGGATCTATAAAATGTAGCATCATGACTCCATGCGCTTTTGAAAATTTGCTGAAAATTCTTGCAATAAGAATTATACGATTTACCGTAACTGATCATAGTACAAAATTGTTGAATTGGTACAGATAAGTCAGGAAGAAAGAAAGTATTTCATTTCTTTAAAATTATTTATTAAAATAAATTTTAATAAACATGTGAGCTAGTTAAAGAGCCTTTACTATTTGAACACTTGTAAAGAAATTAAAACAACGATTATTATAAGTATTATAAAAGCAGTAAAAAATTCTTGACCGTTTATGGAAAGATTTAGGTGGAATCTTTTTAGGAAAAAATAACAACTGACTATCCAAGTAATGCGTTTGTTGTCAAGGGCGACATCCACAAATAGATATGTATTTTTCAGATGAGTAATTCATAGAAAAGCTTAAAGAATGTCTGGGCATATGCGTATTTTTTTTAATAGTGACAATATATAATATAGGCTACTGGAAAAATATGATGAATAAAAACAAAACATTTTTATCCAACAAAACGAATTAATTGTAAGTAAAGTTTTTCTAATATTTCATTCGCATTATTTCTAAATGAAATCATTGATTATTTGATGGACTTTATTACGACAATTATTTTTTAGTTTATTGACTACTACCTTTTCTTTTGGTATTTAATTATGACGTTTAAAAATTACCGCTCATCCTGCATTAATAAACTATAAAATTCTTCATAGAGTAAGTGAAGTAAGTACATTAAACGTATTCTGAGGATAATTTTATGCACAAAACAAGTACTAGTGCTGTTTTTCTTTGTTATTGTTTTTTATGAACATTACTTTATCTTTTCTCATCAGTGCCAGTAAAACGCTATAGAAAAACTTTTAGTGGTCGCTATTTTGTTTTGATACAGATAAAACAAATTATCGAAAAAATATAAATCGTAGAAAATATTATATACATATGTTGTTTAATAATATTAACCATAGATAAATATGAGAGATGGGGTCGTTTAGTTTCTCAAGGGCGACTATTTGATCGAACCATTTATTTGTTTTCGTTCAAATTCCAAATAACGCACATTTATACAGATTTTTTGGATTTCGAAAAAAAACGTTTTCCGTCATGATGGTAAAACCGGTAACGGCTTCTTTTGTGAATAAAATATCTTCAAATAAAAATTAGTTACTTTTCTTGATGATCAAAAATAAGGTATATTTCATTTCACGTACATCATACAAATTTCATTTTTTTAACAACGTCAACTCCGAATGTGAAGCGTTTGTACTATTAGTAAAGCTTATTTCGACGGATTGTTCTACGAGAACTGCTTGTGAATCATGATTGCGCTTCTATCACTGAAAAAAAACGTTATGTTTTGAGTCCTTTCAAAATTATTTTCCCAATAATACAGCTAGTTGTGTGGGTTTTAAAATTGACATCTCTGATTTCTCGCAGGTTTTCTCTCGTTTGCTTGAAATAACTAGATCACCTCCATTTCACAGTTAAAACGATTTTTGCTAAATTTTATCAATACAGTTTATTACCCGTATTTCTACGATTGCGTGTTATGATCAGCCTGCATTCATTCAGGCCACATTGTAGCACTTTAACTTGTTTCAAAACAAGTCTGAAACATAGGGTTGATCTTTGGCACTTCTGATTTAGCACTGACAATATACTGTTGCAATTTAACTACAGCCTTTCAGTCACCGCAATCGAGAGGAATTGCTTTAACCCCAACCCCAAATAGATTCAATATTTTCAACCGAAAGTATGGATATCTTTGATATCTTATAATTTCTGCCCTACTCTATACTAGAAATCTAAAAGTGAGGAGTAGGTACAAAGATATACACTCACGGGGGGCTGCCAATATTAAACAAGGGGCTCGCTTAATATCAAAGCAATTCTCCGTGTTCTGGGGAGGGAGTGAATTTTTTCATTCCTATGCAATTGTATGCACTTATATACACTTATAATATGCAGTACTATGCAATTTACCGTAAACTTATCAATGTAAATGGCTAAAAAAGTATTACTGTATATAATGAAGCTGTCGTAGATAATATGTAAGTCGGAAATTGCAGTTACTTACTAATTTTATCTAAACATATTGTTTTATCTTCAATTAACAAGAGGCTTGCCGGCCTGAATATAAATTAACAAGGGGCTCGCGTGTGCCCCCTATATACACTTACTAGGTATTAACCATTTTTAACGTCATCTTTATTCTTAAGAATGCCGCGAAATGACGTACACACAATCATTTATTGTTAAATACTTCTTTTGACCTCGTTAGATGTTAATATTAAGAATAAAACAGCAATTAAGCAGTATAGCTTCATTTTCACTATGTATTGATTGTTTTTGCATTGGTACATACAGTGTTAAAAAAAAAAAAAACCGAAACTCACATCTTGTGATTTTTTTCTAATCGGTGCCCGTTCCGATCGTTCCCAATTTCAAGCATATGGCTTCATAATGGAGGTATCTGAACAGAAGTTTTTTTACGAGGACTGCTTGTTACTCAGTTTCTCAATGATTTTTATTTATTTTCCGAAGAGAGTAATGATAGAAGAATAGGGTGAAAACGGGACTAGTGGTTAACTAACCGCTCTCGGTTTGCTTCATACTGTGATTCAAATCCGTGATATCCATCACAAAAACCAACCACGAAGACCACTGCGCTATGGACCCGACTGTCGGGAAAAAGTGTTGTAAATAAGAGAGTTTTCAAAACAAAACAAAATATAAACCATTAGACCCCCTAGTTCTGATAACGTAGTAAGTTTATGGACCTGGTATTTTTTTGAACATTACACGAAAAAAAGACCGAATATAGAAACAAACATACTGGTTTTTGATTTAAAAAAAATCAGTTTTTAAAGCAAAATAAAAATAAAATTTTACGAATATTGATTTGAAACATTGCAAATTGCAATAAAAGGTGCCGGAACGCTGTTCCATCGTACATATATGACATTATCCTCGTAGAACTAAATACTTTGCCATTATTTATTTACTTTTTTCTTTACTAATTTCCAACAACGTCTGAGTACTTTTTCCAATATCTTTTCTGTTATAGTGCAACTTTAACACTTTAATTTTTAACCCTTTCAAGAACTGTCTGCCATACAATAGTATTTTGATTTACGTTTTAACCATTAATCTTTGATTTTTCATTCTTATATCGTTAGCAACATTTGAAACAAGCTTGGTATAATACTCAACTAAACAATATTGCTTCAATGTATTACAATATAACATTTGAAGGCAATATCCTATGATGACTTTGCGGTAATTTTGTCAATCATTTGGCAATAAATTTAATATTTTTTATTTGCGGATGTTCGTTGCAAGTCGTTTCGTATATTGTACAGAAGGTCTTGGCAGGTTCTGTAATTTTGTTGTAAAACCTCTTCAGACACGTAATCGTAAAGAAAATATGTTTAACAATACCAAATATTTAATTCATAAAAGATATGATAACTTATTATAGTATATATAATCAAATGTGTACCTCTTTTACGCGAATTTTACGAAACAAATTTCAAATTTATTATGAAATTATTTTTTCTTCATGAATTTTATAAAGTTAGTTAATAACGTGACTGTGAAAAATAAATATATTTTTAATGTATGCGGTAGTGATGCAACTGAAGTTCAATTTACTTAAATTTTGTTTTTGAGATTTCTCATTGGAGATTTTCATTGATCGAAAAACCAAGAAACGGACGGCCTTTGTAAGATGATAAATACAAATTAAAGGCCATAATTGATGGTAATCTACGTCAAAACACTGAAGAGATCGCTTTAAAAATGGGAATTGAACAATCATCCGAGGTGCTACATTTGCTTCGCATGGGAATGATATCCAAGGTTTCACCACGATAACGAACGACCTGTTTTGGAAATACTAACGCAACACAAGTTAGGAGAATCGAATTGGGAAATAATGAAGCATCCACCGTATTTTCCAGTTTTTGTTCCATCAGGTTTTCACTTATTCAGATAGCTACAATCATTTTGAAATAAAAAAAAATACTTCAATTCCGTAAGTCAAAACATCCCTGGATTTGTTTTTTTTCATTTAAGTCTCTTGATTTTTATATCAAAGAAATTAATAAGCTTATGAAAGTATTCAAAAATTCCATAAATATCGATAAAGATAACATAATTGACTGATATAACAAAGGTTTTGAAAATACGTTAAAATTTTTTCATCAACCCAATAATACAAAATTCTTAAATGAAATAACGTTATATTAGCTATTTTTTTCAAAAAACAATATTTAAAAAAAATCAAAAATTAATCATATACTCTTTTATCTTATCACAGTCAGTGCTGGCACGAGGTTATTTGGTGCCCTATGCAACGGTCATTGGTGGGCCTTCTTTTTAACAAATCGTCCTATTTTTTTCAGAATTATAAGACGTATTTTTTTATATATCCATATCAGCTCCTAATATGAAACATGTGGCCTCCTAATGGAGATATTTCAACAGAAGTTTTTCTACGTGAACTGTTTGTTACTCAGTCACCCAACCTCTCTTTTTTGAATCATATAGAATACGACACATAATTACAACAAACATTTTAAAAAAATATATATTCTATTATTTATTATTATAAGAGTATATATAAAAAAAACTTTATTTGTGCACCTCCAAATGTTTTGCGCTTTAGGTGACTGCCTATTTCACCTGTATGGTGGCACCGGCCCTGGCCGCAGTTGATGTATTATATTAACAGAAAAAAATTACGAGTTGTTTCCATACGACGTATATTCACACACGTGATGAATCCATTATCTTCGGAATTGTAGCTACTTCTATCCGATACGCAAAATGCGAGACTCATTGTAAATTGTTAACGATATGTCTGATTGTCTGGGAAACATATCGAACTCCTGGGGCGGCAGATGCAGTTATTCTTGTAATACCGGCTTTTCTTATGTACTGGAAAGAATCAGTACCAGTGAGATAAGCAGAAAAACAACGGAGAAGTGGCATTCTAACATTTTTCTCAATTCAACCCTTTAACGTACGGTTTTTCTACATTATGACAAGTGAACCAATGCTTTCAAATATCTATTTGTTCTAAATAACAGCAGACGTAATTAAATGGGCACATGAAAACGACAAGCAAAAACAAAAACCAATTTTGTGCAATAGAGAAATACAGAAAAGTAAATAATATTTAAATCACCATTTAAATTAGAAGAACATCTCGTTGCTGAATATATCTATCGCTCTAGTTGAAGAATTTTTTTACCGAAGATTCGTAGCAACAGACAACTCATATGACTAAAGCAAAGTTTTAATTGGTTTCGGCCATGTAGATAGAACGTGCTGCGGATGCCTCCGGAAAGCCTCAATCCAGCCTGCCTCTTCTTCCGACGTCCGTCAGGTACTATCCACAGGATGTACCCGGCGGAACTGAGGGATGCTGGCATGTCAAGGAAGAAAGCAAAGCAATTGGCGGGAGACAAGAAAACATGGAGGTGCCACGTGGCGGCCATATGCTCCACATAGGGAGCAAATATGGTCAAAGAAGAAAACGAAAGCTAAAAGTTGTGAGCATCTAAGTCAGTGGAGGAGGACCTGCGGCCTTTTGACTACTCTGATGCGGCCTTTTGACTTTATCAAAATATTCATTTTGATCAGAAAATTATACGCAAGCGTTTGGAAAAAAAGCGTAATCAACCCATTATATGTTCAACAGTCGAAAAAAGGGGACAAGTGTCAACGTTTTCTTTACTGCGGCCTTGTGTTGAATCAGATAAATGAATGTGGTCTTTTGAAATGAAAAGGTTCCCTACACCTAATCTAAGTTAATAAATAGTCTTGAGAATTTCATGAATATAAGCTCAGTGTAGCAGAAAAAAGCAACATTCTTTAAAATAGAAAACAATTTTAGAAAATCAAAAAAGTGAAGCGATAGCATTCCCTTTGACGAAGCCACAACATTAAACTTGTGAGTCATCTTTTCGGGCACAGCCAAATTTTACGTGATAACCCACAGCTCATGTGTTTTCGTTCACGCCACTGTTTAAATCGGCACAAAAATATTTCTATTAAATTTAATGATCATTGTAATACATGAAAAATTTTCAAAACTGCACTTTAATACAGCGTTTTATATAATATATTTTACCTCATTAGTTATAGTTAATGCAATCAAAGGATGATGCTTTTTCCACCTTTTTACCAAGAACTGACCTTGAACACTTTCAAAGTGACCGTTTTCTATGTCGCCAAATGCTAGATATTTTTTTTAATAATTTTGAATTATTTTTTACCAAACTGTAATCCGTTTTTTATTAGTCATGCGAATTTTTCTGTTTGCAATACGCTTCATATAGTTATTAATTACCAGCTTAATGTCCGAGTTAAACGTTTCCGCCTTCTAAATTGAAACGTAATCTAGATAATCTGATTTATCTTAATAACTACTCGCTGGCCATTTTAATAACCCGGCATCCTGGCTTATAAATTATTTATAAGCTACAGATAATATTATATAAATTTTGCCAAATCAATATTCATCGCCGATTAATAAACAAGTCTGCCAGAGTCACATCCATTCTTTATGTACCGATTGACCTAAAAATTAGCGTTGTTATTTGCAAATAAATAAATTCGACGTAATACAAAAAAATAAAAGTTGACGGGAATAATAACACAATATGGTAACCATTCTATCAATTTAATTAAATGGTGGCTTATTTATAAATACATGTGTATATAATTCACACCCGTAGTTTTAGACTATTATAAGTCAAAAACAAATCATTGCGAGTAGATAATGTAGAATGGTTATAAAATATCATAATTTATTTTGTCAAAAACTTTTTCAAGTCCAAATGAATGTTAAAAAAGGCTCTTATGAAATTTGTAGTTTTCTAATTTAAGAACAAACTTAGCATCACGAAAATAACTATTTGTTTGACTTTTTGTGTACTGTATTTGTGTATGTATGTATGCGCATGTGTGTGTACATGTACGTATATAGTATGGGGGAAACATATAGAATGTGATTTGCAAAATAATGCATATGGAGTTCCCGTGAACTTCTTATCTCTGTAGTGATCACGCCCTTCCGTCTGCAAACGATGGTAAGGGGATACAATTTACAATTTTTTTTAAACTTTATCGATGAAGGAGACTAGAAGAACCTTGACGCTAGCGTGTCGCAGTACTTAAAGCTCCATAAATTTGATATCCAAAACAAAAAAACTTAAAAAATGAATATTTAAATAAAAATGTACATATTTGGTCAGATAACTATCCTTGGCAAAATATGACGTATAACGTATTTTCCTGCTTTTTTAAATATACTGAATTTGTTTCCACCGAGCATTAACACTATTCAAGTGATTACTTTGTAGCAATAGGCAATATGATGTAAAATAATTAATACCACTAGCTGAAAATTTACTATTACTGTAAGTATACTTTAACCGTCGTAAATTTCATATGTTTAAATACATGTATCGAAAATTGCAAATATATACTGATGTGATCTGATAATATTTTATTGTTTTAATTAAACAAGGGGCTCGTCAGCCTAAATAAATGTTAACAAGATGCTCGCGCGAGCCCTTTCTGGCCCAGCCAGATATGAGTAATAAGTACAAAACATTATTTTATTATTTTTTAATGTTATATAATTTCTTTTCAAGTACTGACAGTGGATACCTTAAAATGATAAATAATAATAAGACTATTTCTTTATTATCGTTGTGGTCGCCCTGTAAACAATGGCGGGAAATATAATAAATGAATATTATATAAGCAAAATGTAAACATGTGGCGTGTATGTGTAAAATATTAATGAAGATGTATGTGTAAATGTGAATTTAGCTTGAGTAACGGTATAGCGTCGCGTCATATCGTTCTGATGACATTATTGATTTTGGTCTTCGCGTGTTCGTGCTCATATGATATAAAAAAAGAAGCTTGCTTACTGTGCAGTTTTTTTTTATCGACATTTCACGTTTGTGTTGATATTGTTAACATTATTTTTTCATTAAAGCTTTTGAAAAAAAAATAACGTTTGATTTTGGATATGAAATTAAATTTGATAACTTTGTTATTCTACTTCATCAGATTTTATCAAATTTATTGTATATTAAAAATAAACTTCCAAAAAGTTACCGCCGAATCTATTGAAGATTACTTTCACGGTTTTCACTGACAATATTTAAAATAAAATTCATATTTACATTATCAACTTTTTTTGAACATTATCAACACCAATTCAGTGAATAATACTCGCCATGAAGCGACATCGGTACTTATTTTGTTAAATAAAAGTGTGAATTAGTACAAATGTGTATTTTATTTTTTAAATATATTAAAGATATTGATTTTGAAATTTACGTATCATAAATTATAGAAAACGTCGGATCCGTGGTGCAGTGTTCAGTTTCGTTATTTTCCATGACTGAACTTACAGATCGTCCTGGTACGAAAAGCATTTGTTTGCAGTCTGCATGATGGCATGTGTGTTTAAAAATCCTTTTCACCATTCTAATCCTAAAGAAAGTTCATGGCGAAGTTGATAAACTGACTACATCTCTACTCTCTTCGAAAAAAGCGAGGGTTAACAACTGAGTAACAATCAGTTATTGTAGAAAAAATCTGTTAAAATATCTCGTTTATGAGATGATATGCTTTATCGGGAACGCACATGAATTAAAAATAATTGAGCACTATTTGTACATCGTAGAAAAAAAATCAACAAAAAAATCAATAAATAATATTGTTATATTGAGCATAAGTAGATATATAAAAATATGTTTATAGCACACAACAGATAAAAGTTACAATTATCTGTGTAATAATCAAGCTATATATTTTTTAAGCCATGGTGCATATAAAATCTTGATGGTGGCTTTTCAACAAAAGTTTTTGTACTCTTGGTATTCATTCTCTCTCTTCTATAGATCAATCTTGCAATGAAACAAAGTATAAGATTACAGATAGAATAGTTAGCTAATCGCTCTTGCAACCTGTGTTGTAGTATACCTTGTTTTTTGATTGTCACTGGTAAACTCCGTTTCATTTTCAACTTTTCCTTAAATAGTCAATGCTCTGACTATAAAACATATCGCGAGAATCACAAAACGAAAAATAATCGAGATATTGACAAAAAATAATTAGATTAAAATTCTTTTTCATGACTAACTGTTTCATCACAATTTTAAATGAGACATCGCGATGACACATAATTACATTTACATACGTAATTTTTATATCCCGTTAATTTCTTCTGAATGTTCCGAGTATTTTTTAGATGATTGTCGTCGTAGATATTTGAGCAATTTTATATTTACCACAAGCTTTTATGTTTTCTTAGTATGCATATACATAATAAATACGTCAGGTTCAAGTGTAAAGAAGATGTGACCCGTTAACAGCTAGAAAAAAATAACGTTTTTTATCTTGTAAGCTAGCAATTTTCTAAAAACTAATAAAGGAAAACCTAATATTCATTTTGTGAGTCCTTAAGGGATGTCGGACTCTTTTTCAATGATGCAAACTCTAAAAAATATGTATTGACGTCGTAATAATAACACACTGCTGGGTAGCGTGTGTGGTTAGTAGGTATGCGACACACTGGTGGGTCGTTAGCTTTAGAATGGTTAAATACACACATCCCTGGCTTAACACGATTTTCGTTTTGGAGATGTTTATTTATTAATCTTGCATTGTTAATATTACGGCAAAAACAATAAAAGATATATTACAAATGGCAAGAAATATAGAAATTCATTTTCTAAATAATGATCCGGATATGGATCGAGCTTTAAAATTTCAACGAGAAATGAAACAATGCATTGCTAGATATGAAGAATTTCACACGAATCTCAAAACAGTTAGACAATCAAAGATTACAGATTTTTTGATAAGACCGATGGAAAATGACGGAAATAAATCGAAGGCATTGGTGAAGGCACTGATGATGACATTCAGCCAAAAAGAAGAAAAAAAACCCCGTGATAATTGTTAGTGATTGTGAGATCGAATAATATGTGTATGTTTTATACCTAATATGTTTCAATAATTTTTCAAAAGTAATACGTATTTATTTTATTCATGTTTCTAAAAAGATACCTATAACCTTCTTTTTCATAATAGGGTAAAAATATCTAAGTATTTCAGTTCTACAGTTTTTTTTATATATTATACGTTGATAACTATTTCGGCTTTCGCCATTGTCAGAACTATGCTTTAAACGTAAATTTGCTCAGCTATATATACTGGCTAAGAAGAGATACACAATGCATCATAATATTCTTTTTCCTACATTTACTAGTTTCGCTTTACACAGTTTCGTTAAACACGGTGATCTAGCATAACCTGTCTTCCGTGTTAAGCGAGGCATGGGTGTACTAGGAACATCTTTCATGGATACATAACAATAAACGAAAAGGGATGTTAAAAGAGCAATTTCAAGCAAAATTACATAAATTGGTAAGATAATTAAGCTCTCTAAAATTGAAGTAGCCAAGAAGTAGAATGTTAAAACGTTACTATTTGACTTTTTAAGTATAATCACGTGTTTTGGTGTATTTAATATTTCTATTTTAGGAATATTATACTATTGTAGAGTGTCTTCACTGAGCTCACATCGCTTTTACGATACTTTAGGACACATAGAATAGTATAAGGTATCTTATTCATTTTGTTCCTAAAATACCATATGGATCACTTTACTTCTCAGAGGCTCGATTAAAAATTGTATTATCGTTTTCCACAGTCCTTGGTTGATTTCTCAACGTCATTGGCGTCGTTTAAAGCAGTGCTTCCCAAATTGGGGGCCGCCGCGTAACATGTTTTGTATTGAGGAGGGCCGCGGATTATTTTTTTCAGATTTAGTGGGCCATGGAATGAAAAAGGTTAGGAAGCACTGGTTTACAGTGCTAAAAAATTTGAATCCTAGTACGGATTGTATCATAAATTGGTTTTTAGATATATTTATGGATTCTTTTCGAACACATGGATTTTTTTGATGATTGAATTTTCTTCTTACCTAGGTTTACCTGGAACCCGGGACTGAAATAGGAAAGCCGGTCGCATATGGTTACAAGCCCTGATTTTTTTCCCACGGGTTCCAGTTTGGACAAATTATTCATTTAATATATGGATGGTCTATGCGATGACATGGCTTATTGAAATGTTTAATTTTCCCTCAAACCACCAACCCAATATTTAAAATGGGGCATAACAAGAGCAGTTAGCTATGCACTATTCCGTTCTTAGTCCAGTTTTTTTTATTCGTACTCGCTTTGAAAAGGAGAGGTTGAACAAATGAGTAACAAGCAGCTTTCGTAGAAACAAACTTTGAGATAAACTTTATTATACTTCATATATCACATAGGAATTAAAAATGTTAAGAACTCTATATTTTATTTTGAGTTAGTAAGTAAATAGTAGTTCAGTAGAAAATAGTTAAATGAAATCTTTCAATAATTTGAACAAAAAATATATATGATCTTTTTTACATTCTGTTGACACCTCCAAGAATTAAAGCAATAACTCAATTTTTGTTGTTTCAAAATGGAGATAATTATTTGGTGAAAATTCTTGTAAATCATTAAAAATCATAAGAATAAGCCCGCATCAAAAAATAATCCATCATTCACTCCTGAAATATCAAATGTTTCCTTCAATTTCTTGTTCTTTATGCCATATTTATTTTAAACGATTTTATAGCTGAAACTTGGTGTGAAAATGGTAAAATTGTATGGTATCGCGTTACAAAAGTCACCAAAAAATGAAAATACAATAAATTCGAACTATTTAGTTTCGTTGCTTCTCAGCGTTCATTTTTTTATACGCGATTAAATACGTGCAATTAAAAAAAACATCATCTCCAAATTTACGATGCTTATCTCTAAATGCTCAATCTTCTAAGCGAAATGCGTCATATTTTTATCTGTTTTTTGTCGATGTTCCGTTATTTCCCTGCGAATTGACAAAGAAAACACGGTTGCTCGTCTTTGTTATATGGTTCGGAAAAACACAAGAATCACAGAGCAAATATTAGCAGTAGCGTTTCTTTTTCCCACATAGACAAACAAAATACACTGACGCAATATAATAACATATTGTATCCAACGTTCCCTCTAATTTTTCTATGTCTATCTATCAAAAATTAAGTATATTCACTTAAGAAAACTTCTTTGGATATAAATTTCTAAAAATATAACTATTTGAACTCAGTTGCTTAACATAAAGAAGGAGAATGTCACATGGTGGCATTATGAATCGTCTAGAGTTGGTTTTAAGGGATATTACAATATTACAAACGTATACTGCTACAAAAAGTCACCTATAAGACAAAAACCGCAAATTGAACTATCATGAAGATAATGTTCTATGGAAAATTCTGAGCCATTTGACATAAAATCGACATACTGTTACTACGTTTTTTTTTTAAACATATTTTTTTTCCTTACTGGTTTTTTTGTGTAGATTTAATGACATACTGTAGTTTTGTATATAAAACATTCATATATATACAAAGTCATGACAGAGTTGAAAGAAAAGAAGGTTTAATTAAATGGGACGATTTGTGTTAGTGAAAACAGCGCTAGAAAATCTGACGTGAAAAAATCAAATAATACAAATACATTTTAGGTTTGAGAATAAAATCGGTCACAGTTTGTAATATGCCTCTGGAAGTTAATTCAAAAATCGCTTTGAAAAGTAGCGTAAAATGTTTATTATAGAATTCGAGCCCTAAGCCCTGCAACCCAGTAGACGTAAGATACATTGCATAAATACTTCTGAAGCATCTGACATCATCTGGAGGACTACGTATTACTGGATACTCAACTAGAAAACATTCTTGGTTCACAAAGTTATTGCAGTAACGTAATTGGAGCCAAGAATCAATAAACGTGTTACAAATACACAGAGACAAATATTACCCTAATGATTTTGTCATAATTCAAACAAGAGTAAATACCATTTCATAATATATTTGTAATTTTCAAGACGTTGTAATGTTTGAAGTATGCGAGATTTACAATTGTGAATCAAGTGACCCGCTAGGTTTGAAAGACTGCTCGAAAGGACTTTTTGTATGAACGGATAGAGTATGAAACACCCAACAATATTCTTGGATAACAATTACAATTAATATATATATATATATATATATATATCTCCAGCATAGGATTACCCCATAGGCGCATGAGTCTCGCGCTCGGGGCCTTCGAAGCTTAGGGGCCTCAAAAAAGCTAATATAATATTTATATGCAATCCTGTAACAGGATTCCTGTTGTCTGAAAAAGAGGACCTCCAAATTGTATTTCGCCTGGGGCCTCCCAATCGCGTAATCAGTCACTGTGTATATTTTTATGGTAGAATTTGGATAAAGCTTTTTACGTCGTATTGTCGAGTACGATACATTGTCAAATTATAACTATTTCAAATTTATTTAGTAGCATCAACTTTTCACGCTACTTTAATACTTACCTGAAATAAAATGTAAATTTTGCCGGTTTGGCTAAATACAACACAAAATCTGCGCACGCCACTGTCGTTACCAGTATGTAACAAAACAATGATTTTTCTAACGAGTCATTATGTACCGTAATAGCATGAGACGCATTCGCTAATCTTACGTTACTTGCTCATCACAATCTTACGTAACAATTTTCTTCTGAATAATAATGAGAAAAAAAAATTAGAACAATGCTTAGGTCACAAGTTTATGTTGTTATTTTACACATATTTTTCTTTTACAGAAGCATCTGTTTCATCGGTTTTTTTACTCCAGGAAAAGAAGGGAAACTTTATGGCTTTATAACATTCAATTAATAGATTATCACTAATTGAATATCAAATCATGATGTAAGAAGCAATAATACTGCTTATAGATTAAAAAGGGATATAAGAGACGTATACATATATGTAACGTCACGCATTAAGATAAGGAGAAGATTGGTTCTATAAATGTGATGATCATGGTTGAAATATTGAATTATCCATCTTATTTCTGTTTTGATTTGTGCGTTTAATGCTCGAGTTTATTCTATCCTATGTACACAATATACTAGTGCTTACCCCACAGATGACGCTTATGAATAAAAAGGTGGTTATGGCTTACAAGCAGTTGTCGCCTTCCACCGACCATTCAATTACTCCATCATAAATACAAATGCTTCACTATGGAAACTACCATCCTCATTTAATACGAGAAAATGCAAATTTAACAGAACACGTGAAACCTGAACCGAAATTTACGTTTCTGATGGCGCTCGTTGTATTGTGCGTTCCCTAATATCAAACCATTATCTGAAGGAGGCATATATTGTCGAAGCTCAATATACGGTTTTTCTAAGACTTCGTCAGGTGCCATGATTTGCTACCGCAAAGCAAGACTGTAAGACTGCAAGCATTGAACACGTCATGACATTTAGTATTAATCGTGTACAGCTCTGTATCCTAGACAGTCAAAATTTAGTTAAATGTGTCTTGAGCTATCCCAAAGCGAATAGCGAGGTCCTTCTTTGCGCTACCGTCTTCCGGGATATATACACAGAGGTATCTGAAGCTGCTGACCTTCTCGATGATCAGTCCTAATTATTATATCGTATTTTTTTTATTTTCGTGGTTATGATTCAACGTAAAAAAATATATGATATAGGTATGCTAAAAATAATATTTATCGTCAACAGTATTATGTTAAAAAATAAGTATTGTATTACAATTTTATCAAATTAATATTATATATCCGATACATTATTGGCTTTAATGCAATCTTCTTTGCAATACACTAAAATTTGATAGTAATTTATGTCTTACCATCGTGAAATCAACGGTACAAATCTGAGTTCAAGGAACTAAACAAAAATAAGCGAAATATGGCATATGCTATACGAGGAAAATCATTTAATTTCTAAGACTCTTACATCAAATTGATTGCTTTGAAGTATCTCGCATAAAATATAACGCTTTTTTGTATGCCTAAATAGGTTTTTTTTAACAACGCTAATAAACATTCTTAATTACTTGAATAAAAATATTTTTTTAGCACGCGCGTCAACTTATTTGATTTAATTATAATTTAGATCTGATTTACTTATAAGCTCAAGCCGTCGAATAAATTCTTAATAAAATTGACCACATTTCCATTTTAAAACAATCAATTTAATTACTTTGTAATTGTAACATTATAGTTTCGTTTGGCAATTTTATTATTAAGACATTTATAGAGATTTTTTTAATGCTTGATTTATTGAAACCTATTATTAAATTTTGTATTGCTACATTTCATTATGTTGATTGTTAATCATTGCTATTTATAATGATTTCGTTTATTTATGTCTTGCTCGATTAACATTTTTAATAATTTTAATATTCTTCAGTGACGGTTTACTTATTTACCTCCAATCAACTTTTCTCTTCATCTTCATCAATAACGTCACATTTTTTAAGGTGTGTACTTAACAGCAGGGGTGGGCTGAAGGGATTTGGAGGGAATAGCTCGAGCCTCTTCTTAAATTTTACTAAGGCCAACGAGCCCCTTGTTAATTTAAAAGAAAACAATATTCTCAAATTAAATTAGTACATAGTTACAATTTCTGACTTACATATTATCTCAAATAAAATCAAAGTGACTTTCTGTCTTATTCGATTCCTTAAATTGTCACTTTCATACGTTACCCTTTTAGTATAATTATTAATACGCATGCAAACGGGTGGACTTTTGTGATGTTTCGATCCGTCTTCATACACTTCTTATCTAATAATGATACGACGAGAAAGATACTACTCTTTTCCTCAAAATATTCTTACTTCCAGCGATGGGCTACCAATACGTTAAAAAAGGTCTCGCATAATATCAAAGCAATTCTCGGTGTTCTGGTGAAGAAGTGAATTTTTTTTATCTCTCCTATGAAAATATATGCAATACTTAAATAGGCAATCAATTGTTACTTAATACACTTATAACATGTAAAAATATGCAATTTACCGTAAAATTATCAATGTAAATGACTAAAAATGTACTACTGTGTATACTACCGTATATAATATCTTTAAGTCTTATACTAATTAATTACAGTTATATAATAATTTAATCTAAGAATATTGTTTTTTTTTTATTAACAAGGGGCTCGCGCGAGCCCCTTCGAGCCCCCTCCAGCCCACCCTTGCTTACTTATTTAATTTGCTAAAAGGCAAATTAAGCAACTGACTTACAACCAGTTCTCGCCATACAACTTATGTTGAGATATATTATTAAATATATTCAACATTGTTATCCAAATATAATATATTTATCAAAGCAGCTATGTTGATAACAGTCTGCATTTAAATACACAACAATACATGAAACATTTACACATATCGATGGAGTGTAAGTGGTTGAAAAAAAAAGTATAAAACACGTCCTCCGCAGTCATTCCGTGAAGGAAACGAATGTCCTAAAATAAACAGTGATGAGCTCATTCGTAACAGTTTTGAACATGCAAGTAAACTTTACTTTGTGACTGAGTGACTGACTTCCTCCCACTTCACTCCATCTCAGTACAGTTGACAAATAAGCATCGATATAGCGTACACATTAAGGATACATACTTCAAATGCACTGAATTCTTTGTTCATCAGTTTTGTTTTATCTGAAGTCAATTTCAAGAAAGGTAACGTGGTCTAAAATTTTTTTTTTTAGATATTCATATCAAAGTGAACCAGTTAACTAAAATCGATATATATTAACTTAGAGAAGAGGTAGGTAAATATTTTGGCTGTGGGGCCACTGAATTTGTTTAATAAGGTAATCGTAAGAATTTGCCGCCTGTGTAGTCGAGTGATCAACGTCGTTGGCTTCGGCTACGGAGGTCACGGGTTCGAATCCGTTTTATACATTGATTTTTCAATCGATTAATGAATATCTGTTCGCAGGCATGGATGTACGTGATGTCTTGAATTCCCCCCTCTCACCCATCCTATTCTATGAACGGGGCGTATCGAGAGCGATTAGCTGACCACTAGTCCTGTCCTAGCCCTATCTTTCTTTTACTACTTTCTTTTGGAAAAAGAGAGGTTGAGCAATTGAGTGACAAGCAGTTCTCGTAGAAACACTTTTGTTGAAAGAAAATCCATTAGGAGTCCATATGCTCCACATTGGAAGCGGATATGGTGAAAATAATAATAATAATAATCGTAAGAATGGATAACAATCATGTCGTAGTATCGTGGTGTCACTGTTGGAGTTAATGTGAACAAGAATCTGTCAAACCGTTTACTACCAATCATTTCACTGAAATTTGGCTTTGAAAGTAAGAAAATAATATTTAAGAAAAGTCTATAATTTTCAATAACTGTTTAAAATTTCTCAATAGTTCTCAACTTTTTTTTGGGTATCGAAATTGAAAAAAAAATCTCAATACATTCAACAAAAAAAAAAGTAATGTCGTCGTTTTGCTCGTCATAAAATGAATTTTCAACCAGCATTGATGTGACATATTTTCGCCGTACATTTTGTTTTATATGAATTTTCATAACAAAAAGACTTTAACGAGCTCCGACAAGAAAATATATTTTGAGGTCAAATACGCCCGCATAAATAGACGGAAATTCGATGTTAAATTGGTTAAAATGAGGACACTCTATGAATACCGCCATTGTCAAAGCGAGCTGTCATTTGTGTATGAAAAAAATAATAGAATCCTTCAAACGTTTTCATTGTCTGTCATTTGGTCACTTCGACCTGTTTTAAATTTAAAAAAAAAACAGTTCTGAAACAATGGTGTTATTTGAGGTATCATGCGGTTTAATTGACCATAGTCCCTTAACCCCAATGAACATTATTTGGACCCATGGTCAAACATCTTTGCATTCATTTTTTTATATAAATATGTCATTGTATACAAAAAATTTGCAGGGTTTATGAAAAAATTAACCACCAATACGTGTACATATTCTCTACATCGTAAGTAGATAGAAGTCTTTGATTATGTATTGATTTGGCATTTACTTGGTAGAACTCCATTTTAATAGGTTAAAATATCAAAGTATTTCAGTTCTACAGTTTTTTAAAAAGTTAAAGGTTGATAGCTATTTCGGCTTACGCCATCGTCAGAACTTTGATTAGTTTATTATTATGAAATTAAATTTTAAAAATATTTGGAAAACATTCTTTTCGATCAAATCATTTTATTTATTGTTTGAATAAGTAAACAAATATTCAAAGGAAAACACCTTTTTGGAAGTTTGGCCATTGTCATTTTCGACCACTTAAAATGAATAATAATTTGTTGCAATTGTAGTCCAAAACCAGACTTGTTGCTGTACTAACTGGTTTATGTGTTTTTACAATTTTCCGTAGGCCATTGTGAAAAAAAACATTAAGCGGTCTTCATGCTATTGTATAAGCTAATCTCAAAGATGTGATTAAACGGTTGGTAGACATTTTTTGTGGAGCGGGCTCAAACTTGACGAGGTTGGAGTCAATCTGAGGACTCTAAGAAGTGGAATAGCCTAGAGCCTCTCTTCATCTGAATCGGGCTCCGATTTTAACAATTTTGAGTTAGTAGCGCGATGTTGATAACTATTGAACCGAAAAAAAATGATATTCAACAATCATTTTGGTTCGATGTCCAGTTAATGTTTATTGATGTGGGTATTGTTAAACATGGTTATTTCACGAAGCTTAAACTCTTAGTATGGCTTATATTCACTTCAGTCAACACATAAATTTCAAATTAAGGAAGCAGAGCTATTTTTAATATTATATTTTACCAACATAAATAAAAATAATAAAACATTTCTAGTACTTTTTCCACGTAAAATTTATTGGATCCCGGTCCTGATCGCTCATACAATGAAATAGTAATATTTATACAAAATTTAAGTAAGAAAAACAAGGTATGACAAACAATTGGTATTACAACTAAGCAAAAAATTTATTACCATTTATTTGCTTAGTTGTAATACCAATTGTTTGTCATACCTTGTTTTTCTTACTTAACTTTTGTATAAATATCACTGTTTCATTGTATTTCTTATCAGTTGAAAAAACTCACAATGAGCAAATGCTCAAAATTTGAATTTTTTATGTCTGGAATTATAATACTATTGGTAAATTTTCAAAAGCTGCTCAAGGTTTAAAAGAAAATAGAAACCCCAGTTGGCAACAGTTTCCATTTTAATAGCAAACATTTAAGAAGCAGAAGAGAGAAAAAATGTATTGTTAATAATTTTTAAGTGAACTTTTGATTGATATTATTGAAAAAACGTATTGTAGCGATAAAAGAGGAAACACCTCTTTCTGTAACAGAAAAAAATAATATTTTTTTTACTTATAAAACGAGCCTCATTATCTTTAAAAAACATATTTATTATTTCAGACTTGAATATCGACTATCTTATTTAATATATTTGAATATTTCAGTTATAAACTGTTCTAGGTCTTTTAGGAAATTCATTTCTTTTGTGATTTCAACACTTCTTCAAATAATAAAATATATAATCGTAGAATAAGTTGCTTAACCGCTGTTTGTATTTCATTCATATAATATATTGAAGTTAAATTGCTTTTAATTAAAAAACATTGAATTCTCGTTTGATTTTAATTTTAAAAAGAAAAAGTTTAAATGATTTATACCAATCAACACTATTTTTTAACTTTATACATCACCTCTCGCGAGTTAGTTCATTTGTGCATTATATTTGTGTACTATTTTGTAACGGAACATGATTAAATATGATTTTAGATATTAAATAAGATCAAATCGGCTTATAATCAGAATTATCAAACACAAATTTACTTCCTGCATTATGCTTCATTGACTAACAAGCCGAGCTTTTAATTTTGAAATATACCGATATTTAATGTCATAAGAATGTTTACATAAACATAACTTTATAAATATGCTGTTTCTAATTCATAATTTATTTTTAGATTCTTTTCAATGCTTACTAAATTCATAATAAATACTATTCATTTTTTGAATATAGTTCTTTTCCAGAAAGTATTTATTGGCATTGAAAAACTTAAAACAAAATATGTATTAAAACTAATCATCTATATATTTTAAAAAATATGTTATACATGTCCCAAGCTTAACTACTAAATATTATATGTTTCTCAAAGAAACGATGTATGAGTCACAACTCATACTTCAGTACACACCAGGCGGAAGAACAAAATTACTAATTGTAAGAATTTTTAGAACTAAAAAAATGAGTAAGATGCTCTAATTGACTAATATTATGACCAAATTTATTACCTGATGTATTTATTGATCTCCGTTACAAATACAATTTAGGTTACGCTATTTAGTTAGATTTTAATTTACGCGGTTCTTAATAAATAATTTACTGCAAGTAAAACATTGTAGTATAAATCAGAAACCTTCCTTGAATGAAAGCATTCATAAAATTTACCATGATTTCATATTATATTTATGTCGATAAATAAATTATTTAGTAATTTCTTAAGTATTCCTCGATTATATCACTTATATATTCCGATAGCATGATAACATGTTTATTATATGAGGTCTCGGAAAAAATGTGGCAGTTTTCATAATCCTAAAAAACGTCTGAAAAATACGTCTTATAATTATGTTATCTTGATGTTTTAAAATAATTTTCATAGATTTGTCAAAAACGTTTAAAAGCTGTCGTGTTTTTTAAGCAAGACTGTGTAAATTGTCCTTTTTGTAAAAACTCAATTTTAATTTTTCAAAAATGTACATGATAGAAGCTTTTCTTTTTGAATTTAACATAGGTACTGCTATATGTAAAATTACTAGCTCTGCTTGTTGATTTATGTTCAATAACTCATTTTCGACAAAACATGGAAACATTTTCTGTTTCTAGAGCATTCATATAAATAAATTATGTATTTAAACAAAAAAAAATGATCTTTTGCAATACATTATAATATAATAGAAGTTTTTGTCATGTACAATATAATCCAAGAATATTTCTTTTCATTTTTATCCGTCGCAGTAAAGTCATGAATATGATGGGTAAATCAATTTGTGTTTTTGGATCGAATAAATGACTGCAAGTTCTTTTATGTGCCGAGTAATTATATTTCAATTTATCTGTAGCTCTTGTTCGAAATATTTCTAAGAACGGGTCGTGAATATATTTAATCAAAGCATACAAATACAATCAACAAATCAAATGCCCGATCAAAGTTATTGTAATATTAAATATAGCTCATATGTGTGTAATAACATTATAAAATAACATATGGTTTTATATAATAGTACAATATAGTAGGAGTCGAAATAATCACTGGCTTATTGGCTGATCAACGCCAATGAACAGCTTGCTTATATGAAATGCCATATGTTACTGACCAATAAAAAATAGATGGGCTAGGTATTTTGAATACGTAATTAAATGCAATGAACCTTGCTATGACCTTACTCTTAGATAATGTAAAACCAGCTAGTCACTATTTATAATGCCTCAATAATTTGGCATAATTGAAGATCTCTATATCTGGCATATCCTGTATGGTGAAAATTGAAGGTGCTAAATATGCTGTTATTATAATGAATTTATCAATCATAAATATGTAATTAGTCTGCTAATTGCATTTTATTTTTTGTTTAAAAATTTATGTATACTAGTATATCTTAAATATATGCCTAAGCCGACAAGTCAACGCTCAAAAGCGTTCGTCATATTCGTACGTATTCGAATCTTTCATGCATTGATTCGCCAATCAATTTATAAAATTGTTTCTTCATGATTTATATTTTTTTTCATCAATCTCTTTTTTAATTCTGAACTGAGGATTGTTTACACTGTAAAACTTTTATTAAAACTGTTTTCAATCTACAACCCATTCAGCTTTTATTTGTGGCTAAAGACAATTATAGACAATAGATGCTTTTTCAAATATATGGTATTGTTTGTATTTGTTTTGTTGTCACATGAACGGTACTTTTGTCTTCAATTGAAAAGCTTATATGCCTACTGTATTAAAAGTTAATCTTGCAATATTCTGTCTGATGATGTTTCTTAAAGCGGTGAAACACGTGTCATAATTTTTAACACAACATTTAGAGCAGTGATACACGATCTGCGGCCCGTTTCAGCAAGCTTTTTCGTTATTGAAGAAGAATTAATCGTAGAAATAGTCTTAATGGTGAAAATTTGAATTTTATTGTGCGGCTTAGTAATATAAATATTAATCAAAATTTTAAGGAATTAGCTTATAATTAGCAAGTAAAAAGATCATTTTTTTTTTAATAAGATATTAATTAAACATGTATACATAATTATTTCAAAATAAAACATTTTTTGTAAACACTTACACATAATCTTCTTTTTACACGATTTTAAAAGACTCAGTAAAATGTAATGGAACCTGTCATTCATATATATATATGTATATTCACTTCGTCTTTTCATACGAATTTTTTGCACGGCTGTTTTACATGGAACGTATCCCCCGTATAAAAGCAGATTCAGTGTACCTTAAAATTATTTTTTCCTTGTGGCTCTAACACATTATAAATTGTTTTTATGCAGTCCACTAGAAGAAATAGGTCGTACATATCTGATGTAGAGTAGCAAAGTTATTAAAATTAACTGAAATTAAAACTACAGCTTTTCATTACAAACCAAAATATATTTCAACATATTAAATAATAATAGACAAATTAAAACATACATTGAGAAACATGATTATTCCATGAATATCAAATAATTTTAAAGAGGCGTTTTTGCAAGTCAACGTCCTCGTTTGAACGACTGTATTTATGTCAAATGCAATTCAGATGCAATCAATTATTTTATTTAATGCGTGGGAATAAAAAAGGTATCTACTTTTAAAGCCTTAACTAAAAATTTGCAATGAATATAAATTAGTTTACCATACCGAAGACTTATGGTTTTATTTACGATCCAAACAAAAAAGCTTTAAAGTTAATTTCCAGTTTTATGGATAAAAAAAATGACTTTACTTTAAAGCTATTAAAAATATTGCTACTAAATTTTTTTATATAAATTTAAAAACATAGTTAAAATAAAGTATGCATCTTATAACAATATTAATCATTTTTTTATAGATGACCATAAAAAAATGCTGTCTGGTAATAATAAGATCAAGCATGATTCAGATATATTCAGTTACTAGGGTTTTCAGGTGGTACGGCGGTCAACGTGTTTGGCTTCCGTGACGGATCTCACAGTTTCAAGACCTATTTTTTTCATTCGATTTATTGGTTTCTGCTCGAAGGTATGGGTGTTTGTAACGCCTAAAAATTAACTTTCATCCTTCCAATTTTAAAATACTAGAGCATAAAAAAATTGATTAGCTTGTCACTAGTCCTATCATATTTCGATTCTTTCTTTCCATACTCTTTTCGGAAAAAAATGGGGAATTGAGCAACTGAGTAACAAGCAACTCTCGTAAAGAAAACTTATATTAAGACACATCCATTGATAGCCAAAATTCTTCACATTATTGGAAGCGGACATTGATGCGACACGAATATCGCTTTTAAAATCGCGATTAAAAAACCAGGGTTGTGGAGTCGGGTAAAAAAAAAAACGACGCCGACGCCGACCTTAAATTAAAAACCTACTCGGACTACGAATTGATTCAATTCAACAATTTCCGTTTTACTTGTATGTATATACATATTATACCATCAGATCATTCTAGTTACTAGAATTATTCAAGTAAATTTCACCAATAAATATGGTGAACTGGCTTATTAAATTACGAGTTATTTTTTTTCTCCAATTGTTGGGTGTATATTTTAATATTTTATGCTTTAAATCGCAGTGCTTTATGTGTTTAAAATTAATTATCTTTTCTCCGTTAAAATTACCCGTCGTGAATTTATGACGATTGAATTGAATTTTTAGATCTGTCACGTTAGCAATATTCTTTAATGCCAGATGTTTGTATATTTTAATTCTTCACTAATACTATGTAATCACTTACTGACCACAAAAACTCAACCCACAGCAGGTACATTGAATCGAAGCAATTATGTAATGATTGTTACTATAGAGAAGGATATTATTCAAGTTCATGGGCAACTTGTTTTTCTTGCAACATGTACAATAAATTAACTGCGATTTTACTGTGATAAAAACGACATGCAATCAAATTCAAACGCGTATAATAAGTATTTTACACTTTGCAAGTTTGTACTATTTTTAATGTCTTCTAGAAAAACAATGTTTGCTTTATATATATATATTATTTATATAAATAGACTGGTTGGTATGTTTTTCAATTAAATCATAATATTGAATTTATCTTTGAATTCTACTAGAATATAATTAAATAGTTATGAAAAGTTTTCAGACAAGCTTCAGTTTGAATGTAGGTTTTTGGTAAACAGGGATTGATCACTGGGAAAAACTTAGATTTTTTTACCATGTCCGCTCTCAATGTGGAGCATATGGACTCCTTATGGAGTTTATTTCAACATAAGTTTTTCTACTAGAACAGCTTGTTCTCAGTTGCTCAACCTCTCTTTTTCCAAATAGAGTAGGAATAGAAGGATAGGGCTAGGACAGGACTAGTATAACTACTTTAGCGTATCAAGAGCGATTCGTTCCGTTCCGTTAGGATAGGATGGATGTGAGGGCGTAATTCAAGACATCATATACGTCCATGCCTTTGAACAGGAATTCATAAATCGAGTGAAAAATCAATTTATAAAACTGCCCGTACTGGGATTCAAACCCGTGACCTCCGTTACCGAAGCCAATGACGTTGACCTCTCGACAACACAGGTGGCAATAGAACGATTTTTAAATAATCTATAAAGTATGTAACTTTGTTTTTGTTCGCTGACCGATTTCAAAAACCTGAGAATTTACGGATTCTTCATTATAATAAAAATTTAAAACCTTTTTTATAGCACGCTTTCGCATTTTGTAAGTTTTAGCTCGCTGACCGATTTTTAAAACCCAGAAATTTACGAATTTTTTTAGCAGATTTAACCGATTTTCTGCTTGGTACCCTCAATCCAGAAATCCCGGAATTGAAGAACTTAGTAGGCATTGTGATGTAAACTGAAATATCACTATAATTTTTAATTCTTGAATAAATAAAATTTGTCATGCAATATCAAAGTACATTCGTGTAATATGCGATGCAACAGTCTGTACTTATATTCCTTATTACGATGCAGCAACGTGTATTATCATTTTTCTACTTGAAAAAACATCCAATGTACAGTTATCTATTCACTCACGTCAATTCGTCGCAATGATGATAGTGTAGAATAGTTGGAAGTCATGCAAGCATGCCAATTTTACGGATCACGTCTCATGTTATTACCAACGTAAAAAATTCTAACTTATAATCTCGACTGTCTTGTGGTTATGCTTCTAATATGTTTACAAATAATTCATGAGAAAGAAATGTGGCAGATACATAATTATTATTATGTACATATGTAATCATAAACAAAGTATAAAGAGTACATTTTGTATAATCGAACACAGTTTTAGTTTATACAAGATAATCTATCCAGCAAAAATAACTTTCCGTCATAGAAATAATTATCATATATTTTTTTTGGTATTAAACAATTAATAGTATGTTTACCATTCAATATCTTCGATAATTTTCTACACCCTCGTATTCCAAAAAGTACAAGCTATCAAGAGACACATAAATGTATTTTATTCTATGTCTATCGCTTTCTATTGCTATAAAACACTACTGGAGTTTTGTCCTCAATATCTTAATGAGGAGTTAATAAGGAAGAAAACGAATACATTTCCATAGCACATGACCATATTTTTTTCCAACGTTTTTGTATAATGATAAAGCATGAAATATTTATTTTTTTGGGATACGAATAAAAGGAATATGTGTGTATTAAAATTCTCAAATCGTTCCATCAAAAAACTTAAAACTGACAAAAATTGAAATACGTGCATTTAGAAAAAAAAACGACGATATGTTCAATCAGGGAAAAAAGTTGTTTGTATTTTTTATTAGAGTACACTACTGACTACCTTACACGGAATGTTTTGAAAGACACTCACGTGTTTTTAATGTAGATAAAAAAAATCGATTACTATTACTAACTCTTTCGGTTCCAGTTTCCAGCCCAAATTTGATGAAACTGACTCGCCTCCCTGACTTATTTCTGAAGAATTGCATTTGTCTTAAGGGTTTTCTTATAGAGCTATAACTGTGAAACTAGTCAGTCAAATCAAATGAAACAATTAGTGATTTTTTTATGTACTACAATTATTCAATTCTGTGTGATATTATTGCCATTATATTTTTTTATGGAAAGCCATATTGCAATGTTTGAAAATTCATGAAATCGTATTCGTTTTTTACTTGGTACACCTGGCAGCTTCTACGTCGCTTATTTATTTTTTGCTAATACTATTGGTGTCAAAATATTTGAAATGATGTTCCCTGACATCGTGTTGTGTGGATTATCTAAAACCTAAATTAATTAAGCTCGGTAAGTACGCCACAGAGTGATATTAAGAAGGACAATTGGACACATCCAATACGTTATGTAAAAATAAAATATTAATTGATAAACTCTGTAAATATTTTCGTTGAAAATAATAAGTTAATGATTGTTATGGAATGATTCGAGTATCAGTTAAAATGACAATTGTAATTCTTTTCTAAAAAATGTTGCCAAATATTAAAATTATGGCTCTAATAAAAAGACTAGAATAACACGTGAAAAAACGGCTCCAGGACTCAAAGTGTTAATGCGGATATACACATCCGATGGTAAAACAGTGTCAAAAATAAAAACATATTTATATATAGTCCATACATACATTTAATAATGAAACGTTCATTATTTCGAAAATACTTTCAAAAATATACACTTTTATATATAAATCAAATATATTGTATAGCAAATTAATTTATTTTTCTATGAAACTTTATGAACGTATGAAATATAATTTTTAATTATAATCCTCCTCTTACTTTGATAAGATACTGTCAGTGCAATTATAATTTTTACTGATGAGTGGGACATTTTACTGTAAAAACTCATATATTTATCAAAATTGATAACATGAGATTTTTTATGATTTTGTGAAGAACAAATGAACGTTTAATAGAGTTTATCGTGACAGAAGTTTTCTTTTAAGAGAACTGCTTCTTATTATGGTACACAAACTCGCTTTTCCGCCGATATGAGGAATATAAGGATAAGGCCAGAACATAACTTGTAGTATGCTAATCGCTAATGAAGATATAATTGGGATTAAATTGAATCCACCACAGATATCTACGCTATTATACAAAAATCCTTAAATTTATCGAAACATCAATTGATGACATTTTGTCTTAAGGGATTCTTAACAGTGAGCAGTGTAACCAAAGTCAACGACGTTGATCACTCGACCACAAACCCGTTCAAGAATTATATATTTTTTAAATTATTATGTATACACACACTAAAATAAAACTACGTGAAGTTTCCTTCTTTCCCATGCATCAAATTTTCTCTTCGACCTCAAATACAAATTAAATAGTACCGTTTATCCAAAACGATAAATTACCGATAAATTTCAAAGTTTGCGGTTGAAATCTATAATATATCGAACAATTTAATACCACCGAGACAATAAAATAATGGATTAACCCCATACATTTTGTTTTCCGATATCAGTAAAGGCAACAGTATCGATAACTTACGAAATAAGCTCTCCCGGTTGACCGTAATCACTTTCAATGCCTTTGATTATCAATTTGCCTCACACTTAATCTAAAATCAGGACCGATTTTATCAGAATCGAATTCAGGTATGTATACATACGTTAGATGCTTTTTCTTCTCATTTTTATTTAGACTAAACCAAATATCACTCTCAGTGACGGATTACGAATTAAGAAAGGCCCAACAGCAATAAGTTTTGTAAGTCACGTTATTTGAATAACATAAAAGCGTTGCGAACGTTTTTGCAAAATAATAATAGTCATTAAAAACTGAATTAAAAATACATGTGTTTTGTAGAAAATATTTTATTTTTTGAGGCCCAAGCGCTCCTTTTGTGCCTCCAAGAGGAGCTCCAAACATCCTTTAATAAAGCAGTTGATTTAAATCTTGCAACTTCAATAAATTAATTGAAATATTCTTTGACGCCTCGACAACTCCATAATTTATTGGTAGAATAGTGTTTTGAGTAGGTAATTAAAAAATATATCTTCAAAGGAAAGTGTTTTCATTCGTACCTAAATAATAACAAAAAAATACATTTTTTAGAAATAGAATATAAAACAGATTTTATATTCATATTTGTATTATTATACAATTATTGTGCTGGTTCAGTTTGGCAACGGTTCGAATATAGATTATTTGTTTATTAAAATTATCTATTTTTTTAAGGTAAGAATAGCTTAACTTAGGTCAAAATATAATCTACATAAACTTATTGTCAACTATTTCGAATAGCGTTAAACCAATCAACCATTTCATATATTGTTCGTAGAATTAAATACTTTGATATTTTTACCTTTTTATTTATTATAATTGAGTTATATCATGCAAGTGCCAATTCAATTAACAAATCAAATATATTCGATAGATACGATAGATTTGACAGTAACTTTGTCGTAGTTTATTTTTAATATAAAATCAAATTTGAAAACGTTGTTATTCCACTTGTTATATTTCGCTACTTTGAGAAGCATCAATAAGATATGTGGATTACCATTATTAAATTTATTTCCATTTGATTTACCATACATAATGAAAGTAATTAGTTGAATTTTCAATTCACAGATGATTATTATTTGTAACTAATTAAAAGCAATTATAAATATTTTTCAAGCTCAATAAAATTGACGTAATAATTTTAATAACCAGCTTAATCGAATCTGAGATACTAAAGTAGAAATAACTTAAAAAATACATATTACTCTGAAAAATATACTTGTTTTTTTTACTAAAACGGCCCTGTATTCTTACCTCGCATGTGAAAATATACCAACAGTAACCAAATCTGAAATCAAGACATAAATTCAAGCATGGGCAGTAATTATAGATAGCGGGGCGCTTAAATTCCATTAAATGACATAATGGAAGAAGGAAATGCTGTACGGCCTAATGTTCAATAACAGTCGATACATCATTTCAGATTTGTGTAAGTACAGGTTATTTACTCATTGTTTCAGTAGTACTATTATAGTTATTAACGTATCAAAATACGCTTTGGAAAATACTACAAAAGTAATTTCATACCGTTTTCTTATAGGAGAACACTGCACTTGGTAATTAAGTGCAGTGTTTCCGAAAATTAAATTGAGTATTATTTGATGTCTTGGGAATATGTATTATTTTTAAATGTTCTTAAAATCCATGTCAATTTTTATAATTTAAAATTTCGACTGAATGTGCTTGATAGAAATTCAAAATAAAATTTAAATCATTCAAACGTTGTATACTCTCACACATTTTGCCACATTCGACCCGGGATTCGTCTTTCGGTATCTTTAGGCGTTCAAATGCACAGACAAACTTAAACTGACGCTTAGTAAATAAGTGAATCGTGTATACAAACATATATAAGAGTTAAATTTATTTTTTACTTGGTCTTAGTTATTGTTGTGTCCTGTGTATGGCGCAGTGGTTGGTGTTGTGGGTTTCCGTGCCAAGCCCCACGGGCTTGAGTTCCTGTACAAAAAACATTTTTTCGATTGATTTATCGATTTCTGTTCAAAGGCATGGGTGTTTGTGATGTCCTTCTCACCATTTCTGATCCTTCAGCAATTGGGCATAGCAAGAGCGATTAACTAACCACTATTCCTGTCTTGGCCTTATCTTTTTATCCCTACTACTCTCTTTTAAAAATAGAGGTTGAGCGACTGAGTAACAAACAATTCTAGTAGAAAAACTTATATTGAAATACCTCCGTTGGGAGACAATATGCTCCACATTGGGAGCGAGACATGGATAAAAAAACTATTGATGTATTGTATGTGATATTCTATGCATTATTTTACTAATGACGTTCAATTAATTGGGAACGTTATCACATAAACCAAGGGTCGGCAAACTTTTGTTGTAAAAGTGCCAAATATTTTACATGGGGATTAGTGCAGGCCGCACTTCGATCACATGTCATTACACTGTAATGACATGTGTAAGCAAATATTTCAATCTAGAGAGCCTTGCGAACCGCACCACGACGAGTCGCGGCTGCCGGCCCCTGGCATAAACAAATACAAGTTATGTAGTTCTTTGAAATTGGTGTGATTATCGTTAGTAACTAAAATATGGGAATGCCTACTGATTTCAAAGATCGATTTTTTTAAGAATATTTGTTGTTTTCCTCGTAAGATATAAGAAGTCTTTTCACTGTGTGTTTTTTAATTGTGATGAAGTTTGATATGGATTTTTAACAGCTTCAATTTTATATTCAATTTTCTTCCCACGATTTACTACAATACAACATGAAATTTCCTTCATATTTCACAACGGTATGTTTTAATTTTCATCGCGCTTGAATAAAATTTAATAGCGTCCGCCCCTCAGTTGCCTGATCGACAGGTATCACAAATTAACACTCCTTTATCATAGAGCAAACATACTCTGATGGTTCGTCTCCGTATGTTCAGCGTGTTGGAGCACATTAGACGCCCAACTGACGGGGAATAGTAGACGTAATGGTTTCAAATTACTGGCCGTAAAACGGATAGGATAATAGTGTCCATAAAGAACATAAAAAACGAAGCGTGCGTCTCAAAAATGCTGTACGAGATCTGTATGGCGTGATTGTGAACCTTCCTGATCCTATAAGAACTGTACTTAAACTGTGCTGTAAAATAAATAAATAAATACATGCGGATGATTTTTTTCAATTAGATTTTATATACTTCGTTGGAAATTCACATGTAAGTATTTGCTTGAAAATTGATGACAGATATATTTAACATTATTTTTTTTATCAAAAAAGGATCATTAAATATCTGCAACACGTTGCAAGCCAACACGACAGCTATCTAAGCTGCGCGCGTGCGCGACCGCGCAGCAGTTGGGAAGCCCCCCCCGCACTCATTCTAGGTTGGCGCGCACTACAAGACAGTTGTTCAATTAATATTTGATCGATCCGCTCAGCCTCTGAGCTGTCTTTGAAATTTCCACGCAGCTAACCTCTTGAGAGAACATTGGCTGGAGGTGAGAAAACTTCACGAAACTTGCATTAATCGCCTACTAAGCTTTTATCGTTAGATTTTATAATCATTTTAAAAAAACACATAACAATAGCAGCAGTGGGCTGCCAATACGTTAACAAAGGCTCTCTCAGTCTCAAAGCAATTCTCGGTGTTCTGGGGGATGAGTGAATTTTATTATGACTTATGACTATTATGCAAGTATGTGCAATACTTAAATTAGCAATCGATGGTTTCTTAATACACTTATAATATGTAACAATATGCAATTTACCGTAAACTCATCAATCTTAATGGCTAAAAATTTACTACTGTGTATACTGAAGCTGTCGTAGATAATATATAAGTCAGAAATTGCAGTTATATACTAATTTGATCAGAGAATATTGTTTTCTTTTAAATTTACAGGGGCTTGCCAGCCTTAGTAAAATTTAACAAAGGGCTCGCACGAGCTTTTCCGAACCACCACCAGCCCACCCCTGAACAATAGTACTGTTTTAGGAAAATTGGCAACGTTATTAAAACATAAAAGAAAGTTAAATTAATATATCCTATAATCCTTTTTAATATAAAGTGAAATGTGTTATTTTTTTAAACTTCATAGATACAGATAATTTTATTAAATTATATTTAATTTAATTTTTATAAGAAACAACATCTTTAATACTCGTTATTTTTTTTATGTTCTCGTCCACTGACTTTCGTCGTAGAAAATATAAAACAGGGAATGAAAAAAATGATTTCCGTTATCGACGTCTGAATCAATCGGTTAAGCCGCTTTCGGGGCGGCATAAAATATAGACGAGGCTTTATTGAAATGCCCGACATGAGACGGTGATGTAAAGCTCTTGTTCATCGAATACGTTGACAGAACTATCGAGCTTAATCGATCGAAATTAATTTGGAAATCTGGGCGGCTAAGTTTGTGCATGTATTATATTACCTGTCGATATAATTGACTGATAAGCAACACTAATCAACAAAACTTTATTGATTTTTTCATTAACTAGGTATATAAAATTTATCTTGATGAATTTTCATGTACCAGCATTAGTGTACTTATTCGTTTTCGTTACGTAAGGAAGCTAGATATTACGACATAATTCTCATAATAATGTCATAAGTATTTAATTGCCTGTCTTTTCACACTTTTTCGTATTTCTAAATCAGTTAACCCTGGTCGTATCATATAATACAAGCTTTAAAACTTTCTGGTTTAAGGAGAGGGTTTAGCGAAAAAGTCCTCTGTCATTGTCTGTAAGAGTAGGCGATTAGTGATATACTACTGAAAAATACATTATTTAACAACAAAAAAATCTCATTAATTTATGTCTCGGACCAAATCGTTTTCATTACCATTAAACATCAATTTAATCATAGAGTCTGATTAGCTTAAAATAAAATGATTGTTATAATAACTTAAACATCAAACAAATAGAAAAACATTGCTTTTAATTTAATTTAAAAAAAATCCATGTAGTGTTAAAATTAAACAATAAGACAATATAAAAGCTAAATTATCGTTCAATAATGATTCTTTGCGATCACTAATAGTTATCATAGAATTATGTGAATGATAAAATGTTTTCACATAAGAGCACAATGTTGGAAAATAATAAACGTTTTCCGTTAAGAAATCGTTTGAACACAACCACAAAAGCCTCATCCGTTATATTTTTATACGATAGGTGGCATGAAAGGAAACGGTACACAATATTAATAGTATCGCGTCGAATGGTAAACTGTTTAATATGATTGATGAAATAATAAATTATACATATATGGGATGCACGCATAATAGTTATATGGAAAAATCCGATTTATAACGCTTTGATATACTACTCGGTATCAATAATGTATATTCAAATATTTATTTTTAAAAAAATGATTTGAATATTTACTATAACGTTCAGCGCCTTTTTGTGATGGATTTTTTAGTGAGTAGATATTAAATTTTTGTTGAGACGACCCGACAATATATTCTTGGTAAATCAACGGTTTTGGTTCATGGGACATTTGAATAAAACAACACGATCTTGAGATTGCTAATTTATTGATAAAATTTATCTAAAGTAGATTTTATTAATTCAATATATACTTACAGAATCTCTATAATAAAAAGGGTAAAAATCTTTTAATGCCTTCCATTTATTTGCAATAATAGTCATAATTTTATTGATCCAATATATTATTTTCCTACAGAAATATTTTGATCGGCAAAATTAATCGATTGCCTCGAATGATATGTAAGAAAATGCAATATAAATATTTACAATGCAATACTGTCGTCTTTTGCAATATTTAAACAAAAAAAAGTGTAAGTTTTGAGTTACTAACAGTGTCCATGCATAGAAATTTTAGTTCAAATATTGTTCATAAATAAAATACTATGGACATGAAAAAAGCCGAGAGTTCAGTAACCATATTGGTGTCTTTAAAAACATCATAAATCAATCGAATTAGTGTCTAATAGCATAAATTTATGTGATGCTTTCAAAGCTATCCATTCACCCTGTATCTGCAGACTGTAAAAAAATCTTTTCTTTATTCGATATAAAAAAAAAACACAAAATTACTGTACATTTTTCATATTTTAGTTAACTAATGTAACCGATTTTGCTTAGAAAGCAATCATTTTCACGTAATCAGTTAATCAAAATTTGGCACGTTGCTTTAGTTTAGAATTCAGATATTTACTATCGTTTCTATCAAAAAGTTCGTGATCTGGCTAGGTCAATATCAAATTATACTGATTTTTTTAAAAGTTGTATATAAACAAAACTGTTAACTAACGATATTTTTTTCCTATAATTGATCTCAAATGAAGATTTCATCTCTTAAAAGATAATCGATATTATAAGAAATGATCAAGTGGTTAAAAATTTTAGGAGGACTACGTATTTTCATTATTTCATACATTACTCATTATATTGATTTAAGTGTGAAATCTCAAATTTTTTAAATATAATTTTAGCAATCAATGAAATATTAAACGCCAACTCACAAAACAATTAAACACTTTAAATAACAATTTTAATCAAGCAAATACGCTTTAATAATAAAATTTTACTTTAATATAATATTTGTAATTAACTTTGAATATTAATCAAGAGAAATAAAATAAATACAATCAAGAAAAGATAAAATATTTCGCGAATAAATTGCCTTCACAGATACAAAATACCGTGACGAGTGACGACATATTTGGAATAACGGAATCAATTTAAGAGTAACCAAAGTCTGGATGCCTACGTGTCTCAGATCATGTCTTAAACGGAGTAATAGTTTACTATCAGAGAGCAAATATACATATTTAATTACTGCCATATCACGTAAACTTGAGCTTATCAATTTAGTGTATTGTTTGTATCAAAATTGATTTTCTTTAATGGTATTTTCTCATTTGTCTTACGATTTTACAGTGTTTCGACAAATAGTTGTATTAACAGATAGTGCCCACCCAACATACAAGCTTACGTTATGGTCATGTATTTATTTATACAACGATTGTCAAATATTTTCAATGGATACTTTGACCTATTAATATTTTACAAATCATATTTAGTTTATCTTTTTTAGTAAACATATATTCAATTCGAAGCATATGGCTTTAATAGGGTAAAAATATCAAAGTATTTCAGTTCTGAATTAGAACTGAAATACTTTGATATTTTTACCCTATTAAAATGGAGTTCTACCAAGTAAATTCCAAATCAATAAATGGCATATGGCTTTCTAATGGAGGTATCTCAACAGAAGTTTTTGATTCTGAAGAATGATTTACTTATTTTTTTTTAGGAATCTGGTATGATATTATTGGTATGGAAATGTTGTCTTCTGTCAGAATTACTTATATCACATTTCATGAAAGACATAACTGTTATGTTTAGTAATGATATCCGTAGTTACACGATAAATGTAAAAAATTGTATTAATACAAGCTCATAATTTATTTAGGGTCCGGCTACGTTGTGGGCTTCCGTGCTGGACCTCACGGGTTTGAGTCCCAGTACAATAAACATTTTTTTTCGATCGATTAATTGATTTCTGTTCGAAGGCATGGGTGTTTGTGATGTTTAAAAATTCCTTCCCACTCTTCCGATCCCTTAATAACTAGGCGTAGTGAGAGCGATTAGTTAACTACTGGTCTAGTTCTACCCTTACCCTTCTATCCTTACTACTCTCTTTGAAAAATAAGAGGTTGAACGACCAAACAGTTCTCGTAGAAAAACTTATGTTGAAATACCTCTATTAGGTATGATCTATATTGGGAGCGGACATGGAAAAAATTAGGCGGTGGCTATTTTATAAATGAACGTAATTTGCAATACTTAATTATTTAAAAAATAATTCTGTATCAAATTTTGACCACAAAATATTTTGGCTGGTGAAAATGAACACAGGATAAAATAAATATAGCTAGAAAAAGATTTAACAGTTCACAAAGACATCCGGGAGCAAATATAAGGCAATACTGATATCTATTCTACTGCATTGTAATTAACAAACACTATCAATCATCTTATCTATCAATCTAATAATGAAGACAAACAAGAAATACTAAACGTATATCTGAGATCAATCACGCAATAAATAACCGTCATAAATCTGCATACACCTGTTCATTTAATGAACGTTTTTAATTGTTGCAATTATATATGTACAATTCAATTCGCGAGGTAAAATATGGATCAATGTTTAAATTTGCATCTTGACCTTGACATTGAGAGTTGAGATGAACGCGTGACATTCCGTAAAGGCCCCATAAGGCATAATTTATATTAAAAGCCATACAATGAAAAATGTACAAAGTCACGTTATATGCCGAAGAAAAATAGTAAAATAAATGTGCAGATCTTGCAAAATTAAATGTATTTATTGATTTTCATGAACGACAATAAAATTGATTGATGGATGCGAAATATGTTTTTATCTTAAAGACTAAATTAGGCGCATATATATATGTGCGGCCCGCGATCAAATATGACAAATAATGTGTTTTTAAAATCAAATTAAAATAATTAAAACCAATAACGTTTTTTAAATTACGAGAAAAACAGACGTTATTAAAATATAGATTCCCAAAATGGCAACATCGTTTATTTTACCAATGTTAGGTGGTTGAGTTGCGGAAAATGTTTAATACTTAAGTTTTTGAGTAACGGGAAGAAACTGATTTTTTTATGACCGAGGAGAATATGACTATTCCCGAATTAAGAAATGAAGAATGGTTGTAAGACATATTTTTCTTAGTTGACATTACGGAAAAAAAATCTCAGTGCCTTTGGATCTATATACGTTTGTGAAGTATTTTTTCCAAAATGAAACATAATAAAAATTATAATAGAACTTTAATAATTTTGATTGTTAAAACCAGGGCTGTGTCGGAGTCGTGAAAAATGAGCGGCTCGATTTTTTTGTTTTGAAAACTATATTCAATGATGTGTATTTAAACAAAATAGTCAAAAGTGTTAACATTTCATGCTTGGATGACTAAAGATGATCTGATAGTATACATATATATATATTAGTTAAAATGAAATTATTGAAAAATTTCCTCGGAGTCGGAGTCATTAATTATTTTAAAGCTGGAGATTGAGTCGGAGTCGTCTTTTTTTCACGTGACTCCACAGCCCTGGTTAAAACTATTTATACTTATTGCTATTCAAATACATTTTTTTTTTGCTAGTTCAGTGGATGTTTTCTTTTCACACCTGGTTAAAGAATTTTTTTTCACAATTATCCTGATTGAATGCTTTCAGATTACCTCTGCACTCAAATTATTTATTGTATTTAACAAAAAAAATCAATATGTATGATTTTTTTGGAATAATGTATATTTTTGCATCCCTTAATTTTAGGTCGTCAATGCAGCCTGGGGTGCAATTTTGGTTGGCTAGGTCTAGACTAAACATAATGAAAAATGGAGAACACGAACAGAATCGCAGTCAAAAAAATATGTATACATCTTTTCATCGACATTGTTAATAAATTTTTTTCATGATTACAACTCACGTCTTACAACCTTAACAAAAAATTGTTTTTATTGAAAATTCAATAAATTATATTTGTTTTTTGTATGACTCGGAAGATTATTTAACCTCACTTTAATATTTTAATTATTTCAATTATTGTAAAGGATATATTTTGAATATGATGCCTGCATTTGGATTAAATGATACAAACGCAAATAAATGGTGCCACGAATGTAACGAATCTAGCGCCTACGTTTTCTTCTTATATTTCTACTACAACCACTACAGTTCACGGCGACCCTTGGCCACCTTAATCAATCTTCTCCAATCCACTCTGGTCTCCAGTATTTTAGACCAATCGCTAAGCTGGGGAATTTCGATGAAAAAATCTGAATATTCCTTCTTTATTTTTTCCGTTACTTTACAACATAATAATTTGTCAATTTTGTAAATAGTCAAATAAAAATCTTTATTTTTGTATTCTACGGAGAAAAAATATCAAAATATTTTGGCTCTAAAAACAATATTAGTTAAACGTATTAAACGCCTTGCGCACTCACTAGTTCTGATAAGGGCTCAAGCCGAAATAACTACATATTATACATACAATGTAAAAAAAAATATTTATTGAGTTAAAATATTTCGATACATTTTGTACCTTTTCACAATGGAGTTATCAAGTAAATATTTATATCAAGTAAATCAAAAGCCTACCCAATCAATAATTTATTTTATTCGATTATCTTTCCATCTAATAACCGTGAGTGTATGCATTTTATAAACTTGATTGCATTTGTGTATCAATATGCAATGTGCATCGACTTGAATGCAAATAATGCAGGCGATGTAAATTATTGATCGCTGTAGTATCTAAGTGGTTTGGTATTTGAATAAATTATTATCTGTTTTACTTTCGAGACCATTTGATTAAATGGAAATACAGTAAAACTATATTTAGGATGAGTTTTCAAAGAAAATATTTTATGTGAATAATTTTCACCTTCGTTACTTTAAGGCTGGTACTTAAAGCAGTTAAATTAAAATAATAAAACACTTTTGTTGAACTATTTCTTATACCAATTGTTTCTTAGATATCGTTTTTATTCGTTCTTAATTTTGTATAAATGTATTTTACGCAGTTGATAGTGCTCGTTATAGGCGAAACTAGCCTACATATTAAATGTGTTATATTTTTTTTTAAATAAATTCAATTATAGCATATTTTTTAAATATAAACCTTATTGATTTTGTTGGCATTCACTTGGTAAAAATCTTTTTTAATAAGATGGAAAATATCGAAATACTTTAGTTCTACATATATATTTTTAGGGATAAACTTTTTTCACTTATTATAAAACTTTAATTTTATTATTGTATAATAAGAGTTTCTGACATAAATTCAGGATTTTTTAATAAAATTACTACACTCTTCTTAAATTCTAGTATCTAAGTCCTGATGGTGTATTGTCTCCTCGTGTTTATCTTAAATAATTTTGATGAATTGAATTGAAAAGTAATTTAACACACGGGTTCCCAACCTATGGATCGCGACCCCCAAGGGGGTTGCGACGGGTTTTCTGGGGGTCGCCAACTTTTTTCGATTTTGGATTTGAACAACAAAACTAAAATTACCTTATTGAAAAAAATGCCTTTTTCAATTGCATCGGGGCCGCGGGTCACATGGCTTTTATAAAAAGGGGTCGCCACTCGAAAAAGGTTGGTAACCTATTTTATTTCAATCTGAAATTTAACATTAGTTGCTTTATCACTTTCATACCAACTATAATTTTTAACGAAAAATATTTTTTTTTTCATTTTATCCGTCGTTAAGATACAAACCCAGATATTAACAATTGACAAAAAGAAGTTAAGAATGAAAGTATTTATTAATGAAGTAAAGCTGTTCGATATTGACATTGTCACTAAAAGGGTATTTTTTTTAATTATTTCACTTCAGAATAATTCCTCTGCTTAATTGTATAAATTTATAAAACATGTTAGTAAGCCAATTATTGTTGTCAACTGACAATAATATCACATAAGTATATCCTACGACATGGAACACAAAGTACACATGAATCCCTTTCGGAATATACATATACTCTCAAAATTAAGAGAGAATTAGTACTAAACAATGATCATTTAAATTATGATTAAGGAAATGGGATCAATAAGATTAATTTATAAAAAAGATTTTTTCACGTGGTTCAGACTCAACAACGTATCTTCATTTATATATTCAAATCAATACTGATATAAAAAATATATGTATACATATACGAGATATCTAAAAGCAAAGCTTCATAATTATAAAATCTAAAAAAAATACTATAGTCACACAATAGATTGTACACTTAGAATCCGATAATATTCAAAGTTATACGCAAATGTTGATATGTTCAATATTATTTGACATATCGTCGACTTAATTCTAACATGACTTAGGTCATTTTTTTAGAATTTCATGTTATTGTGATTTCGGTTAAAAAGCATATCAACTTACAAGTGGAAAGGGGTCAAAACGACAAACGGTCAAGCAAACGACAAAATATAATTTATATTAATTTAAGATCTCGACTGAGGGTGTTTGGTGGAATTTCAATATTGAATTTGAATCGTTCAAATTACGTACATTCACACAGATTTTGTCACTAACGACCTGGGTTTTGCCTTTCGGCATCTTGGGGCGTTCAAGTGCACGGATGAACTTGAACTGACAGTTCAACAGACAGTTCAAACTGACAGATCAGTTCAAGATCATCCGTGCACTTGAACGCCTGAAGATGCCGAAAGGCGAAACCCGGGTCGTTAGTGACAAAATTTGTGTGAATGTACATAATTTGAACGATTCAAATTTATAATTTATATCTTATTATATGTATCTCTTTTAATTTGTCGCCCGCTGTGGTCTAGTTGGTTAGAGCTTGCTCTACCGATCAGGTGGGTCTGGGTTCGATTCCCGGTAAGGTCAATGTCAAATTGGATTTTTTCAATTTTAATTTGAGATCTAAGACATGGGTGTTTGTTAAGTCAATTCTGCTCGAGTTAATCTCATGTGACTTTCAAAAATTCTCATCGAGTATATCTCGTTTGATCTTTCAACTTCAAAAATATTTGACGCATTGGCGTAAGCTGTAATGTCAAATATTAATATATATAACGTTAATCCTCTACATTTATTATAAGTAAAAAAAGAATATATGTTTTAAAGTGTAATAGTAAAATATTCAACTACAAAAAAAATATATTAGAATTTGTTTCTGTAAGTTGAAAAGATAAGAAAATCGTTGAAACTAATAATTTTGGCGTGAAACAGAAAAAATGGCTAACCTTATAAAGTTTACATAAGTTGTATGCTTTTAGACTCTTAATGTATGTATAATACATATCTGCTTTATTCTTTAAATATTGTCAAATAAATTTCATTATTATTTTTTGCGAAAATTGACACAAGACTCAGTTTTTGAAGACGATTTTTAAACTATGTAGTAAAAAGTAATCTAAATTGGCACACAATCTAAATTCGTGTCAGTTCGAATTTTGCAAAGCAAAAAGATGGCGCCTTTTGCTAAAGTTAATTGCCAAAAAACACCTGCTCCTGTTATCAAAATTCAGCAAGCGAAGTCATTTCCAATTTCGCAGTCAACCAATGATGCGGGCCAAGCGACACTGTCAATGCATTGTACCCACAAACCTTACTTAAAACCTGTTTGTATACTGTTTTGTTGTCGTTATTAAATGATGCACGATGCACGCGATCTCGTGCGTTTTTTTTTTTGTGCAACGTTAGGTTTTTTGTGTACATTTTTAAAGAAGTTCCAAATATAGATTTGTTGTATTTTATATCGACTGTGGAAAGGAAAAAAAATGTAACCTATACACAACAAATTTTACAGGAGGTACAAAAAACGTAACGTAAACGGACGAAGTGGTTAAAGTTTTACCCCAAAATTATGTTAATTCGATGAATCATTTTTAATATAAAATTCAAATTGGTATTTTTTTTATTATATTTGTTATGACGTTCTTCACCTCTTGAACTGCATCTTCAGTCTACTTAAGAGGTTTCTCAAAGAGTGATTAATACAACCAATTTTATAACCACAATTTCATAAGTGTACTTAATTGATTTGTTCTCGTTTTATCAAAAGTTGTAAACAACTTGGCAGGTGGGATATACATACATAAAAGCTAACATTAACAAATAATTTGCCGAGGGGTAAGTGGAAAGCCTCACAAAACCAACCACATGCCAAAAATTACAACGCACGGGAACACACGAAACCTGGAAAACAAATCATAAACTTAATGAGCAACCTATTATATTTCACAAACCACCTTCCCATTTGAATCATGGCTATGCAGGCAATCATTATCATCCAAAAAATTAAGCCTTTTAGAATTACACGTTGATGAGTTCAAATTTGTTATATGTGTGTGAGAACGTTTACACCAAGTATCCTGCGGCGCTAGTAGAAAACCTACAAATTCATCGTTTTATTTCATACCTTCTCTCTAATCAAACATTTTTACGATAACTGGTTACTAAAAAATAATGAAAACAATATGAAGTATAGACGTCGATTGAATAAGAAGTATTTGTAGATTTTTAAAAATATACATGGGGCTTAATATGCTTCCTATGAAAATCATTGATATCTCCAAAATAGTTTGTTATATTATTCGTACCATTCACTTGCACCTTCAGACAACTTAAAACTTTGGGTCAATGCCTAATCGTTCAATTTCTATCCGATCCTCAAAATGTAAAAGATAGTTGGCATATTGACCGTCCTTTATTATCTTCATCCTTGTATTTTTTATCTTCACTCTTCTCTGTCTAAAGCTGCAAGTCAGCGAGTTAAGAAAATCTTCCAATTCAATGTTTCCATTACTTAAACTATCAACCATTTATCTTTGAAATGCCTTAAAATTGTAGAGACGATTCTGATACTAATTATTCTATCATGTTCTTAGTGTTAATATTTAATACTCTTTACCGGCAATGTTATTTACAAATTAAAACGGCCATTTAAATTATTCATAAACTTTGTTTATTAGAAGTATTTCACAAACATCGGTATCGATGTGTTTACCTAGATACATTTTCCGCAAAGACTGTCAACAACGATCGCTTGTTGAGGTCAAGGCGACCTGCATATTTTAACAAATAACGGATTTATTTGTATACAAAAAAAGACATGTTACTTTGTTACATAAAATCTCTCAGTAACGAGCAACTTAAAAAATCAAAAGTGTTATGATATCTTGTAACAGTTAAATTGAAAATCCGTCAAAAATATTTATTTAAACATTTTTTTACAGTATAATTTTTATTTTTGACACAATTATTTACGAATACCTTTTCATATCTATACATCCTCTATAATTGTTCTAAATTATACAAAACGATTTTTTATTGTTTGACAACATCGTATGTTCCAAACGTTTTTCTAACATTTGGAAGTTGTTTACTGTCAACACTTGTTGGAATGGCATTACAATAAAAATAATAAAACATTTTTGGTACTTTTTCTACATAAAATTTATTGGATCAGGACAGGTTTTTCTAACAGTTTTTTTTAGCCTCCGTCAATGAAGCGATGAAGTTTTTGAAAAACATTTTGAATCAATTTCATTAAATTAGCAGGTACGAGGTACGTATATAAAATCATAATTATTTATTTTATCAACGTCAGTGAAGTTTATCGCAGTCTGCGAATGTTCATGCACTCAAGGGGAGTTTTTTAATATTTAACACAATATCCGGTTGATTGATCAGTCGATAAAAAATCTTTTATCAGCGACATCCGCTGGAAATGGTAGAATTAAGCGAAATTGACTTTTGTATTTTTTTTAATCATTTCATAATTAATGTTATGGAAGATTAATTGCGATCAAAAATAAAGTGGTTTTATTTTTACATGACTCTCAACTATATTACATTGAATCAAAATCGTCTATATATTTTACAAATACCACCATTTTTTTACAATGTATGCTTAACTTAAAAGAAGATTTTTTCAATAGAGTTCGTATTTAATGATTTGAAAAAAATCCACATGGTGACCACTGAATGTGTCGAAAACTTGTATCACTATAATCTATCGGCATGATCATTAACTTCATGACATAATATGTACAACTGATTGAATTGGCATTAATTATTGCAAAATTAATTAGAAAATTTTGAATAGTATTCTGTCCACAAAAATAATTATAAGATTAAGTTGACTGTTATTTCAGTATCACGTCATTTCATCACATAATATATTTGACGATGGTGGGATGCTTAAACAACTCTTATAACTTAACTTATACTTATAATACTTTCAATTTTTAATCCATATCCTCTCTCAATGTGAAGTATATGGCTTCATAATGACGGTATTTTAATAGAAGTTTTTTTACGTGGACTGCTTTTTACCAGTGGCGGATTAAGCACATGGGAGGCTCCAGTTGCAATAAAAGTTGGAGGCACTGTTTTACTGATAACATAAAAACGTAAAATATTAAAAATATATCACCAAAGGTGTATAGGTTATATTATAGAAGCTATTTTTGATGCCTCTTAGATTTGGAGGCCCCAAGCGCGTGCCTCATTTGCTTATAGGATAATCCGCCACTGCTTTTTACACAGTTTCTCAACCCATCTTTTTTCGAAGATGAAGTGAGAATATAAAGGATCGGGCCAGGACAGAACTAGTGTTTTGCTAATTGGTCTCACTAGGCTCCGTTATTTTTAAATTGGAAAGAGTGTGAGGGAGTTCTTAGACATCATAAATAACCATACATTTTAATGGAAATCGATAAAAATAAAATTAAAAATATTGTGTTCGTACTGAGAGTTGATCACGTGAGATCCGTCACGGAAGCCAATGACGATAATCACTGCACCACGGGCCTGGCAATTTTTTGAATTACCTAGAACAAATTCCATTTCGTTTTAGCACAGTATTTAGTACACAAGATTATAACATGAGTTTACTATTCTTTTGGTATCACAAGTTTTATAATGGTTAGATGCCAAATAATCTTAATTTTTTATACTTTTATGTTTATGATATTTTGTGATTGTAAGAAACTATCCAAATATATCGACTGTGGAAAGGAAAACGGACGTAACCCACACATATCAAATTTTAAAGGAGGCACAAAAAACGTGTTTTGCTGATTTTGGGCCATATGCAAATTACAAAATATCCACAAGCTTGAAGTGCACGAATACTTCAAAACTGGTGTTTACTTGACATAATCTAATATTAATTTAAGAAATTGTCTAGGAAATACTTTTATTTCAGTCTTTTTTCTTGGTTTCAATTTTCACAAGCTCATCTTTTTTCAAACTTAAAACCTAAATTTATATACTAATTTGGCATTTACAGCTTACATCCTTTTCATATAACGTATATCAAGTTGGATACATTGTGACTATCGAAAAAAAGCAGCGGTGGGTTGGAGGAGGCTCGGAGGGTCTCGCGCGAGCCTCTTGTTAGATTTTATCACGGCCGGCGAGCCCCTTGTTAATTTAATAGAAAACAATATTATCAAATCAAATTAGTACATAACTGCAATTTCTGACATATATGTATTACTTACGACAGCTTCCAGTATACACAATAGTTCATTTTTAGCTGTTTACATTGATGACTTTACGGTAAACTGCATATTGTTGCATATTAAAAATGCTTTAAGTAACAATCGTTCGCTTATTGAAGTATTGCATATAATCGCATAGGGGTGATAAATTGCTTTAAGATTAAGCGAGCCCTTTGTTAACGTATCGGCAGCCCACCGCTGAAAAACAGGTGTTTTGAAAAAACTGTGGGTTACGTCCTTTTTCCTTTCCACAGTCGATATGATAACAATAATACAAGTTATTTAAACCTTTAGAGTCATATTTTATTTATTTTTAAAAATATATTTCCAAGCTTTTTATTAACTGAACTCAAGCAACTTTTTACTTGAGTCGAGCCTTACAATGTATCTTCCATAATCTACCTTGTATATTAATACTGCAAGTAAGGTTCTGCTATAATGACGTGTAACAGAAATTTTATAAAAATAAATAACTTCTTTTTCTTCTCGTTCGTGTCTTCATTACTTCCCGCACGAAGCGATTCCGCTGGTAAAGACGCTGAAACCTACATTATTAACACCTTCAAATCTTTTATAGTAAACTATTTTACAATTATTACATTCTGTCAAGATCAATTGCTTTGTATGCCAATGTTTACGAAATATGAACTCTATTTACTTGAAAGAATAAAAGGTATTTTGTAAAACTTAATCTTATTCCAGCATTATATAATGTATTTGATTTTTTTTTTTAAAAAGTCAAATACTTTTGAATTGATATACAGATGTATTTTATGTGGAGATAATGGTTGTATGTAAAATATAATTAAGAAACATATCATCTATTGTCTGGAATACTTTATTGCGTGAATCGTTAAGTAAAAAAAATATTATAACTTTTTTTTATCACACCGAAGATAGCAATTTGATTAGCAACAATAAATAATAATTAAAAAATATGTTATATATATATATATTAGTAAAGGTAATTAAATTAAATTGGAATAACCATAAGTAATAAAGAAATTAGGCAATAATAAACAATAATCAATGGTACGTATAAAACAACTTTTGATTTTGAAACAGATGTGATTAGGGATTAAGTGGTGAGAGGCAGGGAAGATAAACTTTTTCTCTAAAAGAAGTAGAAAATTTTATGAAACAACAGAAATTTTCTGGAGACGAACTAGATCTAGAAATCCGATAAGACCATCATGGTTGTTTCTACATAATGAAAACAAAATCCCTCTTTCTATGGAAATAATTGGACTTTCATTATAACTAGCCCATATATAATATTTCAAATTCAGTTATGCAGTTACCAATATATACTCAGTGGTGTAGTGGTAAATAAATAGGAACTAAGTCGGTCATTGATTTCTTCCCTTTTTTCATATCCCTCCGAAGTTAAAAAAAAACACAAGTTTTAACAATTAAATCAATAAAAAAACGATTTTGATTATACGTATGTACTTGAAAATTTTCAGGTGCCAGTTCGCCGACCTGGACTGACCTGGCTCCACTACACCACTGAATATACGCCATTTTTATGCCCCTAAGATTTGGAGACCCCAAGCGCTCGCTTTATTCACTTATAGAATAATCCACCACTGTATTTAATTAAAGTTAATTTATTCCGCTTAAGAATTAGCATAGCTCGCTCAACTCATCATCTCATCAATATCAAATACAAAATTAGAGCTAATGTAAATGGATACGTAATACTCTGTAACAGTTTGAATCAAAGTTAGAACAATGCAGTTTCCTATTGAACTTGAATTGATCGCAGAACCACTGAGACGGAAACAAAACCTGATCTTGAAAGAGTTAAACTTGGCAAAGAAGCGAAATGTTGGTCGGTCGGGTTGGCATAGAATCACGATTGCGGAGAGCTTGCGCAAGATGACGGCGCTTTTGCTATTACACAACACCGCCGCTAGAGGCATTCGAAGCGAAACCGAACTTAACCGAGCCGAACCGTACAGACACGAGACTGGAAGAAATGGAGCGAAGCTTGGGCAATACGAAATGAAAAATTTTCTATACATTCACGTCAAAAATTAATATTGTAACATAATGTAATCAATCCAAATTTCCAACATTATCAAATCTTTTAATAAATCACTTTACCATTTTATTTTTATACACAGATCACTAAGACAATATTCATGATTCAATCAGTACTTAGCTGTAGTAATTATCTTTTTGTGTACTGATTCCAAGCAGTAATATTAGGTAATAATTGACATTTTGAGAATTTTTGACATTTAAATGTCATTTTTATGTTATCCGAAAAACAGGGCCTCCAAATATTATTGCGCCGGGGGCTCTCGTGTGCTTAATCCGTCACTGATTGATTTCAAGCAGTTGCGGATAATATCTTATAAGCGAATGAGGCGCGCGCTTAGGGCCTCCAAATATAAGGGGCCTCAAAAATAGCTTATACAAAATACCCCATAAACTTTTTGTTCTGGTTTTTACATATTTTTATTACTTAACATGTAATTTTCTACCGTTTTTACGTTATCAGAAAAACTAGATTCTAAATTATATAATAATGATCAGAATTCAGCACCGGTTCAGCTCATTGCGAGCATCATTTATAATTGACAGTGATAGTCACAATATTTACCTCAATTTTACTGTTATATTAAATTTGTGGACAAAACGAATGTTTTAAAATCAGCTTATATTCCAAAAGTTATAATGATGATATTTTATGATTATTTTGACATCTAATAATCAGTTTTATAGAGTGTAATTTCTAGAAAAATATTGTTTTATTTTTATTTTTCTCTGATTTTTCTCTGAATGCACTTAACCAATTTGTGTGAAATAAGTAAATGAAACACACTGCCGTACTCACCGAAAGGCAAGCCGGCGATGATAGGTTTTAGAAAAGAAATTCAGCTTTACGAAATTATGCGTTTATTTAGGGATTCACAAACATTTTATTTAAAATCATACAAAAATTTTACAAATGGGATTTAAATTACAACAATCAACATCGCCGAAATTAATAGAGAATGAAATTACTAAAAAAACAAACTATTTTTTAAAAAAAATTGTCACCCGTGCCGGCTTTTTAATTACTACATCGAAATACGTCTTTTCAAATCGACGGCTCACACAAGAAGGAAGATCTTTATCAATTTACAACTACTCCCTCCCTCGGCTGACTGTTGAGCGTCAAAAAAAATACATCGTTGCCTAAAGGCAACGTTGTATTGGTGGCAACGTTGTCTAAAGACAACGTTGCCAAAATAGTGTTGTCGCAAGCAAATCGCAATATCTGGAAATTATTACATTTTTTTTTTTAAGTCATTAATTAAACTAAACTTTTTACTGTCGCCTGTTGTCATTACAAAAGGGATAGTCAGAGCTTCTGCTTATATAACTGGTACCATGTCAATATATTGTTATCAAGGATTACAAAATATATTATAATATATGTAAAAAAGTAGGATTTTTTGTTACATTTAACGGTATTATAATGATATTGATATGGCGAAGAATAAATTACAGTAAATAGAATACCGATATAAAACACGTTGCTTAATATAATTAAAAAATAGTCTGCTTTATTTGATTGATATACAAAAGAAATACTTTTTCAAGTGACATAATTATACAACGATATAATAAAAATTTAATTTAAATTATACTATTATAGTAACAGTAATTTTCATATTGACAGATAACAAGCTCAATATTAAGAAAAAAAGTGACAAATGTAAATTTAAATCGTGAGCCCCGAAACCGAAGCTGACTTACTCTGACGTGTAGCATCATTTATTAAGTTTTCAATCGATTTATAAATTTCTCTTTGAAGACATGGTTTTTGTAATGATATATAAAAAATTATTTGTATATAAAAAAAAATATTGAAGATATCGAAGCACATTTGAATTTTAAATAAAAAAAAAAAAAAGTTAATATGATGGAGCTGCGGAACTGATTTTAGCTAAAAATATATTTTTACTGTGATGAACTTGTTAATAATAAATCATTGATTGTCAATATTTTGTTTGACGACTTCGCTGTCTTAAGCTTAAAGTGCCTACGCCCTGAAGCTCAACAAAGCTATTTAAACATTCCCAAAGAAATTGAGCAAACGGGTCGCACGATTTTTAGTACACTTTTTTCTGAATACCTAAATGCATCGATCGATAGCTTCTCTAAGAAAGCCATAAAATGTTTTAACGTTCTATTGATTCCATAGCAATGTATTGTATATAGAACGATTTGCGAGATCTGAACTCTACCATATATTATAATATTAACGCATTTCAACTACCCGCCAGTATTAAGAACCAAAAGTTCATTGATACAATCAGTATATATGACTTATAAATTTCTAATTAAGTCTGATACGATGTTTGCTTTCCTGCATAATTTTTATAAATTAAAAATATTTTTTAGCGATCATTTGTTGAAAATTGTCCGATATTGACACAAATACACGTAAGAATCATTGGTCACTCTCCGTTGCTATGCTTATTATGTCAGTACAGTGCATGTGTTGGTATTGGCCATCTCTTGTATGACGTCTACGGTAATAATGTGAGTGCGCCAAGTGTGAGTGAGTGTGATTCGAGGTACCGTCGGAAACGGCAGCTCGTATAAACCTTTTTTTAGACATAAGTCACCAATTATGTTGGTGGACTTCTGTCGATTGAAAGTATCGACGAAATTTTCCACGAGTACGAAAAAACCCGCATTCAATTCTACTTTCATATTTTGCTTTTGAATATATTTGAGTGAATTTGCAAAATAGTTATTGTTTCAATTTTTTTTTTTTAAATTACAAAATATATTTTTGGAAATATTAAATCATTATCCTTTAATATTTTTATTTTAAGCGAAAAATACTTTTATTTTTAATCTACATACTATTAAATTGTTATTTGTTATTTATATTCGGCTGTGTGGTCGATTGGTGAACGTTGATATCTTAGAACATGGATGTCACGGGTTTGAATCCCAGTACGGACAGTTTTTACAGATTGATTTTTTTTCGAAGGCATGGATGGATATATGCGATGTCTTGAATTCTCTCCTCCTACCCATCTGATCCTAAAAACGCGGCATTGCAAGAGTGATCAGTTTATCATTAATCCTTTACTAGCCATATTTTTCTATCCTTATTCTATTTTTAATTTTTTAAAGAGAGATTGAACAACTGAGTAACAAGCAGTTCTCGTAGAAACTATTCTGTTGAGATAAACTCCATTAAGAGTATGTACGATAAAAAAATAGGATGTTTGTTTGAATAAAATATTGTCGTAGAAATATAATTATGCGTCTAGTTTATATTAATTTTTGGTATTTTCAAAAAAAACATTTTTATTTGAAAATGACGTTGAATCACTAGAAAATCTCTTAACATGAGATAATTCTGAAAGATTCTTTCGAACCAAAAAAACCGACTTAAAATTGTATGAAATAACAAAGTTGTCTATAGCACGTGGTAAACGAATGACCTGATGACTACGACGATCGAATTCGTCTGATAATTATTTTCATCTTGGATATGTAAATTGGTTATTTTAATGTATGTATTTTTTTCGTGAGATAATTATTATTTTTCTTTTTACACCGCAAGCTGAGTGTTTCCATCCGCTGGCGTTCAAAGAACAGCTCAAAGCAAAGCAACGCAAAGAAGTAACTACCTGCTGGGGCCCGGTTACCCGACTGGCAGACTTGCACTGTACTTGCAGAACTCGCTTGTGTAGATTAAACCTGTAATATTGCCAACGGGACAACATTCGACGTGCGTTGTACGGTGGATATTATTAAAAAATACTTTCGATTGTTAAAAAAATTGTACAATTTTTTTTTCAACAAATTATGATGAATTGCGCAATTCACATTAATATTGTAAATTCCATCAATTATTTGATGATACTATTTTTGTTCACAATTTCACGTTACATACTTTGAATAATGAGTTTTTTTATAACCGATTTTTTGTACAATATATTAGTTTAAAAAAAAACAATTAAAAAGTCCTAACTTTTTTATTATTATCTGCGAAATCAACATACACAGTTTATTTTAAATATTTTATTTTTTATTTTGCTTATTTTATTAATAATTATACGACATTTATTGATTAAATTAAGTATTCCAATTAACTTTTAAAATCAAATTTAATTAGTAACATTTTAATAAGCGATTGTACTGTTACCTAATTAAGGTTAAAATATATTATTTCTCTCACAGTAGTTACGCACGTTGAAGGCGATATCTGCCGTTGAACCTGTAGAGTTGTTTGGCGGGGGCGCAACAGAGCAACTAACAACGGTGCCTGCCCGCTCCTCAGCCCCCTCCCCGGCCACCGTCTTCCCCGCGCGGACCCGCTCAGCGGAGACTTGCGCGGGCGGCGGCAGTCTTCAACCGGCGGGCTGCGGAACCGCACATCAAGGTCTAACAGTTTCGTGTGTGTTTCCTTACCCGTACAGTTATATACAGAGCTACCTGCTAACATTGCGGACCGGTGACAGTTCTCCAATGCTAAAAAACATTGTGCAGTTCTTATACAAACATATTGTGAATTAACAAAAAAAGGGATCTTTATTTATTGATTTTAATGTAAAATCATGTTACTTAGACTTGAAAGTCGATGGTGTGAAATGGATATCAAACTTGTGTTTTTTATTGTTGCCTTACGGTTGGTTACGAAAGGATAACAATCCCAACTGTGTGACAGTAAAATTGATATTTGTGTTCGGTGTGATTAGGACGGAACTAGGAGTTTTTTCTTGTTTAGGATAAGTGATTATTGCTAAATCAAGATGCCGAAGATATTCCTTATCAAGAATAGGCTCCACCAGCAGCAGCTGAGGCTGCAGGAATCTCAAAGCCTACTCGCCAACAAGGGGGATGAGCAGACGCTGTGTCCTGGGTCGCCTCTCGATGAGGCAGAACCGCTTCCGCTCATCGCCAGGAGAGATAAACAAGATGGTAAGATTTAATTTTCTTTCATCGTTTCACAATATGTATACTTAAAACAAATACAAATTCGAATTTTCAGTATATTTTAAGCAATCATTTAAAAACTATTGTTAAATTTTTAGTAAGTATTACGTAAAATTCAATTGATTTATTTTAAGATCGTTGATATTAATAAAAAACTATTTTATAAACCAAATTTAAATGATAATCATTACAATTTAAATGTTGATTCATTTAACAATTGTTTGTTATTTTTTTTAAATATATAAGTAATCAATTTGATCGATTATATTCGAATAATAATCATGAATTTATTTAAATACAGTGGAACCTCGATTCTACGTTTTTCAAGGGACCGTAATAAATGAACGAATAATGCGGGAAACCGATAATGCGGGAAATCTTCAAATAATATTTTTAAAAATGTTTAATTTTCAAAAAACTTATTTATTTATGTAACTAAATGCGATGTAAAACTATTTGAGCGAAAAAAAAATATTCTACAAAAACGGTCAATCGGGACGGAACGATAATATTTGTATGATAGATCGAGGAAATCAGTAAATCAGGGAATGATAAACGGGGAATTATTAAATATTGATATGACGGGGTCTTGGTCGAGCAAAAAATAAACGATCCATGCAAAAAAACGAAGATAGTGTGAACGGAAGATCGGGGTTCCACTGAAAAAAACGCGAAACGAGATGCGAGGCAAAACTATTTATGAAAAATATTAAACGAAAACGGTCAATCGGGATATTTGTGACGGACCAAAATATTTAAACGATAGATCGAGGAAAACGGTAAATCGGGGAACGATTAATGCGGGATTCTTTTACATTGTTCTTATGGGTGTTTGGCTGGGACTAGGGAATCCAATCCCGAGCCAAAATGTCGATCCCGGGATTTCGGGATTACAATTTTATGATCCCGGGACTAGTCCCGAAATTGGGGTTTTTTTTTTATAGAGCTACACATTTAATTTTTTATAAATGAAATTTATAATATTGGTCAAAAATTAATAAGACAAATATTATATTCTTTATTATAGTATCTTGGGAATGCGACCGTAGAAATAATGAAATATATTTTTTGACACTGGTATTATAAGCTAAAAGGAGTGATTTTTTGTTGAGCTAATTTTAAAGAGTTACTCCTATTATTGTTTTACCACCTCAGCCAGAAATAGTCAGTCATATACATACATTTTTAGAACAAGAGAAACACCACTGAAGTTATCTGCACACTGGATTTGGCAGATAATAATAAACATAACAACGCATAAAACGTAAAGCGAAGCCAAAATGGCATTAAAATAAATAAAAAATCATTCAACATTGCAATATGAGAAAGAAACAAAAAACATTTCATACTGATAACAAAACTTATTATCGCCAAAAGTGTCCACTTACACTATAATATGCTTTAAAATTAAATATCTTTCGGATTCATTAAAACGTAATTTATTACCATAAGTGACTTCTTGTATTTCATTTTATAACTTTCGTCTGCAGAGTTTATTTTCGAATATGTTATCTTAATTGTGCTTTGTGAAACATTGAACAATGGAACATTGTTTGTTATATTTAAGGATTCGACAATCAATTGGGTGCGTTTTATTTTACAAAGCCAAGACGATTCTATTATATAGTAAAACCAATCCCGAAAGTTTCGGGATCATGTCTTCTAATCCCGGGATTGAAATGTATCAAAAACTGTACGGGATCCCGGGATTGGATTCCCTAGCTGGGACTATGCAAAATAAACGATCCATGCGGGAAAACGAACAATGCGAGAACGGTAGATCGGGGTCCCACTGTAAATATTAATTTGTATTATATTTAGTTCCGTTATTTATAATTCATTTAAATTACATAATTTCATACGATAGTGGCCTATGTCAGTTATCTATCTATACGCAATAAAATAAACAAAGGAAACCATACATAGATATTTGCGGCCAACAATCAAAACGGAAATAAAACGTTCGCTTGGCGCATTGTTGTTATTATTCAAATCTAAGAAAACAATGCAAAGCCGTCATAAAACACAATATGTATCTTTATCGCTTGGGTGACTTTAACGTTGAACTTGGTGTTAAAAACTGTTCGTTATTATTCATTGTAGACAAGCTTCCCACATAAACAGTGAATCATTTCATTTGGTCCGGTGATACTGACATTGGGTCTCTAATGCATTATCATGAGAGAGAAAAACCATTAAAATTCCGATAGCCCCACACCGCCGTCGTCAAATCAGGTTTTCTCACCCTGCGTTTGTTCATCTCCAGTGTAAGGATGCATTGATGCTGATATATTATTTTAAATAATCAAATTCAAACGGATATGTCTTTTAATCTATCAATGTATTAATTTCAATATGAAAAATGTCTTAGTAACGTCTGTAATTATAATTTACAATAAATTTATTGTAAGGGTTTCGTTATTTACCGTGCGTCGATGTTTCTCGCGAGCCTCGAGGTTTATCAAATTTAGAGATAGTCCCAAAAAGATGACATCAATAATTCAGTAAAATTTCGGACAAAATCCAACCGCTTGGCAGTCGTAATTTGGTAGTTTATATTAATAACACATGTTCATAGGTTAATATACATATTAAAATAATTGTTTCCGTTGAATAAATTGGTTCTAACTGTATATTAATAGATAGCAGTAGATCATTTTCCTTAATTTATTTCATTTTCAGGGTTTATAAAATAAACATTAAATGTACAAAAATATAAAATCCTACCAAAAATTCAATCATATCACATCACATTGTAATAAAAATATATGTACCAACTCGTGCATATTTTCGATGGATTCGGCGGATAGCTTTGTGTAAATTTACTTTTATATAAATCAAGCTTTATTAATATTAAATCTCAATTTAAAGTTAAGACACTTGAAAACATCTTCCGAAAGTGAACACAATAAAAAATAAAAACCATTGAAATCTTATTCAAATCTAATATCTATTTATTTTATTTGGAAAATTAATTACAAAACAGGCATCTATTATTGATGTGACTGACATGAAAAAATCATACTTTGTTTTATCTAAAAAAAAATAGACAATCCTTTTGTTGAGCTGTGTGTTTAAGTTATTTGATTTAGCACGATGTTAACTTTTATCTTATTTCTTTGGAGATAGCGCAAGTATTTGTCGCACACAGTTAATTGTGTTTATTTTATCGCGTTTGCATGTTGTTGAATCAATACAAAGGCGAGACAGTAATCGATATTGTGACGAAAGAAGAGAGATTGTTTGTCAAGTGTATATAATATAAGTGCGTTATTTTTAAGTTAAGTAACATTTCACAATTGATGAAATACGCAACGATGTCTATGTTGACGAATGGTGTTCTGATTGACAGCCTTTGACAGATGCAAGTATTCGATTATATACATCAATCATTATACAAGCACGAGTGTGGTGAAACCACGTCTTTGTAAATGACTATTAATTCGCCTTTTTTTAAAATCGTTTTATTGTGGTATTTTACATAAAAATTTCACGTCTACTTTTTTATCGCAAATAATTCAATAGTAAAATTACACACATTTCCGTATATTATACAAATATTTACATACTGTATTTAATAGTTTTTTTTTTAAATCAACTGGATACTTATGTATACTTAAAAACTATCCGGATAATAGATTAAGATACAGTGATAATTTCGTATTGGGCTTATTAAAAATAAACAACTATTACAGTTTATAAGACTGAATTTTTTCATCGTCTTATTTTATTGAATTTTCAAGTTATATAAATTACACTTAAATCATGACTTTAAACTTTAAAAACATATTTTTGTCGATCTCGTTCATTCGTACACTTGATTGCCTGAAAATGCTAAAAGGTGAAACCCGGGTCGTTTGTGACAAAACTTGTCTGAATGTACATTATTTGAACGATTCAAATTTAAAATATCTTTCAAGCTATGACATATTTTACATATACAATTCTTTTGTTCATAATATAATTAGAATTTTAGAATATGTTTAGAAAATTTTGCAACACATGCAAACAGTAAATCAGACTAGCATCGAATACGGTCAAACATCACAATAATTAACAGGATACTCGACTGACTGTGAAACCAGATGTGAGGGTCAAATTTTGGCAAAAACTCACTTCTGGCTGCAAGATGTTCCGTCGTATTATTATTTCGCCAACGAATTATTCCTACCATTTCTGAGAATAATAGAAGAACAACAGACGACTTCGTAATTCTAGATTTAGTATTGTGCTCATATGCTGCTTTGGAAAACAGCCTCAGTCAAACACAATGATTTTTTTTTAAATTATCTATTGAATTCAAATTAATTTTACCACACTGTGAAATTTGATATATTTTATACTATGTAGATAATAAATAACGCAGTAGCTTCATTTTTGAAAAACCATCAATCACACAATTCAATGGATTCAAAAATCAGCACATGTCTCTGCATGCCTATTTTTTGAACAACCAAAATTTCGAAACGCGAATTCCTTATATGTTTCTTATAATTTTATTTTTGATGTTAAGTTGAATAGTAAAAACTAACTTATTTAATTTTGTATATATTTTAAATTTCATTGTGAATCGACTTTTATTATAAAGAGCAGTTTAAATTTATAAATAAGGATTGATATTCAATTTAATAAGAATATACTATAGTTAAAACTTTGCCAAAAAATAAATAATTTTGGCCGCAACTTTGAACGTTTTTTTACAAGAGGTATTTTTATGCACCATATTAATTTCCACTTTTATATCTTGGAAGGCGGGACATAAAATTTTGTATAATTCGGTCATAAAAAATATTTGCTAATAAAATCAGTTCAATACTACTCGGTAGAATTTGTTTTACCAGATTAAATAATCAACATTATTGCCAGTTAAATATTTGAATAAAACCGCAGTTATTTTTTATCTTTAGCATAACTAATTTCAAAGTCGCGATTATAATCAACAGCTATTTTTTACTTATGCGTTTTATAATAGTGTAGCATCTCGCATGTAAGTAACCAAGTGCGTTCGTTTTTGGACTGACCATGAAAGTAACCGCTGTTGGAGATTGATTTTTTTACTCCATTGTTCGTAGCAAGATTTATCTCTTTTGTTAATGATCTCAAGTGTAGATACGAGCAAAACGTTGGCCGAATGTGCGTATAGATAGATTAGCGAAACCTAGATGATCCCCAATAACGATGTGAATATGCTCCGTTTTCTTCCGTGGAAGAATTCGCTAGTTTCATTAATTTAGTAATAATTGAAATATCAACATTTAATTTTAATTCCGATTTCAAAAGTATACAATTGTAACAGTATGATGAAAATAATTTTGATGTAACAAAAAAACTTTCATTATTCTAAAACTATTTATTTACTATTGCTTATAGACAATCCTAAAGATTTTTATTACCAAGCGGACACAGGTTTCCGGAACATATGCAAGCGAACACGTATGTCCAAGACATTAAAAAAATTAAATACTTGTTATTCTAATAGAATATAAGCAATATTTTGATGAATATGTGTAGTGCTATCTATACTGAGTCAATATAAGTTTTTAAAATATCGAATTCGAATGTATATTAGGTAAAATTATTTTTCTCAAAACACGTAGTATCTCTGGGAGATATTAATGATTTATTTGCGCGGCATTCAAGCGGTTAAATATCTGAATAGTCTATTTTTTTTAGCTTAAATTATACATACATATATGTTATATTAAGGTGTTCACTGTCAAAAAGCAGGAAATCAAAAAATATAAAACACGTATTTATACTAATTTAGCATTTATTTAAAATTATCAGTACCGGTTCGCTCATAACAATCGTTTTCAACTATAATGTCAATCGTTCACCTAATCAGTTTAAATTCTCGTGTTGAGTGAAACTGGTCCTGATCATGTTAAATAAGTGTGGAATTAGTACAAAAGAGTGTTTAATTTATATTAACATATGTATATATGTTTTTTTCATTTATCTCAATAACAAAGTGACTTGCAAAAGTTGATAAACAGCAAATATTTCAATTAAAACATCGGTTAAATAAAAATGTTAATAAAAACACGTTACCACTTAACTATTTTTCTCAGGTAGACTGAAATTTAATATCGCTTGTATATTTTTATTCTTGCAGTGTTTTTACAGCTATTTAAATATATGTTATCAGTTTGACATTAATTACATATATAAATCATTGTGACTTTGAATATTAAACTTTAGTGATGAAATTTTGTTATAGTCGAGTATAGTTTTTAGTTAAGTGATAAATACTTCAAGTATCGTTAGTCGAGCTATACCATGAAAAGAACAAGGACCTCAATTACGTTTCAAGGAGGCGGCGAGTGTCTTTGAAACGATTTTTACATTCTTACCACTGTCTGTCAGTAAACCTATCGACTGGTGATATAATCATTCCGTCTATTATGTTTCAATATCACTTAGTCTAGGCAATTTGTTATTCGTTAAGAAACTCATTAACTTCCATAAAACATCAAGCATTGAAATGGATTCATTCCATATGAGGTAAAAAAAAATACTCATGTTTTGCATTCACAATTTCACAAGTCACATACAATTAACTTAATTTTATTTATTATATGCAACTTAACTCTTTAAAAACTATCCATAATTATAAAATATTTCTGAAGAATTCAATATAGACTATGTACGTTATTAGAAATCGTTCAAATTAAAATAAATTTAAAATTAAAAAATATCAATTTGAATCGTTCAAATTATGTACATTCACACAAGTTTTGTCACTAACGACCTGGGTTTCGCCTTTCGGCACCTTCAGACGTTCACTCGTCCATGGGTTAATCTTTTTCGCCAGCAATGGCTTTAAGCTTAGTGATACATTTATTTCTTATATAAAAACGATACATTCATTTTACTAAACGTTAGTTCAAGTTCATCCATGCACTTGAACGCCTGAAGATGCCGAAAGGTGAAACTCGGGTCGTTAGTGACAAAGATGTGTGAATATAAATAATTTAAAGGATTCAAATTTAATATTGAAATTCCGCCAACCACCTTTAGCTTAAATCTGAAATTATATAAAAATATGATCACAACTTGCATTCTCATCTTTTATGTATTTGGATAATTTAATTATATAATAATAAAGTAAGCATTAGAAAAGATATTACATTTTTGTTAAACGATTCTTGTAGAAAATGAATAATAAGCTTCTTGCAGAACTGATTTTTTGCTTGTTTTATGATATAGTAATCTACAAATTGCATATGAATAAAATTAACTTACCAAAAAGAACATATTAAATTGTTTTTATGATGCGTGATTTCTAAGTAGGGTTATCTTATTTATAACAACTTTTCTATAAAAAATATTTTATTTAAAGAAAAAAATATAGTAAGATTCCAAAATATAAATTCTATCTATTGATCTAGTTGTAGACAATTGCAGAGCTGTCATTAAAATTATGTTACTCAGTCGCATATAGACAAGCTGTCTGCCGATATAGATTATTCGCAAATCTGAATCAGTGCGATGCGGTTTTGTTAAGTCAATATAAATCGATGTCCTAATGATATCAATTTCTACCCACACAGGTCAACAATGCTGTCAATAAATTAAATTACTCTTTGCCACAATATTTGTTGCATTAACCATAATTTATAAAATGTATTGTTCAAATAATATTACTTATTGGAATGTCGTTAACACATTTGCCTTCCGCCTGTTGCGGTATTGGAATACGCTTTGTTATAACCTTATATTTTTTGTTAGCATTTCTATGTTTGTAGGTATAACACTTATATTTATTATTATTGATTCGTTACAGCAATTACGTTGCGTTATTTGGCTATGTTAATTGGCACGTAGACGTTTTGCCATTACGTCAACTTTAATTAAATTAATGGCGAATAATTCCGTTAATAATGTCATTAGAATATCAAATGGGTTTAGGTTTAATATTTAAATATACCAGAAGAGGATAACCTATAGGAAAACATTATAAAATGCATAACTACATAAACCGGCGATGGTCTGTTTTTTTTTTGCCTAAATTCTAATGCCTGCCAAAAAGTACTGTTGAAAAAAATGCCAATTTTACATCATATTTTATTTATTTGTAAAATTAACATCAATAAAAATGATTTGCCTATTTCATCACTGTAATATTTTATCTATTAATTAACAAACATCAAGTTTGTAGGTCAATAACTCATTTAATTAATTAATTAACCTACAATCGCACCTGTATCGCAGTTTATTTGATGTTTTCGTTAATATAAAATATAATTTATATAGTAATTAGTGGCATGTAATTAATATGTATTAAAATGTATTTAATAATGTTTCAAAAGAAGGATCAATTCTAAAAATATTGTGACTACTAAGTGCACTACACAGTGCCAAATTGGTAAATTTAAGACGTGTATTATAAAGCTGGTTTTAAATTATAATAAAACCAAATTTTACACGACGAAAGTCTAAAGAAATATATGTATTCAATATACAAATTATTCATTTTATGATAGTCAAAGATGTATTCCATCGAAGATTAGCGATATAATTTTTATATATATTCTTCAATGGAGTCATTTCAATGGAAGTTTTTCTACGAAAACTGTTTCTCACTCAGCCTTTCTTTTTCAAAGAGAGTAGTAGTGCTAGAAGGATAAGGTTAGTACAGGACTAGTGATTAACTAATCCCTCTGACAACGCTTAGTTATTTAATGATTGAAAGGGTGGGGGAAATTTTAAAACATCACAAACACCCATGTCATGAAAAAAATACTGTTCTTACTGGGTCTCAAACCCGTAAGATCCTGCACGGACGCCAACAACGCTATCCGCTGCGCTATAAGACCCGACAGACTTATTAAATATTTCAGTACCTTAATAAAAAAAACAATATTCCTTTGTACTTCATTCCACTTTACTAATTAGGTCAGGACCGGTTTCGCTTATTGCGAGCATTGTCAATTGACCTATTCAGTACTTATTCAAGAATCACTAGCCAATTATCACACGTAACAGTAAATCGAAACTAATAGACAAAATGTTTCATAATACATTACTTGACGGAATTACCCAAATATTCCGCTGTATTGAACTATTATTTTTAAAAAGGTTGATTCAATTCGTTGAGTGTATGTTGTACCAGCCACTGGTCAAGAGGACCATTGCGTCAAAACGCGTGTGACGTCACCCAACGGTTTCGTCCGCAAGGTCCCGCCGCGTCGGTTGGCGTCGCGCTCTTTGCAATCCGCTATTTGTGACGACTGTCGCGCAAACTTGACGCAGAATCTCGCCCCATGCATTTATTTACACACTAGCGCGCGCGAAAGATGATCGAATTACGAACTGTAAACCCGTTGCCCTCAACGGGAAGGATTTTTTCGCATTATGAATAAAACCGGAAATTTACCGACAAGAACAATCGAATACATACTTATTTATCAAATAAATCAGAATAAATAAACTTTACTAATTCGCCAAATGGAACCTGTTTTTAGGAATATATGAACCTTTAAGGAGTAAATTGAGCCAAATATCAATATGGTGAATCTTTTTTATTTGAATTTTAACTACAATTGTTTTTGTGCGAACTGTCATCAAATTTTAGTTGTATGTGAAAGTTTATTACATAAATAAACACAAATAAAGTATTTTTAGGAACAATTTATTGTAATAATGTAATAAAAGGGGGGGAGTCCAGTTCACCTTTTCTCATTATTCTAACTAGACTCACTTTACCGTATTTTAATATTGTTGACCCCAATTTAACAAATTATTTGGTTTGATTTATTTTATTTTTGTCATGTCAGATAACAGTATATAAACAACCGCATATTATATTTTATCATAAACCGTAAAACTAAATAAAATCATAATTCACTGTTCAAAAATTACAACACAAACCTTAAAGCTCAGTTATCTACAAACTAGTATTTTCGGTTTATCGCACTGTTGCTTTAGGGTAGTGATATGGCTGATTTAACAAGTATTGTATTATTTCTGTGATTTCGTATCCCATTGAATTAAAAATCTATAGCTTACTTCGAGTATGACTGAAAAATATATCCAGTCCTAATATAATATCAATATGATACTATATTTTTTTTTTACCATGTCCGCTACCAATGTAGAGCATATGGACTTCTAATGGAGTTTATCTCAACAGAAGTGTTTCTAAGAAAACTGCTTGTTACTCAGTTGCTCAACCTCTCTTTTTCCAAAGAGAGTAGAAATAGAAGGAAAGGGCTAGGACAGGACTAGTGGTTAGCTAATCGCTCTCGATACGCCCCTTTCATGTTGCTTTAGGGTAGTAATATGGCTAGTTTAACAAGTACATATTGTATTATTTCTGTTATTTCGTATCCCATTAAATTTAAAATTCGAAAAATATATCACGTCCTAATATAATACCAATATGATACAATATTATTAATCTGTGTTAAATAGTTATTTTCACATTTAAATCTGGATTAATATGAGAATACTAAAATAAGCAACACCGAAAAGAAACCTGTCCTTACAAATATAATTTAAATATTGTATGACCGCTAGACGCATGACTTAATATTAACAATAAATTAGATAATGTTGATAGCTATATTTGTTTAAATATTCATTTTTTAGATTGTATCTTGCCAATTTATAGATTTCAATAAATAATTAATAACAGCAACGTGGATGAATTTCCCAAACCGATCATAAGGCATTAGTATGTAGGCTTAACACATATATTTCTTTGTACTACTTCCACTTTTATTTAAAAAGATCAAGATTGGTTACGCTCATGACAAACATTCCTTTTAAGCTGCGCGTGTGCGCGGCCGCGCAGCAGCTGGGAAGCCACCGCGCACTCATTCCGGGTTGGCACGCACAACAAAACAATTGGTCAATTAATATTTGATCGGTCCGCGCATCCTCCGCACAGCCATTGAAATCTCCGCGCAGCTAACCACTTTCTTTAGGGAACATTGCTCATGAGCATTAAGTTGATAATGCTCGTCATGAGCAAAACCGGTCCTGATCTTATTTGATTCAAGTGGAAGTAGTAAAAAGAAATATTTTGTTTTTTTAATATAATGCCTTTCCTCCAATGATTAACAGTGAACACCAGAAAAGTGATATATATGATATTCAGTATTGTATTTCAGTAATTGGCAACCGTTTTTTCTTTTAAAAAGGAAAAAAATCTTTTAAATTTAAAATCGTTTATTATATCTGAAAATACATCGAATTGTTTTTTGATAGTTTGCGTAATACACATAATCACTAGTCGCGTGTTATATAAAACATACCAATTAATTTAGACAATTGCACTGCTGACAATTTCTGTCAATTATAAACGTGGCCGAGACAAATCAGCAGAGCAATCCACAAAATATCTTTGTATACGTGTTGCTGGTAACTGAACTCTGTGTGAGTATCGTGAGGCAGCGTCGTCGGCTTCCTCTCACCCTGACCTGCTTCGAGTAGCGGCGGCGCGTTGGCTAACCATGCCAAGTACAAGGCGACAGACACTCCACGCACCATCGCTTCTTTGTCCGAAATATATCTTGCCTACTCCTACCTGCTATAACCCTTATATAGTATTTATTATTGGGTTAAAAATAATTACAGTTGTGGATTAGATGATTTTCACTGGAACACGTGAACTTGATTTTTTATTTTGTTAAAAATATTACAAAATACATATTTTATATATATTTCAAATTTGTGATCACAACCGTCCGTGCATATTATATTTTATTTTAATTCAAAAATAAAATATTGTAGCCAAACAGAGTTCTATGGGGAGCTACACTATAAGTGCCAATCATCTAACCGAAAGTTCATTGAGCCTTTGAAAGCCTTTGTTATTCAATTATATTTATATATACAAACAATTACACTTTTTTTTGAACTATTGATTTTAAAAGAATATTAACAATCTATTTAGTTGTCAAAGGGCCCAAAATTTTTAAGTTTTTCATGTTAATATGGTTGTATTCATAATTTATTGATTATTGTTTTACTATAGTATGAATATTTACATAGCTGAGTCCATGGTGAAGTGGTCAATAGTATTTTTTTTTTACGATATACATATATATTTCTGTTAGAAGATATCTGTGTTTGTGATGTATGAAAAGTTACACCTACCCTTTCACTCTTAAAATAACAGAGCGTAGCTAGAGTGATTAGTTAACCACTAGTCCAGTCCAACTCCTAATTTTACATGCTTAGTCTATTCGAAAAAAGACAAATTTAAAACTTGAACAAAAAGCAGTTCTCGAGAGGGAAAAAATCTGTCTACAAACCACCATTCAGTGCCCATATGCTCTATATTTAAAAAATGATTTTACAAAATCGAAAAGCTTGATAATCAATGCTATTAATTTATCTTATGATAAATGTCCTCTCTCACTCCTCTCCCAAAATATTTGAATTCAAGTCTTTCAAATAAAATCGTTTGTATTATTGACGCGGTCATGTGGAGGTTAACTTCGTTACCACCAACGCCTCCGTCGAAGCCTCAGAACCGCACGAATCAACACTCGTAACTCATTACTTATTATAATGGTTTGTCGCTAAGTACATTCGGTCTCCAATAAACACATTAATATTGAATACATTTGCATAGTAACAAATCTACCACCCTATTCTGTCGTTGAATTTATTTTATAATTATACAAACAAACTATGATAGACTATGAAGTGTTTTTTCATTGAAGTTTTGACTGTTTTCCAATAAAAACAATTATTCTTTTACGTTATACGGTAATTAATTGTAAGTATACATAAACATCTGACTGTTATGTGCTTGTCGTAGATAAACAGACTATCACACAATAAAACAGTTTTTTTATGTACGTGTAAAACATGATGCAAAATGATTATATTTCATTATCATTAAATCAGGAAAGGCGTATGTTTTGTCACTTTTCACTCTTCGAATTGGCTTAGAGTGTTATGGTGGTCGGATCCACTTCTAGTGGTGTTGCATAATTTAAAAAAATATTTACTGTTTGTTCTTCGTTATATTTTTTTTATATCTATGGCTACATTAATATGATTACCTGGTTGTTTCACCTATTGCATAAATGCCTTTGTACCGTACCACTGACAAGTTAATTAATTAGTAAATCATTTATATTAATACGGTTTTGCAATAGTACTCAATCAGTGAATAGATATAAAAAATACATAAATGATTATTATGTGACTAAGATTAATTTAATTTCATCGCCGGGTCGAGGTCATTTGTGTAACGGAAAATGACACGATGACGGCCATATTATACTATATTTCAAGATAACTGAGTTATTACTTTGGCAAAATATCTCACAAAATATAATTTTCCCCAATATTAAATTATTGTTTCTTACTACTATTTAATTTGTGACACTAGCTAGTATCTTCTATAGATAAACTTTTATATTTTAACCACCTGGCAAAGTATACATTTTTTTAAATACAATTATTAAATTATACTACATTCAATCATAGCTCTATTCTCTTTAAAAGTAATTTATTTGTCGTTTGTAATTGGATACCATGCTCTCATCATTTAGATTTATATTTTTGAATACAGTTGTTTATAAACAAAGATTTAAAACAAATTTCATATTTTAATTAGAATATACAATAATTTACTAAATATGTGTTTTTTTATTAGTTATTTATTATATTATTCAACTCATTGGATTTATTTAGTATATTAAAACGAACTCTCTACAACCCATTAAAACAGGGGTTTGTTATTCATTCACGAAGTGCGCGTGTCATAGTGCACAGAATATAAGGGCTAATAGTACACACGTGGATCCACACTGATTACAATTTTAAATACAACAATCCTCATTATTGTTTTGCTGTTACCAACATATTTTTTTATTAAATATATAGCTTAGAATAATTTCATCTATATCGACATTTTTTTTTTAATCGACCTGATTTTACAAACTATTGCACAATTTAAAAACAAGCACAAAAACAATAAATTGAATTATTTGACGAAATGCTTTGTTTAATTTTACGTAATGATTTGTCAACGAAAAAATACGATGTTCCAAATTAGTTAACGGTTCCTTTGATATCATTTATCGTGGCGTTATCAGTAGGATGTAGGGTTTCATAACATCATTTAATCTAAATTTCACGTTTAAGTTCACATGACTATACAAGAAAATAAGGATATTGTCATGTTTTAAGGGGAGAATCTTTCAATTAATTTTGCTGGTGTTTATTTTACTAAATAAAACTCTGATTCGCGGTACTTATACAAAGATCCTACGAGCTGTTTGTTGATTTTTTTTTTCATCAATTTATACTATAAATACTTTTGTTTTATACATCCTTAAAAGTTGACCAACTTATACGTGAAAGAATGTCGGACCGTTTTGCTTTGCATTTAGTATGGAGCCAATTTTATTATTTCTTAAGATGGCGACCGCATGCTCATTACATATGCGTAAGCTGACATCTCGGCAACTCTTCGCTTCTTATCAAAGGTGATTAAATTTTAATTATATATGTATATGATTTCGCAATTATGAAAACTTTTTAATCGTTTTTACAGCTACTTTTTATAAATTATTACACCTTTTCATAAACAGCCCTTTCGCAATTAATTTATGTACATAAAAAAGGTTGAGAAACAGTTTTTCTTGTGTATTCAAATAAATACTTATCTACTGTTATTAGTGTATGATAATTTATGTGTAGCCAATTATTCTTTATTTCAATTTCTACGGGAGTTGCGATGAATTTTTCCATATATATTTATGAAATATAAAGCATCAATTTATTTAACTGTGATCTATTTGTCATCTACATATGTTTAGAATATAATTTCGATAGTCTGGTCAACAGCGTCGCCACGCAGAACCTCATCCTTCAGCAGTGAAAAGGAAGGTTGATTATATAAACCTAAAAACACACTCAAAAGAATATTTAATATATAGTATATATCATATGGCGCAGCGGTTAGTATTGTTGGCTTCCTTATCAGATGTCAAGGGTTCGAGTCACAGTATGCACAACAGCATTTTTTAGATCGATTTATCGATTTCTGTTCAAAGACATGTGCACTCTTCCGATCCTTCAATAATTGGGCGTAGCAAGAGCGATTACCTAACTACTAATCCTGCCCTAGCTTTATCCATCTATCCCTACTCTATTTGGAAAAAAATAGTTGTTGAACAAATAAGTAACAAACAGTTATTGTAGAAAAACTTCTGTTGAGATACCTTAATTACGAGGCCATATGCTTCACATTGGGAGCGGACATGGGTTAAATAATAGTTCTGACGATGGCGTAAGCCGAAATAGCTATCAACCTTTAACTTTTTAAAAAAACTGTAGAACTGAAATACCTTGATATTTTACCCTATTTAAATAAAAAGTGACCAAATAATTAATTTTACAGTGTTTTATTTTTTTATAACATTTCAAAAAATATTCTTAAAATAAATTAATACGTCATATTTAATTTCACAAAAATAACGCAATATAAAATAAATAAGCCGAGCACTCAATTAATTAATGCTGTAGCATGGAAGGACAACATAATCTAAAAATATTTCAACGCACGGTCAAGCACCAACACTGATTTAACGCTACCTCTTATTCAGCGAGCAGTCAATTTAAATTATTGCGTAAATTTCGAAGCGAAGAACTCGGGAGAGAGATAGATAATAACGGCTTGTGCCCACGGAAAATAAATAATCATATGTTTTTTCATATATTTCAATGTTGAATGTTAAATTCACGTAGGTGATGTATTTTATCCGTATCTACGTAGTGAACTGCAATCCGTGGCAGCTAATGTTCATTTAATTAATGTATTTACGCTCGCATTGCGTAATGATCGTTCCGTTAAAATGGAAAATACAATTTAGACATCCCACATTTAGATCCAAACACCAGAATACAGACAACTGCTAAAATATACACGTGCCAGTAAATGGTAATCGTTGATTTTATTATTGTATATTCTATGTTCTGGTATTTTGTCGATGCACTGAAACGTATGCTTATTTTAGACTGTTCTTTTTCTATTGCTTTTATTAACCCGTAACATGCCATCCTAAAAAATCACGTTCCCTACCATGATGGCATCTCAGTTTCACTGTTTATTGACAGTATTTAAACCTAAGTTAGAAGCTAAAAAATAGTTTTAAACGTGTATGTATGCTAGAATACTTGAAATAATAAATACTCATTGACAATATTAAGAGAAATATTTAATGATTTAATGGCTCAACTATTTACGATTGCATCATGGATTGCACTGCTTTATTTAATCAGAATAATTACCAAACATTTAATTTTAATAACAATTATGTGACAAACCACGCAGAATTGTTGAGATTTAACCACTCAGGCGAAAAAAACTGTAAAATATGCAAAAAAAAATAAAAATACAACATGAATAGTATATTACATGCCATAGTGAAAACATTCGGCCCGTTTTGGTTTTAAGTGAGCCCCAAAACAATCATGACATGTTATTACCAGGGCTGTGGAGTCCCGTGAAAAAAAGACGACTCCGACTCCAGCTTTAAAATAATTAACGACTCTGAGGATTTTTTTAATAATTTCATTTTAACTTGTAAATATGTAAACCATCAGATCATCTTTAGTCAGCCAAGCATGAAATGTTAACACTTTGACTATTTTGTTTAAATACACATCATTAAATATATTTTTCAAAAAATAATCGAGCCGCTCATTTTTCACGACTCCGAATCCGGCCAAAATACCGCGACTCCGACTCCACAGCCCTGGTTATTACTATTAATATGCTACGGCCCACGTAATTTAGCAAAAACCGACACGCCTCCCAGACGAAAAAAAGATTGATTTTCACTGATCTAGATATGTGTACATCTATTACCGTATGGATGCGAATCGCATTTTCTCACCATCATATCCATATTTAAAAGTTTCTTGATAACAAAAATTAATAAGCTTTTTCAGGTTTACAAAATAAATGTACTAATGTGTTAAAGTGCATTAAAAAAAACTCTACATGTAGCCGTTTTGTAAATCAATTCAACTTCAATACATCAATTTCATTAGTTGAAGGATTTATAAAATGATTACTGTACCGTCTAAATACGTTAAATTATGCAACCTCTTTGTAACTAATTAACCAAAGATAAAACACATAGTCTATTTGCTCAATTTAATTTACCTCCGATTCGAATTAAAGTACCTAGTGAGGCAAGACAGCCTTCACATATCTTCAGTACCGTCTTCACAATAATTATTTTGACTCGTCCGCATCTGTAAACTCGGTAAGTATACGCGGAATACTGTTGAGCCAGCCACGCATTTTTTTTTGTGCCGCGCCGAAGTCACGACTGGGACCTTTACATATGAAAAAAAAGCATGACAAAAGAGGCAAAAGCCATCTTTTACCTACAACCTTCCTACGTGCGTTGTGACTTTGTTTGCCATATTTAAAAAAAATAACATTACGATATATAATTTTTAAATTTTATTAAAAAAATATTTGACGGTACAGCTTACGCCAATGTGTCAAATATTTTGAAGCTGAAAGATCATACGAGATTTACTCGAGCAGAATTGACTTCACAAACACCTATGTCTCATAGGTCTCAAATTAAAATTGAACAAAATCCAATTTGAAATTGACCTTACCGGGAATCGAACTCAGACCCACCTGATCGGTAGAGCAAGCTCTATCCCAGGGTTTCCCAAGGATTTATTTATACGTTTCAAAATAAGTATTTATTACGACTAATCTTACCTTTTGGATAGATCATTACTCTTAAATATGTAGTTACATTATTTTCATAATATATACAATAATCTTTCACTGCAATACTTAAAAGACATGTTATGCCTTGAATAATCTGTATAAGCAAATTATTTTGAATGTTTTTTTGCAAATAAAACGGAAAATTCTTGAACGGCGATGCAGCGAAAGAATTGTTTTGATAAATCGTGAATTATTAACAATCGACAAGACACGTCTCAATAATTATTGTCTTTTTGAAATGGGCCCAACAACACGGTGTATACAAATTGGTTTATCGTGATCTTGCTTACAATGATGAATTGTAGTGAACATAAGAAGTATTACTGGCTGTTATATGAGAATAAAATTGATAGCCAATTGTCACCAGAGGGCATTCCAGCTAAACTACAGATTTAGTATTATATCACGTTAAAAAAAAACATACATATTTTTGCAACGTTGCCTCGCCTGTTAACTCTAATATTATGTATATTATCATTACGCAAACATGAAGTGGTTCATATATTACTTCTTTTTTTAAATTTCATTTATACGTACAAAAATTAGTACCAACTAATATTTATAAAAACACCGTTAATAACATCATCCTGAAAAGGGTAATTGAGTTTAAAACTTAAAAATATAGATTTTTTTATTTACCCAAGTATATTTCAAAAGCAATAATTGTATACTTTCAGTCAGACTGTTTTGAAAAAATAAATTTCATAACATTACATACAAACTATGTGATAAAAATAGCAAATTATTTAGTTTTACAATTTTTTTAAATCAGTTGATAGCTGTTTTGCTGCATGCTTTTATCAGAGCTATGTTTAAGCCTTTATTTACTCAGCTATATTACAGTATCACATTTATTAAATATGATTTAATTGTTACTAAGTCTCTTAGTTCTTAGAAAGGTTAATTTAAACTTAATAAATGTTATATAAATTAGGATTTTAGAGTAAAAAGGGGGTGTATTTTGTATATCTAAGCCAGTATGAGTAAGCTAAAAAATGTAGGTTTAAACATAGTTCTAATGAAGGCATACGCCGACATAGCTATCAACTGATTTTTAAAAATTGTAGAACTAAATAATTTGCTATTTTTTTTACTTTATTACAATGGAGTTTTCCCAAATAAATGCCCGTTCAATCAACAAGCGAATTATTTAGATTTTTCAATACTAATAATAAACTACTAAATCTTACTTGACCATTAAAGCCATTTATTATTTATTCGACTTGTATACGTTTGAAGGCGATGCGTGCACCCACTAACAGTAAATCTGAGCCTTATAATGAGATGATTACTCCAATATACCGTGAGACTAAAGTCGTTCCAACTTGCGTACTCATAAAACATGTTTCCAATAGTTTAAAACTAATTGTTTGACATGCAGAATGCTGTATTTCGCACGATTCGCGTTACAATGGCATATTTCTCGATCTGTGACTTTATGTTGCTATAATTTCTGCAATTACGAGAATGTCATTAAAAATCGTTATAAATCGTTTCTGAAGCGATGATTCTTATTTTATGCATCTGCGAATAACTTAACCAGTTGTCCTTAATTCACTATGTAAAACAGGCAACGTTTTTACATATCTATTTGACACAATGTCATTTAGTCTTATTAATTAGAAGCTTCCATGCAGAATCTGTGAATAACGACTCTGTCATACTTGTAAAACTGGTAAATCTTGTAAAGCAGAATGCTTAATAAATTGTATTTTATTTCATTTAATAACGCGACATCAACAGTAATATAATATTAACAACAATGCATCTGGCATCATAATGTATGAATAACAGATTATTTTAGCAAAACTAATTTTCGTGAAAAGAGATTAAATTCCAGTTCATTGTTCCGTGGAAAACAATTTTATTTAATTCGTTTTACGCGTATTCAAAACATCACCGAGTTACTTCACATTTCGCTGACGACATGTTGACATAAACTTTAAAACAGGTGCTCGAAATCAACGCCTTAGTAATCAATACTCATATAAATATAGCACGATCGACTTATTTAGTTCGCTATAACCGTTATCGAATGCCGTTCTAATACTTGGACTTGGAAAATGTTAAACATATCTATGAACGCATGTTAATATGATTTCTTTACGACTGCAATGTTTATGTGCTAACCGCTATTGGGTCTTAATTATTATTCAAGAATTTATCCTTTGTCCTAAGTGGTCATTTGCTCGTTTAGTATCAACAACAATTATCACTAATGATATTTTATTTACTAAGGTTATTTCCATTGAGATAATATCCATTTTTGTTAAGTCGAATTCCTTTTACACGTAATATTATAGTAGTGTTTGTAAACTGGGTAACGTTAATGGTTATATACTTATTTATTTATAGGTTGCTTTTCCAAAGTAAACTATGGTGTTGATTTATTATTCAGAATTTATTAAGTTCTGTGCAAACGTAATATAGGTTATACAATTACAATGATATTCAACAAATCATAAAACAACTTTTAAATACCTCAATTCGCTTTAATTACAATGCATTGCTCGATTAAATATTTTTTTCTACGTAAATGAATGAATTTTCCGTGATCTAAAAAATACAATTATGACTATTTATATATTTATAATACATATGAAGCAAATATTAAGAGTCAAATATATATTATATGCCTTAATTTGATACTGAAATTCCCGGATATAGTAATTGGCTACATTAATAAATCAAAAAAAAAATGATTTGCTATATATTTGTATTATGCATTTTAAAGAAAATGTATGAATAAATTTCTTCTGGGAGATGACAGCTAACAGAATAAGCTATTTCCAAAACAATCAAACACTATTTTAGTGTCAATAAAAATTAACCTAAAATTAAGAGTGTTATTACTTGTTAGTAATATTTTTCTGGCTGATAATCGAAAAATATATTAGTACCCGTATTCATAGAAAAGCATTATTTTTTTGGTAAAAACATTCACGATTGTCAAATATTTAATACTGATTATTACAAGTATATTTATTATCGAATTTCAATGATAGGTTGTTAACAATCATAAGCAATATGTGGATGGGAATCATAACAAAAAGTTTCATTATGTTATTCATTTCTAATCCCATATCTCCTGAATTAATAAACATAACAAAGAGTGGAAACGCGGAACGGGATGACCAGCTCAGACAAAGGAGATAATTACACTCTGCGGTAATGAGAGCCGTGGCAATCCACACGAGCCACAACTGATAGCGTTATGCTCGTGTCCGGTGGGTGACCTCCTGCCACTACTCTACCTGGTGTAACTACCTGACGCTCTCTGACTCATGTCCAGGAACTCTCAATGATCATCAATTAAGCTCATAACTATTGAAGTATTCAATATTCAGAGAACACGGAGCTGACACTCTCTTACGACAACGCAAATTACTTTCGAGATTAGAATATTATTTGCATCAAGAATGCCGCCTGTGTGGTTGAGTGGTCAACGTCGTTGGCTTCGGTTACAGAGGTCACGGGTTCGAATCCCAGTACGGACAGTTTTATAAATTGATATTTCAATCGATTTATGAATTTCTGTTCGAAGGTATGGATGTATGTGATGTCTTGAATTAACCCTCTCCTACCCATCCTACACTATGAACGGGGCGTATCGAGAGCGATTAGCTAACCACTTGTCCTGTCTTAGCCCTATTCTTTTTGGAAAAAGAGAGGTTGAGCAACTGAGTAACAAGCAGTTCTCGTAGAAATACTTCTGTTGAGATAAACTCCATTAGGAGTCAATATGCTCCACATTGGGAGCGGACATTGTAAAAAATGTGTTAATATTGCCTTAATCTAAAAAAACGTTTCATTAAAAGATACAAAAGAGGAACATTCTCAAAAACTGAATAATTTAAATATTATCAAATATTTAAATTAACACATTGAAAGAGCGACAATTAGAAATTACAATAACGAACGAATATATCAATACCGGTTGTTCTGTTTTCATATTAAAAAGCGTTTTTTTTTAAATATCATATCGGTATTACAAAAAAAGGTAAATTAAGACAATCATAAGCGGATGATTTTCATAAAAAACATACGGCATCTTAAAATAATAAAATATTATAAAGACTCAATTCTGAAGCCTGTCAATATTGATCATCATAAGTCATTCCGAATAATTGTATTTAATTGGATTTTGGATAAGATATTTCAATATTGAAACACGCCATGATTGCCGGTTAGTACCAGTATTACAAGCTTCAGCGAAAATTCTTTGTTTTTAATAAATCACAATTTCTTGTTTTGAATACCATTTGATCAATCAGAAATACGGACAGTTGAAGATATGCATTCATTTTGAATCAATATATTATTATTAGCTAAAAGTCCCTGGAAGTGTCAGTACGAGTGCATTGCACCGCGACGTGTGTCACACATTACAGCCGAGGCTACAAAAGACCTCTCCGCAATACACAAGAACACCGGAAAATCATTTCGCTGTCATATTATATTTAAATAAAGTGTTGCCCCGTCTTAAGGGCACAGACATTTTCATATTTCACAAAAACAAACAAGATGTCGTTGACTCTTTAGTCATTTGCGAGCGTTGACATCTCGTGACTGAGAAATGTTCATACAACTAAATAATGAAGACAGTGTACAAATGAATAATATTATTATTTAAGATGAAAAAATATCTTCGTCAGACCCATATAGTTCTGATGAAGAAGTTACATATTAAATAATATTTGTAGAACTAAAATACTTTGTTATTTTTTCACCTTATTACAATGGAGTTCTACCAAGTAAATGTCAATACAATCGATTAGTTAGTGATACGGTAAAAAAATCGTAGAATTTCGTAGAATCTACAGAATTTTGTAGAACTAAATAATTTGATATTTTTTACCTCATTGCAATAGAGTTCTACCAAGTAAATGCTAATTAAATCAATAAAGTTATTAAGCGTTACATTTTTTGTAACTAATGTAATAACAGATGTACAACATTTGAGCGTACCTGATACAACTCTCACATTAAGGCTACTGTTCTAAGAATTTTAACAGTTTTTTAAGTTGTTTTTATTTTTCATATTTATATTGCCACAGATTTATAGCTCTGTTATATTACCGTTTATATAAGTTTAAGTTTTTTTTGTAAAGCAAGACATGAATTCAAAGAAATGGTTTATGCACTTTTGGTTCAATTCTTTTTAATATATTTTTATAAATCGATCAATTGAATTCTTAACTCGGGGTAATATTTAACTTTCATAATATCCATATTTTTAAAAACTTCTTAGCGTTGTTATTCGGATACTTACTCTCTTAAAATATTGTTGAGACAATTGAATTCAATATATTTATACGTAAAATCTTAATGAATACAAATGTCATTTCTATCTTTAAAAATATTTTAAATAGCCAATTAATGATTTAAAAAAAACAGATACGTTTTTTATTTATTTTTAATTCTTATCATACTTAATTCGTGCTCACCTTGTATCCTCCATCAGCCAGCGACAACTATTTGAAATTCAAATGTTTACTATGTCAATTGGTATGTGGCGACCACATTACAGGCACGTCAATAACTTACCTAGATACACATTGTCAGATTTATGTTTGGTTTTATCATACTCAGCCCCACCAGAAGACTTACTTTTACATTATATTACTATTATCCTTTCAACGAGCAGTTACTTTATGAATATAACTAGACAAATATAGAATAGAAAGATCATTATTCTTAATTATCGACAGGAAGTCGATGAACTTTAATAACCAATATTCCCATTTGTTTTATACTCAATTGAATCGTAAAAAGTCATTCTTTTATTCAGATTTTATGTTTTTAAAAGCTTAGTATGAATTTGTTTATATCGTCTTTTTGTTACATGATGTAAAATCAATTTTTAGTCATTTTTGTACTTATTATCAAGTTGTACACATATCCAAGTAGGAAAAAACCACGAAGGTACTGTTTTTTTCAATTCATGTCTGCTCCCAAAGTGAAGCATATGGCCTCCTAATCGAGGTATCTTAACAGAAATTTTTATACGATAACTGTTTGCTACTCAGTCGCTCAACCTCTCTTTTTCAAGGAGAGTAGTACGAATAAAAGAATAAGGCTAGGATGAGACCAGTGATTATTTTACCGCTCTCGCTACGCTAATTCTTGAAGGATCGGAAAGGGTTGGAGGGAATTTTTAGACATCACAAACATCCTTGTATTCGATTAGAAATCAATCGCAAAATATAACTTTTAAATTCATATGAACCCATCATGTACTGTTTTATTATTTTCTGGGACTGTGTGTAGCAAGAAAAAACATAAAGTATGTAGAATCAGGCATTATAAAGAAGGTTAAAAAAATGTAAATAATTTAGCCTGCATTACTAAAGTCATATTTTCCACAATATACGCCATTGTATGTGAATTCTATTGTTTATCGATCTATGATTCTTTGTACTTGCATCAATACAATATTTATACGTGAAAACAATTCTCATTATTTTTGATTTGTCCGTATTTTCCATACGGGGCAGTCAAATGAGGGCACGCTTTAATTGTTTCCAGATATAAATAATGTTTACAACACCAACACAACATGAATGCCAAATTTGACCCAATAAACAATTCGATACTATTTTGGCAACACTTACGTTATAACCTCAAAAATTTCGCTGACACAGACGAAAATGGTAAAATTTACAAATGCATACGACCTATTTCTTGACGTTTGGCAGAATATAACATGTTTTATTTAAATTCAAACAAATTTATTGATTATTCAATTTCATTGGAAATCTAACCTAATTCAAGCTTCTGTCGACTTTTAATAAATATGCATTTTAAATGGCGAGACACGTTTTTGTGGCCGTTATATAAAAATAAAATGAGTATCATTTTTACTGCAAGCATATTCAACTTTATTATCTGTGTACGTAAAAAAGGGGCCTAGTCTTCATTTGGTACTTTTTATGAGAGCAAAAACAAGATTTTTTACACTAATAACTTTAAATGTAAAATGTGATGTTTCAAAGTGAAATTTACTAATTCGTCAATGCTGATTTCACTGGTGCTCTTACTCGATATATATGCATGCATATAATATTTATTGTATCATGTTAAACATTAGTATGACATATTTAACACCTTTTTTCTTTCGCACACATATATATCGTGGAAGATTTTTGTTCGGAAGAATCCGTTCACCATTGTGACAAAATCACGCTTCAATTTTCATTATCAATGCTATATTTTAAGCATTTTGCAAATCATCGCGAGATCAGTTTTTGTCACAACTCAATGTTTAAATCACTTTTAGGATGTTCAGTGTCAATGCTCACTCGTTGGAAAGGCTTTGTATGTAAAAAAAAAAAATACTCATTTATTTTAAATGATCCACTCGTTTCGCTTTTTATGCATGTTTAAATGTTAATATAATATAATGCAGCTCCACATCACACCGCTCATAAAAATCATAAATAACTACTTAAAAAGCTTTTTTAAAAGTCATTAACAATAACAAAAAAGGCCATTAAAAAATACGCATAAATTTTATACTGACTATACCTCAGACATCTCAATTTTCATTGCATATTTTTTGTTGCTGTAAATAAATTTGTTAACCTTTTGTGATAATTCAAATATTTAAGCATTATTGAGCATAATATATATTTTACATATTTATTTATTTTTGTTATGCACGCACGGAGTTTTTAGTATATATATTTTTAAAAATACAATATTCATATATCACTATCAATAGCGATGAACTGTAAGCCGTATATGTTGTTGATTTTTACACAGATGTCATTGTCTAGAACCGCTTTGTTTTGCTGCGGAATCGCCCAGTATTTTAATTTGCACAATATGTTAGTTAAATTTATGTCGACAATGAAAATATATACGTTGTAACAGCAAATATACGAACTATCTAGTCAGCGAATTTGTTTTGGTTTTAAAAAATTGAACTGTGTTCTTTTTGACTTTTTAATTAATCCAGTAAAACTATTTTAAACCAACAAACACTATTACATACAATTTTAAAATAGGTCGCATCTTTATAGATATGATACTCTACTCGTGTTTTGACTTACCACGCGTCGAAAAAACATTTGTTGACACAAAAAAAACAATATCAAAATGCATTGTCGTAATAATTTGCTGATAATAAAAATATTGCGGAAAAACATCGTGCCAGTTACGTATGTTTCGAAATCGTTTTTATAAACTAGTTATAGATTAAAAACAACTAATTGATTTGAATTTGTGTCAGCCAAGTATTCACCTACCTAATTTTAAACTTGATCCATTAATTTCACATTTCTCTTTTGTTTTATAAAACCATAGATATCTTCACAGCAAACAATAATTTTTGAATTCAAGTTTTGATGCTCGAAATTTGTTCCAATTTAAAAATACATTATTAAACAAAAAGTAGTATGCATTAATTATAAATTATTCGGAATAAAAATGAAGAATTAAATGATAATCAATGAATGCTTGAACAAATAGATTTATTTGTAAATCAGCATTATTTAAATTGCCAATCCAGTTTATTTTTGATTGCGTAAAATGTGGTAAACGGTGTGGAGTTTTTTTTTGTTATTTTTTATCATTTGGGTAACATTTTTAAATAATATTTATTAATGTCAAGAAAGATAATTCTTCGAAGGGTAGAATATAATAATACACTATGCAGAATGTGTTCATCTTAATTCATATTTTTAGTCGATATTTTTAATAAACTTTTTTAATCCTGTTATATTACCGATTCTGATGATGATTTTAATAATATATTATTTACATTAAGATATTTTTTGTTTTACAAATAATTTTACAAAAATACAGAAAGCAGTGGTTCGCTCACACATTTTTTAATATGAAAGAAGAGCAAAATAAATATGATAATGTCCATTATTCGATGTCGGGAAATATTAACAGTCAACATAAAATACCTAGCAGGAAAATCGGTATTCCAACTGGATATATGTATAATCGTAAGACATTCAATCTGCTGTGTATAATTTCTTAATATATTATTATCTATTTCTGCGTGGTCTTAGCATAACCTTACCATACCGGATAGGCTTCTGATTGCATGCTTATAGTAAGATTCACTTACCATACCTATGTGTTTACCATATTAATTATTATTGTAGTATATTTCGTAGCAAATCATCACAGAAAACGTCTAAGTTTATATTTAAACAAAATATACTTATGTATATTGTCCATCTCAGTTACGGCAGTGCCCCCACGTAACAATACTTCCGAACGACCTGACTCCTTGTATAACTGTTTCAGGAGTGTTGTTTGGAGCTAGGTTTTAATAAGTAGAAGCAAGGCATATCATTATCTTTTAATGAGTTTCTTGTAATAAAAATATAAGTATTTAAACGAATATTTTTTTTGATTAATCGCATGTTTTATTTTATGTACATACCACCAAAAAGCATTAATCACAAGACATTTTTTGATTTGAAATGTTTGCTTAAATAAATTATATATATATACATTCAAGCTCCAATTTACGCGGTATATACGGGTCCAGAATGAACACGTTGATTGAATTTTGAGATTCGTATAAAATAGAAGGATATATGTTATCTAAAATTATTTTTAAAGAGTCTTATGGTCCATAGAAAATAAGATGTCCATTTAAATAGATTGGTAGAAAATTTGGACGAATGTAACAAGAATAGAGTTGTCTTCCCTTTTTTCCTTATAGGCTTAGTAAGTATCGTAGCTGATTAAAAGCCTTAGCAGTGGTGTATTATTTGTAGATCACTGGGCAGTTTTATTATTTAAAATTTTCTTGTGAACTTTATTTATTGCCTACATTTATTTTTTTATGCATTTTTCTTTTGAAGAATTACATATTTTATTTCAAATGGACTTACTGGATTATTGGACAGATTGATTATTACAGACAGACGGTCCCGAACCACTTGTTGATAAGCCCAGGCTTATTGCATACTGACACTGCATTATTTATAAGATATTACAGCTATGACACGTGTATGATAAATAATACAATAATTACTAAATGACTCACTTGATGGCGCAGCGCATTTCAAATATTATATTATTCCGCATTAAAAGTCATTTTAATGACCACTGGCAATATTAATTTATTACTGATCATTTATTTCTATTTGAGCAAAATAATCTATTATTCTAAGTTATATTCAATTATATTGCAGAAATCAAGGGGATGTATAAATATGTTTTAGTTTTGAATGCAAATTAAATTTTAACAACATCGTCCCTAATCTGCTGTTTAACCCTTTTAATGCCGGAGGACCGTAAAATCGGCCCAGCGCTTCAGATACCAAATTTATACCTATTAAACTTTTATTTGTATTATGTGAGTTATTCAACAGATGCGTAAAATGCGCCCGGCTGATTTTTCAGCCCGGCATATCAATCTATCCCATCGGCTCATATCAATCTTTCCGCAATGCGAAAAAATTTGGTGCTTTGTAAAATAATAAAATATATCGATTTTTTTTCATTCAATGACTACTAATAGATTTTACTACATAATGACATAAAAAGTGTTTTAAACTGTGTTTTAAGGGGAACTTAGTTTTATTTGTTTTAAATTGTCTTTAATCAACGTTAATATTTTTCATTGTTGTTTCATGTTTGTAAAATGCAGATAATATCTCCGAATATTATTTCCATAGATCATAGAGAATACAAGTATTTTTTTTAGTTCTTAAAAAATACTTTTTTTGAAAAATTGTAAAGACGATTTTTTCTATAAAAAACGCTTAGCAATTTAAGCATATGCATAGCAAAATCGTTCGGCATTAAAAGGGTTAATCAACAGTATTAAGACCTTTTACAGACTCAATATAACATTAGAGATATCAATACTGAGATCCCGGTATTCATAGTGTATTCTTTTAATCGAGGAACCGGTTTTTTAAATGTATAAAAATCAACAAATGATGAATTGAAATCCGTCAAGAATTATATTGATATTGATTCCAAAATTTATGAGTTGTCAATGATGCATGTATTATTATTTTAAGAAACCGTTAGTTGTTTAAGAAAACAATTTACGAACATCACTTATATTATAATATTATGATCATGATAAATTTTATAATGGCGTTATTTTAATTATGATATATCAAAATACAAACATTGATTTTGAAGAATTGCGATCACAATCGTCCGTATTTTTGCTGTATTTAAACATTTTTGTAATACCTGTATTTAATATGAAATAACGAAGAGCCGGTATTGGAAACCTTTCATAAATACATTAATCTAAAGCGGCTTGTAAAAACCAAACGCGACGATTACACACACTGTTATAAGAAACTATCTTATCCGACACCTCTGCGGTTGCGAAAACAAAAAAAAATAACTTGTTTCAAAGTCTATTGTAAACTGACTTATTTCTGTCATTATCAGCAACAGGTGTGAGGTGAGGAACAAACATTGCACGAAAATACTAAATAAACGGCTGATAATATTTTTGTAACTGTTCGCGCACCTGCCCAGCGCAAGTTGAAGGTCAAACGGTCGACCGCTTCAACTTTTAACGGTTTTAAAATAAAACTATTATCATAAAATGTTTACTTAATTATTATGCATAGCGTGGGAGAACTTCCTTTACAGACCTACGAACACAAGAGGGTAAAATTTACCCTATACGTCAAAGTAGGCTTCTTCGCGCTGTGAAAATTAACGTCAGAATTTTCGATAGTTGTTTGTGTCTTGAATTGTTACAGTTAAATTTTATAACCTTTTCAGTTCCCTATCCGAAACGGTGTTAGTAAACTGTAAAAATAATTTCTTTCTATAAAAACTACGTATCATAAAAAACATAATTCCAACCTTGTGTAATTGCGAGTTAAATATTTGATTACATCCCATTCTTTTTTTCAAAAGAGTGGGATTAAAATGAGAGGGTTAGAACAGGACTAGTGGTTCACTTATCACTATATTTTAGGTTTGGAATAGGAGAAGAGAATGTTTAGACATCACAAACATCCACGACTTCGAACAAAAATCGATTGAAAAATGCTGTTGAAACCCGTGAGATCTGTCACGGAAGTCAACGACGTTGACTACTTCGCTACGGGCCCGATAGTTAGTAGATAATTATATTGATACTTTATTATGGAATGACTTAATATTAATCCAAAGAAATTACAATGATTGCATGCCGGACGATAAGCCAATACACGCGTTAAACGAAATTGAAAGTTAAAAACAAAATGCAAACAGGTAAAAGTAACCCGAATTGAATAATGCAAGCACGAGTATTCGGAATACCTGCGTGGGCTCAGTCTCGTTTCTTGTCACACACCGCTTCCCAAAAACAAAAGCAAACCTGCGTGAAATCGTTGCAGGATAACACAGCTCTGTGAAGCATTCATCATCCCAACAAGGCGTCGATATTCACCAAAAATAATTAAGCCAACAAGTATTCCGCAAATCATTATACTTTGTATTCAACCTTATTTAGAATGAACATTCCAAAGAATTTCAACAACTTCGTCCACAACCTATTGACATTATATTACTGTGCAAAGACAAATAATTTCAAAGACATTCCATTTGGTGTTAAAGAATATTCAAAACGTGTAATTTATATGTTTGTCAAGTACAATCAATATGAATTATATTGGTTAATGTTTTCTACCAATTTCAATTACTATCGCCATTTTAATACTCAAAAAAATCATTATACTTATCTTAAACAAGAAACCAAGTAGAGAAAAATCAAAAGACGATTATCTCAGTGTTTCAGTGTAAGTAAGCATACTATAATTAGTGTTAAAGCTCTTTGGAAATAAAAGGTGCAAAATACAGTGTTAGCTCACATATTCATATTTGTATACAATAATTACTTAACATGTATAAGTCTTTCATCATTAAATAAGAAACCGTTTTGATATAAAAACACTCTTAATAAGAGAGGAAAAGGAAGGATCTATACACTTTGGCGAGATCATTGCTCATAATCGATTACATATTATATAAACATTTCATAAATAAGCCATTTCTTATTTGAACGATTCAGTAGTTAAAATAATTCTTAGTTGCTATTGTTATAAAAAAAACCAAGTATGAGAATTTTCCATGACTATCGTATATTGATATCTGCGTAAAACTTTAACAAAGACTTTGATGAGTATAGTCAGACATTGAAAGTGGCAGCCCTACCTCGTATAGTATTTATACTACAACATTTCTGTATAATCTTACGATAAAGATGTTGTGGTATGCAGAGCTGTAGTCTGGGTCGTGCTGGTGATCGTTGCAGCGTGACGCGTCCTTGGAAGAAACGAAGGCTATGTCTAGCAAGCCAGGGTGGGGTGGTTATCGCGTCCAACTCGTGAGAACTAACGAGGAGTCACTTGCGGAGAATTGAAGTTATGGACTATGGAAGCAAGTGGCGCGTGAAGTGAGCATGGTCTGTATTGTACAAAATGGTCGTCAAACGGATGAAAAGGAATGAATTTCAAGCGGTGTGAATTTTTGGAGTGTCACATCGACACGTTAGAACGAATGAAAGTTAAATATTTTAAATTATAGTGATCCACAAAAGAGAGAGTATTTTAAATACATTATAAATACATCTTAATTGATAGCAATACAAAACTTAATTAACATACTATTTAAAACCAAATATCAATCCTTTCGTGAATCATTTAAGCTCTTTCAAAAGTCTTCAATGAGCAGTATTAATAGTATAATATTAAACAATACTATAGGTTACTTGAAAAAATATCACAAAATGGCGTAACTGATACGGCGCATGAGAAAGCATTGCATGTGGGCCCATGGATTTGAAGGGCCTTGGTATATCTTAATATTAACATGTATTAAGTGATAAATAAAACCAATTCACCCTAATTGAAATCATTCATAGAGAAACTTTTGCGTATGTTTATTTTTTTTAGTATTACGTAGTAAATGTACGAACCAAAAAAATCCTTATTGTTTATTATTTTATTAAACTAACTGTGTACTTATTTTATAAAAACGTTCTAATTTTTCCATACTATATATATATATATATATATTAGTTAGCTAAACGATTTTGTTTCACTGTAAGAATCGAAAACGGCTGGTATAAAAATATGTTTCCAAAAATTATCGTCGAACGAAAAGATATTACTTGGCAATAGCATAAGGGTTAATTCATGAATACAAATACGTACTCTTTTGGAAGTATATTTCAACAAAGGCTCAAACAAAACCAAAGCGCGCTCTTTTAGAATTACAATAAATTTAGCAAGAATTGCATTGCCGTTTAGGTTGCATATGCGTTCAAACGGATGGTGGGCGAAAAAAATAATACACGTGAGACCTCAGTTGCATTTTATGACCTGTTTTTGCTGTTTTATTTTCAGACCCAAACCTTTTTGGCACAAAACAACTCCCAGATCGAATTCCGAGATCCCGCATCAAGCTGTGGCCATCCTTTTCAATAAATCCTGACCGTTGAAGGTTTTTTCTCATCCGATCAACAATTCTCCAACATTTCTAATAACAGTTGTTGCATTTTTATCACTTCATCTGTATAATATACGTAACCTAAATATAATCGTATAAATTTCCAACATTGAGCTGGTGGTTTACAAAATATATTTTTAAAATAACGATCTGTAAAATTTTAATATGCACTCTACATATAATTGTACCAGCATTTTGTACGTCTATTGAGATGATTAGCTGTAATCTTAAAAAAAGGGTTGAACATTTTACATACATCCATGAAATTGTAATATTATTTTACTAAATTAATAATAATACGTGCACCATTGCATTAATATTCTTTTTAATCCACATATATAAATTAACTATCTTTAATCAATTATTCGTAAACGTTTTCAAATAATTTTCAAAGCACACTTTTTTATCCATGTCCTCCGCTACCAATGTGAAGCATTTGATCGCCTAATGGCGGCATCTCGACGGATGTTTTTCTACGAGAACGTTTTGTTACTCGGTAGCTCAAGCTTTCTTTTTAAAAAAGAGCACTAAGGATGGAATGATAAGGCTAAGACAGAACTAGTGGCTAACTAATCGCTCTCGCTACGACTAGTTATTAAAGACATCACATTTGTCGAGTCTATGACGCAGCAGTTAGCGCTGTTGGCTTCCGTGCCAGATCTCACGAGTTTGATTTCCATTACGAACAGCATTTTTTCATGGGTGTTGGTAGTGTCTAAAAACTCCCTCCCACCCTTCCGAAAATAATACTGAATTTAAAAAAAGAAACTGTTCAAGAATTACTGGTTTAATGGGCACTGCTAGATCTGTTGAATACGGTCGGCTTGAAATGGCATGAAAGGATAACAGCCATAAATAATAAAAATAAATAAAACATAAAGATATCCATCCAAATTCTGTCTTCAAGGTTCGGACAGAAACCGTTAAATTTATATAACACATTCCAATCTAATTAAGAATTCATATAATAACCTTTTGAGACACGTTTACTCTTAGTTCGATAAAATCATTTATAATTTGAGAACATCCTTGAATCTCTTCAATATCAGGACATTTCTAAGATTCTTAAACTTGGATTTGTACATATATGATATTATAAAATGTTAAGCAAATAATTGTGTATAGAATAAAATTATTTGCTATTCTCGGATAATACTTATATAACCTTTATTGATAGACGGTTAATGGGTGCATTTATTTATAATATTATGATACTCAGTACGTATGAATATTAAACTTGTCATTAATTTAAAATTAACACAGTAAGATCACAATTGTTAATTAATTTAAATTATATTTACGTAAATAAAATATTAGCGACAAGGGATTATGTAAATGGGTTTAATGATTAGTGTATTGTATTAATAAAACAGCCAAGTAAATAAACTATTGTTAATATTATTATAAAAATGATTTGTTCGGGTGATACCTAAGACTTTCACTGCAGACTCATTTAGTTTTGAATAGTAAAACAATTTCAGTACCTAGCTGCGAGTTTAAATAATAAATCATCCATTCAAGGCCAAACATCCCTTGTTTGTTTGTAAGCAAAATGCCGAAAAAATTCTAGGAATTTTTATCATTACAAAGGGGTCGAAACAAATTACCGAAAACACCATTTTTTTGAGAATTTCTCTTTTAACTGGTTTAGTAGATTTATTAGAGTGTTTAAATACTTTTTATTTAATAAACGTATTGCAAGTCGTATAAATAATGCCTTAACAATTGTGCGAAATGAAAAGGATTAACGTCTTTAATCAGTATATTTCAAGAGAGTCAAAACAAAACATTTTGCTAATCACTTAATTTCAGAAAGACACGTGTTCAATCAGGAACAAGGGATAAAAATGTTGCACCCAAATACGGACGCTCATAAACTCTTTTTCAATAGAGCGCAATTGAACAGTCTTCCGATTTTAAATGACCAGATCCATATGCCGGGTTCTCATTCAAATTTCAAAAAATCAACGACATTGATTCGACTGGTCTTTCTTTTTCTCCTTATATTATATATATCGTACTTAGTTATATTGGTATATTCAAGTAATTTTTCACAGGCAATTAAATATTTAAAACAAACCACCAATCAAACCAATGAAACTGGGGCTGTTTATAAATTGAAGATTATGTCTGTATTTACCGTAGCAAATGGCAATGGGTATACGGTCAAGTATTGTTATATTTTGTAGATAAATATGATGCTAACCCCGGAGTGTATTTTCTCTGTCGGATCATGGACACATTGTTAAACATACAAAGATAATGAATTTCATTCATGAAGTCTAGACAGCGATTTATATCACACGCCATACATATCATTGCACTGCGGCGACTCGAATAAATTTATTATATTCCTTACAGCTTACAGGTAGACTGGCTCGGATCTGCCGTGTTCTTTCATAAATAATACAAGACTCTGTCAATATATTATTATTGCTTCGACAATTATTATGTATTTCGCATATATCTCGATATTGATAAGTTGTTATGGCTGGTGAGAAGTGAGCCTTGCTGGAGGTCATTTACTTCAATATTTCAATTTACAGTTAATATATTATGCGTCTGACATATTATGTTTACACATTCACCTTAGTAGATTATCTACCCTTTGCTAAAGAATAATTATTAGTATGGCTCAGTGAATATTTTTATTTGACAGCTTACTTACGAGTTTTTATTATCTGTTGTTTCAGGCGGTGACATATTTGACGAGAAAAGATCAAGTGGAGGGCTTTCAGGAAGCGGGCTGACCATCGCCCGCTGTAACAAAAGCAAGCCGGAGCCAACACCCGTGAGGCGTTTCATTTCTTCCATCTTGGGCGGAGACGTACCTTACGGCTCCCGCGGACACGTCTTAACGCGCGCTGAACGTAAAGAGTACCTTCCCGTTTTGTCGAAGGAGAAATCCGCCGACGAAAAGTCGCCCATAGTGATCGAGAAACCGATCCTACCGGTCGGAGAGCGCGTCACGCTTCCTAGGCCTTCGCCCAGACGCGCCGTCCCAGGGCCTCCGTCGCCGCCGAGATGCCATCAGGTATCCGTCATACAAAGAAATCCGCTGCCGAGAGATGACCGGAAAGAAACGTCCGATGTCAAACTTCCGACATCCGGTCCCATGACTGAACCGGAACAGGATCAGCCGATCGACTATCACATTCCAAAGAGACGCGGAGAAGGTGAAGACGAAGAGGAGGAAAAGAAAATGCGAGAGCAGAGAAGATCTAGCAGTTCTAAAATAGCGAACAGCATCATCGCCAGGCCCACGCTGGCGGGGAGGTCCCTCGCCCCTCCGGGTAAGCTCCCGGCGCCGCTGGTCGCCGCCGCGGGGCACGGAAGGTCAGCGGGCGGCGGACAGAGCGCCGGAAGCCAGTCCAGCGGTAACGCGTCTTCCGGATACGGAAGTGGAAGTACAACTAGCTCTGGCAGTGCGGGAGGGGGCGGAGCACTGGGGGGAGGGGCTGGAGGTGGGGGAATGGGAGGACGCGACGGCCGATCGAATTACGGGCCAAACAGTCCACCCACAGGCAGTTTGCCCCCATTCTACGAAAGTCTTAAAGGTGGGCAGAACGGCATTAACGGCTTTAACGCCAACGGCAATTTTCAAAACAATTTCAATCTCATGAACGGTTCTCTAAACATGGACTGTGACGGTGGGCAAGACGGCGGAAATCCGTCATTCTCTGAGACTCAGCAGGCCAACAAACAATATTCCTTGCTGCAGAACGCCGCATACGGAATTGTGCTAAAAGACGAAACCGATCTCGACTATGAAGGAAAGCTCGACTCGGCGCTGGGATCAAATCTCAGTTCCTATGGTGGATATGACGTGAATGATTCAATGATGGTTGATATGGCGTGTAACGTTATAGATCCTCTACAATTTACGGCAACACTAACTTTCTCCGGTCCGGCAGAGCATGCCCTTCTCGACAGTCTCTCGGACGCGGCAGACCTTTCCAATTTCCTTCAACGTCTTCCCGGCGAGGACTCTCAAGCCGAAATCATCACCGACGAACTCAACGACACACCTTCCCTGACCCCAGATTCCGTCCACGACCCGAGCGAGAGTGCGATTGATTCCTTCTCCGAACACCTCATGATGAACCGCCAATATTACTCTCAAAAGAACTACTTGCAACATCAATTTTCAAATCACGACCAGTCACCGAGCTATCCGCTCTCACGAGAGAGGGACTTAGTCATGCAACTAAACGCGCAACAACTTTTGCAACCCACGTCAGACGGCCAACTTCAGCAGCTACAGATCCAAGTACAGATGCAGCAACAGCAAGCTCTGTCGCCAGGACTTTCGTTCGCCGGCAGCGGCCTGGAGCTGGACTCGCCGACGACCATGTCTCTACCTTCACCGGGAGCCGCTAGCTCTCTGGACGGAGGGTCTCACCATGACGCTGCCTGCCTCAGTCCAGCCAGTGTAAGTGATTGCAGAAATTCTTTCGCCGGCAAGGGCAAGGTTCGAGTCTTCCAGCACAGGGTAAGCTTCTCATTGGTTTATCGGCAAAGCTTTCTTGACTTTTGTTGAAACCGTTGCCTTAAGCAAGAGTACAACATGTGACATAGTTAATTATAAAAGAACGCTCAGTGCCATAATCAATTTGTTTGCTTCAGCTGTTTATTTTGATTTAAAACTCGCAACCTTCCTTTATTATATGATAATAATATGAATACATACATACATTTGACTATTGTTTCTTCTATTCTTAAATATATGATATTAATTTGTAATCGCAATGATTTCAGATTTATGATGTTTCTTAAATTAAATATAGATCTGATTTTGAAAGAAATTTAAAAAAATATTAATTCTGTATGTTGTTCATTACTATTTGTCTTATTTGTCGTCTGTCTCTTATTCTAGTTGGGACTGGCATCTGATGTTCAATTGGAATTCGTTAACGGAGGACACGGTATTAAAAATCCTCTCGCAACTGAATCCAGCGGAGGAAGATCGCGGGACGATGAGAAGCCAAAGTGTGACCTGTTATCCGATGACGACCCAAACAACCCCAACAAATTCGTCTGCCGAATCTGCTCCAAAAACTTCACCTTACAAAGATTGCTCAACAGGCATATGAAGTGTCACTCTGATGTTAAAAGATACCTGTGCACCTTCTGCGGGAAAGGCTTCAACGACACCTTCGATCTCAAGAGACACACCAGAACACACACAGGAGTGCGACCCTACAAGTGCAATCTGTGCGAGAAGTCTTTCACCCAACGCTGCTCTTTGGAGTCGCATTGCCTCAAAGTACATGGAGTTCAGCATCAATATGCCTACAAAGAACGGCGCACAAAGGTAATTGAACCATTAACCTTTATAAACTACTAGGTACTCGAATAGGTCTTATTAAAACATAAAATCTTCCCCTAAAAGGAAATATTATTAATGTGCATTGCATTAGTGCAATGTGGGCTTATTATTTTTTTTACTAACATTGAAATTGTGTAATTCTGTTATAGTTATTTGTATAATTTTGTAATCCATTTCAAAATTTCCATGTTTTTACAACAAAGGATGACACTCACATACAAGTTATTTTATATTTTATATTAAAATGAACTTCCATAAAGTTACTGCCAAATCCATCGAAAGTATGATGACACTCACATAAATTTATATTAGAATATTTTTTTAAATGGCGCTGTTAAGTAAAATAATACACATAGCTGAAAAATTAAATAATGGAAAAAGCATTTTCATTTGAATGTGAGATTTAAATTTTTATAAAAGATTAAAAGTATACTGAATAAATTCTTATTTTATAAATCAACATCAAGGAAAATTCGTCTGCCGAATCTGAAATTCCTATTCGTGGTCGTTTTAATATTCAAACAATTTCGTTTTAACATTCTTTTTTTTTACAGATGTACGTTTGCGAAGAGTGCGGTCACACAACTAGTGAACCTGAAGTCCACTACATCCACCTAAAGGACAAGCATCCATATTCACCGGCACTCCTCAAATTCTACGACAAGAGGCATTTCAAGTTCACCAACTCAACGTTCGCCAACAATCTTTTGGGATCATTCCCAATGCCCGTCCATAACTGACAGGATAAACAAATGTGGGTGCCAGACGGTGGTACATCCGGCAGCGGTAATCTATCACCGTGAAATGATAGTACGACTTAAAGACTATTTATGAAATTAATTTAACTTAACATAATCATTGTGTTAAAAACAATAGTAGCGTTTTTAACTCTTATTAAGCCATCGTTTTCACTACTCCATTGGCAATTAAACTTCATAGTTAATTTAATTATCGTGAATATAATTTAATTAACACTTTGTAGTCCAATTTCTTTTTCACTGAATGTAAAACATTGATGAAAATGTCACTCGAAAACTAACCTATAAAGTTAATTAGTGTATTTTGATTGAGTTTTAGAGTGTAATGCATACTTTACTCTTCACTGAAATATATTTTTTACTTTAACTATCTCATTTGCTTTACAATAAGCTTATCATTTCATTTATAGTATTTGTATAAAAATATTCATTATTTATTCATTTCTCTCCTGTAATACAATAAATCGTACAGGTTTTCAGAGATTGTTTAGTTGTAGTGGTAGAGATCTCCGGGTAAAATAGAGTCGATAATGCTTTAACAAGATGTACCGTCGGCTGGCTTAGTGATAGTCAAGCAGACATGTCATTGTCATGATGCCGTCCATAGAAACTGCCTTTGCATTTATTCGGCGTAATAAGGAATATAATTAAATAATATAAACGGCGCTGTCGGGTAAATCTGTATCTGTTGTGTGCCTGCTACGCTTCTTAGTATTTTTTTATGTTTTTTTTTCAAACACAACGAGTGATATTTACAATAGTTAATAATGAATATAACGTTCAAATTTTTGCATTACAAATTTGTCAATCGGCAAATTTAATATCGCAATGTCTCTGAACAAAATCGACTTATTGATGCATCAATCAATTAGTAATAACTTGTCGTCGTGAGACTCAGCACATTTTTTTTACTTCGAGTAATGCTATTAAATTAAAATACACATAAGCCAAATCAATGGCATGACTGCAAACAAACAAACAAAGTATCGGGTTATTTGTGCAATCAGGTGTCGGGTCTCTGGGGTTTTTAAGTAAATATAGTGTAATTGAATAGTTACTATAGATTTTTTCGATATTAAGGATGTTATTCTATTGATGTGTTAAGAAATGATGATATTAGTATCTCGTGGCAAAAAATATTTATATTAATTCTTTCCCAGCATAATTTGCCAGTTTTTATTATCAATCATTGTTATTAATTATTAATAAATAAATTGTTGCGAATCTCGAATAGTATGCTTGTGTATTTATGTGAGAGTATTGGATATGAATGTAGCTTTCGATCGGGCGTATAGAAATATACGCAATATACCCGACTTAAGAATTATATATTGGAGCTGAAACTTTATCTGAAATTAGAAGAAAAGTTGAAGTGTCAAGTTTTATGCTGGCAGAGAATTGATTTCCAATGGAATGCATGAATAGTAATTTGTCCATTCTATTATGAATTTAGATTTAAGTGAAATAGAGCATGTTTTTTATATTCGTGAGAAATTTTACACGTTGAGATTTTACTATCAATTATATTTTCATAAAGTAATTGTTATTCAAAACCGAGTGATTTGTACATTTTTATACACACTTTGATCAAAAATATCTGTGACAAAAATTGTATTTTGCATTTCCTATTGTTATTTTTGTAAAGTGTGATATTAAATTTGAAATCAGTTGCACAAGAACCGTGGTTTAACTTAGCTATTTATTAAAAAAAAAAACCACGGCAACAACTTGGCAACGCTATTTTTATAAAAGGAAAACCTGTAAAAAAAATCTTTATAGGCATATTTGATTATATTCTTGATTTTTGAAAAAAAGAACACTTTTTGAAAAGAAGCATATGAAACAATTATTATGTGTAAATATTTATTTAAAATAGCTTGTAAGTTTACATTGAAGTTTTAACATTATAAAGCTAAGTACCTTCTATAGATATAGTCACAACGTATATTATATTGATTGAATTTATATAAAAAAGAAAACTTAAAAACAATAAAAAAAAAAACGAAACATTCAAAAAATCGAGATGAAAAATTATAGAATAAAAAAGATATAAACAGCTTTGGTGATTAAAACTAGAATTTGTAATTTCAAAAAAAAACCCTTGGGAAGTTTCTATAAAAAATATATTATAAAATGATGTTGGATTCAATAAACAACTTAACATTCATGTTAAAGTTAAAATGCCAGTCAAAATGATCATCATGCGTTATCTCATAATCATTGTACACTCAGTATTCCTTGACATATATTATTTATGAGCATTTACATACATTTAATACGTATATTATAAGATGTCTTTTTTTACAATTGTTGGTATGTGTCCTCCGATATATGTGAACAATGTTTAATGTCGAATAACCAATAAATTATGAACAATAAATATAATGATGTGTATTCATTGACAAATATGAAATCTTCCATTCAAAACACCCCCCAAAAAAAAAAGATTTGACCAATATTTCCACACTGTAGGAAAAGTGGTAAAAGTAAGTTACTATCCTGATCCTATGAATCACACTGTGATTTTAAGTCACACGATAATTCCTAGCATGTGAAAAGAATAAAAAATGATAATTAAAAATGACAGTTTTTCATGCATAACATAAGTTGAATAAATGATTTTTATTCTATCACTCAACACCACTTTTTCAGAGAGTAAGGATGAAGTGTAGAATTTGTATTGCAGTGGTCAACATAATGTCGTCGGCTGAGACGGATCTCACACGTTGGAATCTCAATACAAATATCTTTAATTTTCAATGAATTTCAGAAACGATTTCTGTCCAGGCATGGATGTTTGAAAATTCCTTTTCGCCCTACAATCCTAAAATAACGGGACAAAACAAGAGTGAAAAAACTAACCATTAGTCCTGTCCTAAGCCGATCCTTTCTATCCCTACTCTTCAAAAAAAGAGGTTGAGCAACTGAGTTAAAGCAGTTCTCGTAGATTTTTTTTGTTAAGATACCTCTATTAGGACATATGCTACAAATTGGGAAAATGGGATAATAAAGGTGGGAAAGAAAAGGCTAATTCCTGTTGCTAAATCCCATTTTTAGGATCAGATGTGTGGGTGTGGATAAACATTAATCCGTCCATGCCTTTGAACACAAAATGATATATCAATTGAAAATCAAATTATGGAATTGTCCATACTGAGTTTCGAACCATAAACAGGATTGAACGGCCAAGAGTATTGACCACATGGCAAAGAGACCAGAACAAGAATGTACAGAGGAGTCATAAGTACATTGTGAAATTGAGTAATATATCTAGTGCTGCATTCACTTTTGCGAGCGTTTGATCTAAAAATTCTTAACACTTATAATTAATTCTCTAAAAGGAAGCGGAAATCTTCTATGTGAACTGTGGAATTCTAGAAAGCCTAATTGACGTCGCTACAATGTTGATATTTAAGTAAAAATTCACAAGAAACACATCTAATTAATGTAGATTATTGTTTAATGTAGATTATTGTTAACTGTAAATATCTAAACTAAACTAAGCTTTCAAGCAAGTGATGAGTAATTCGACTAACAATTATTTTTAGAAAAGAGAATAAGTCACTAAAATGTAGTCTTTTTTTTTTTTTAAGATTTCGACTGAAGGTGCTTGGTGGAATTTCAATATTAAATTTGAATCATTCAAATTATGTACACTCCCACAGATTTTGTCACTAACGACCCGGGTTTCGCCTTTCGGCATCTTCAGGCGTTCAAGCGCACGGATGAACTTGAACTGACTGTCAGTTCAAGTTCATCCGTGCGCTTGAACGCCTGAAGATGCCGAAAGGCGAAACCCGGGTCGTTAGTGACAAAATCTGTGGGAGTGTACGTAGTCTTTTTTATTTCTTAATAAATTGATTAACCCTTTGTGGAGTCAGTAAATTTTTACAATTTTAGATTTTTTCTTATATTTTGATAATTTGTACTATTGCTACACGTAAAAAAACATTTTTTTTGGATACCGATCAATCTGGGAAAAATATTAATTATTATTTCAAGATTTTTTTAAAATTATAAAATGCATAGTTAAAAGTATAGGGGTAAAAGTTTTCTAAAAGCTATTACTTTGAATTTGGGCATAGATCTCTCAATATTATATAGCTTTCGATTTATTCACAAATATTAACCTTTTTAAAAAAAAATCTATTTATTGGCTACAAATAATAAAAATAATGTGTGTCAAAATAATAGTTACGTGTGTTTTTTATCCATGTCTGAATAAATAGTGACAATTCAATAAAAAAAAACTATGAGAATGGTAATTGATGTTAGACTACACAATAATTGGATGCACGTACACGGTGATACTCATCAAAGGGTTAAGAAAAACACTGCTTGAAATATTCTTAATTTTTAGTTTAGAATTTCATTTATAGTTAGAGATAAAATTTATGTAGATAATTATCATATAGACTATTTAGTTATACTTAAATATTGTATGGGTTTGAATCATTCATAATTTGAGTAATCAATAAAGGGGTACTTAATCTCACATTATTGAGCAGAAAGGCATCACGCTGACGGCAGATTCTTAAGACTATAATCACTGTACATAAAGGCAAAGAAAGGCATGAAAATAATATATCCAATTTAACCGAAATTTTGTCTTCAATCAGATTTCAGATATACACAATGAAATAAGGATTTGGGCATTTTCTTTTCAAAAAATGTTGTCAGACAAATAGTAACTTTTTCGTAATAAATTTAATTCCCATGTGGATTTCATGCCACATATTAAATTATTTTCACTGGCTCGTGATAATAGAAAATGGAGGTAATATAATATATATAAAACGATCATATGTGATCTCTTTTATTCTTGTCTTCTTTGTTTTTATTGTGTTCAGCATTTATGTCAAACATTGCGATGAGAAATGATTGAATTTTTGTTTATATTGCATATAATATTTTCATAAGTCATAAAGATATTAATGTCATACAAAAGAAATAAGTTACGAAACCAGGAAATGAGATCTAGTAAGTAATTTCATGATCATGGATTCAAGTGTTGTGACAGTTCAATAATCATAGCACTGATATTTTCTATACTTATGCTGAACGGTATTAACTGTCAACTTTTTCCATCGCATCTACGCTCTTAGTCTTTGTCAAATCTTATAAGGCATAAAAAGCTATTCATGAAGTCAGTCATCATGGCTGTTTTCTTAGCATGAAGAAGAAGAAATAAAAGAATATTATATCATTACCTTCTATTGTTAGTGAACACGTGACCAGGTTAATTTTTCAAATACTGAATACAATCAATCGGTGTTAATATATAATTTAATTTGTTATTCCACTTGTTGTGTTACAAAATGTGACACAAGATGTGCGCGCGCACACTTCCAAAAATGTTATCGCTCTTAGGTTAAAAGTTACCGCCGAGTCCATCGAAAATTCTAAATCAGTGTGTTTACTTAATTGTAATTATTTATAGATGAATAAATAGAAATTGAATAATTAATTTACGATTTCTTAGAATATAACAAGAAGGCAATTCCTACATTTGTTAAAAGACGGTCCTCTCACTGGGTGATTTTATCACTACAACAATAAATTTTTAATTCTAGTGTTATTTAAATAAACATCTAATTTAACAACATTTTGATCACCCAAAAGGTAATTACATAAATCTAAATAGCAAATTGTGAAATATATTTTTTAAGTAGCATTTCATTCAATAGTTACTCTTTATAAGGCTAATCCTAAAATTATTGGAATATGTGTAAAATAGTATTTATAATATTTAAATCAACAACTACACCGAGTGGATTGTCTTTTCTATGTATCTAAAAGAAATACAGCAGATTATAATATTTTATAGTATACATTTAAATTTCATATTATTTTAAAACAGATTTAGACAACTAAATACAGTACTAAAAATATTTGTTTATTACTTCACGAGAAATTGTAAGTAATTTGATAAGCACCAGATTTGTTTGTGTGGAAAATATTTCAATATTAAGCACCATTATCGAGTTGAGTATGAGAAATAAACAATAGTTATATAAACACATTTTAAATAGTAAAACAAAAAAAAACTTGTGCATTTTAGGAACACAGCAAAAATGAGGATACTTTACTGGAATTAATCAATCAATAATAACCTATGTTTTCTTGGTTTATATTCACTTCCAATGTTGAGCATATGGCCACTACCCAGGGCATTCAGGATTCCTTGTCAACTGCCAATAGCTTTGGCTTCTCCCATGACATGCCAGCATTCTTAAGATCCGTTGAGTGTTCATCCTATGGATAGTACTCCACAAACATCAAGGATCCCAGAATCACACCAGTCGGTAGAGACGAGCAGTGTTCAACTTATGTTGAGACACCAAAAATTAGACTTTCACTAATGGCGAATTCTTGACCACCGATTGCCGGTTAAAAATTATATATGTATTTAATTCCAAAATATTATTATTATTTTCCTATTTACAATATGTTGTGTATAAATTAAGTAGAGTTGAAAGATGCCAATGTAAATGGACAAGACAAGTGAAAGATCTAGACGGATGATTCTTTTGAATCCTGAAATTTCAGTAAATATACAAAGATGCATGGCTGTAAGGTTTCGAGAGCATTACAGATCTCATCCCCAGAAGTCTGAATGTCAAATGCTGCTCTTAGGAATAATCATCAGTAAAAAAAATGCGGGACTTAATAATAGAGCCAAAGTTGGTCATAGTCCATGAGTCGTCAAATGAAATCATTACTTTTTCATATAATGTTAATGAGTAATTGATATAAATAAAGAGGGGATTGCGTCACCTCGATGCCGATTAAAAATGTTCAACCATATCATCGTTCCTAGTATTTCACAACCTAACAAGAAAAATGTCTTAAAAATATTACATTGAAAAAACTTCATTTCACTTCTGGGCATAATGTGTGTGAGTAATTTTAATCGTATATATATGGAATAACGCCACATACGAACAGTGTCCAATTCCATTCGGTATATGATTGCAATTTAAATATTGCATATAAAATCATGCTAAATTAATACTCCTTTTCTGTCAGCATTTTTTGCATAAGATACTGTTGTGACACCGGACGCGTTGTTCAAGTTGGCGACGCTGGTGTTGGACACCTTGCTAAGAACTTGGCTGACGGGAGACTGCCTCTCCGAAGAGCGGTCGACATCACGCACGGCAAACTTTTTTTCTTTGGATAGCAAAGCGACCTGAAATATTAAATATAGCTGATAAATTATATTATACATAATGAATAACGTTTATTGAATAATATTACTCCATATTTGTCTGAATATTGTGTATCGCTTCCATGACTATGATTTCAGTTTCAAATTTCCTTGAAACATGTTTGCAACATTTGCAAAAAATGTAAAATAAAATTATGAATATTTTATGGTGGACAGTTTAAAGTCCTTGCTCTACATCCTATTCGAGGAAATTAAAATATAGAAAACGTAGAAAGATTGTCGCACGATGCAACACACTCCGCTCAAATCCTCCCTCATGGCTCAGTAGGTAAAATGTATCTCAGAAAATGTTTCTACGAGAACTGCTTGTTACTAAGTTGCTCAACCTGTCTTTTTCTAAAGAGAGTAGGAATAGAAGGAAAGAGCTAGGACAGGACTAGTGGTTAGCTAATCACTCTCGATACGCCTCGTTCATAGAAAAGGATGGGTGGGAGGGGGGAATTCAAGACATCACATACACCCATGCCTTTGAACAGAAATTCATAAATCGATTGAAAAATCAATTTATAAAACTGCCCGTACTGGGATTTGAACCCGTGCCCTCTGTAACGGTAGCCAACGATGTTGACCACTCGACCACACAGGCAGCATATGAATACTTACTGCATTATCAATAGCCTTAAATTGCCAAGTCCAATGAACAATGTACAAGAACGGTCGGAGGTCGAAACGATTATCATCAGGACTGTAGCTCTCTGCATGATAGGACGGAGTAAGAACTGTCATTTTGTGTCTGTTGATAGCGTAGCACCGGAAGAAATGCTTCACTTTCACAGCTACCTACAAGTCAAAAACATAAATTCAGGATAAAATTTAATTTGATAACTTTGTTATTCCACTTGTGTTGCAAAAACTAATTTAAGTGACAAATAAAATGAAGATAGCGTGCGTCAAAAGATTGATATAGTAACATTTGTCTTACCTCCTGAGGGGTGCATTTGTCTCCCCAAGTGTGGACCAGCTTGCAGAACATACTGTAAGGACCACAATGTGACATCTTTCTAAGGCGGCCAAACTGCGAAAGTTCAAGGTAAGTCATTCCCATATCCTGTTCGTCTGTCTGTATTAAATGACCTTCGGAGAGGGGCTCTAATTCAGCTGTAGGAGGTGCTTGCATGATCTCGGATATGACAGGCAGGAAAAATCTAAAAAACACATCTTACATATTTATATTGCAGATATCTTCCAAATCAAAATTAATTCATTTGTTATTCCACCGATTGAATCTTCATTTAATACCATTTCTGCTACAAATCTGTGAGCATTAGGACTCGATGCTGATAAATGTATAGTCACATATCAATAATTCACTTAGAATTTTGCCAACCTCATGATCAAATCACTTATTTGGTTGAAATTTTTCAAGCATATCTACTATATTATTGATTAATTTCAAACAATCAGAGCTTTGCTCATATAGAAATATAAACTTATTAGTTTTGTTTCTGAAGGTGGGAAAATTTGCAAGTTTTACATACCTTGTTTTAGCATATTCAAGGAAGCCTTTCAAATCAGTCTTAGATATGCCTCCAATAGGGTTGACATCAGCACTTGAGCAATCATATTTGGTCATGTATCCTCGGAGCGCTTCATCCACATTTGCAGAGCCGAGAACCAGCAAACCTCCGGGACGTCCCCGAGCCCAAAGCATAAGCTGAGCAAAGAGGTAAGATACTACCATTCGAAGGCGAGCCTAGAATTCATACATTGAACTGTCAAAATCTTAATTGAATGGTTACTATTTTTATAACTATTTTATTGAGTGTCACAAATGTCAATAAATTTTAAGTCACTGACGTTTTCAAGTATTTACTTGAGATTGAAACAGGGATTTGAAATGAAAATTTCAGAATAAACATTTTGGATGAGAAAATGGGCCTTACTTGAATGTTTTGCAAAGCCAAATTTTGCCTGGCACATCCACCATTTGTTCGGAATTTTGGAACAAGGCTTGTGACACATGTAAAGATTCCCAGAACGGCACTCACGGCAGTATCTATTCCCACAGAGAAATGGTAACATCCTATTTGGCTGGCTAGCTGTAGAGAAAGAAATCCAGTTAAAATATGCAAAAAAAAATGTAGTTTTTGGATGAAAATATAGTACCGTAATAAATATGAGTTGCAAATTGATAAAAACATATTGGCCCAAACAGTTCTTTCTGCAGTTTGTGGAATGATTGAGGATGTCAAATATTATGGTCTAGAAAATACCTGAGCAGCGCGTTTCTTTGTTTCCTGGCTAGAATTTTCAGTGCCCATATAACAAGTCACAAGAAGCCTGTTGCAAAGCTCCATTGGATCCGTCGGAGTATAATCTGACTGGCACATTATCTTACGAATGTCACTCAGTACTTGACTCTCTGGAAAATATAATTGTATATAAAAATTTATATATTACTCAATTTAAAAAATATTTTTTCCTGTAGAATTGAAATAATGCTATACACACCTCCCTTTTGTACCGATTCGCAGACTTGGGTGCACATTGATAACACAATACAGGCTACACTGGCAGAGTCCACACCTCCGCTCAACGGCAAGAAGAATCCACCTTGACCAGATCTCCTCAGGTAATCCCACAGCCAACATGCCGGACCTATAAAATAATTATTATTGTTAGCCTATCATTGCTTGTTATGTGTAGCTAGTACACATTTCTTTTAATAATTTTAATATCTCTATAAATATTAAACATATTGTATTCCTCCATAATACATTTAAAAGTTATAATACAAAGCATTCATTGGGCGCAGCAGATATCAATGTGGGCACATGATACAACCTCAGTCTTGTCTTTTCATTGAGTTTGCGTACAGTACTTTTTGCCAATTTGTTGATGATAGGCACTGAACACAGGCCAGTAAATCTCGGACTTCCATTTGAAGTACTTTGTTTGAATGATGTTTTTTCATATTTTCAGTTATTGACATACAAATTATTACCACTTCCTGAATTCAACTACAATAAATATTTGTATTTTTACACACGAGCATCAACTAGACAGCACCCAATGACGACCTTTTCTTTTATCACAGTAAGGTAAGGGTTAAAGGCATATTACCCAATTGTAACAGAGAAAACTATACATTGTAAAAAAATAACCTAAAGATATCTCTTCTTCGGGTGTATGATAAACCCAATCGATAGGCTGACAGCTCGGTACACTTATATCATTGTCACTGGACAACGCAAAGTCAACAGCTATTCTTGGAAAAGCTGGAGAAGCTGCTGCAATGTGACATCTTGATCTGAGACTCGCTCGGTACGACCTGATATCTTCCAAATCAATTGTTGAGGCAACTACTTCCTGAAAACATTTAATTAGTAACATTAGTATTAGTTAATACTTGCATGTTAATTTTTATCCAAATGCCTATTAATGGATTTTATACCGCACTGCGAATGAATTTGGAGATGACTAAACACTAAACAAAATGTTTAAGCAAACATAGCTGTCAACATAGCATACATAGAGACCATTCTTTGGTCATTACTTGCAGTAATACATATTTCCACACATTCCATAGTTGCACTAAAAAAATAATTCTAGTAATTTAATATCTTGTAATTGACAAAGAATTAACTTGAGCGTAGATATTAAAAAAAAAATATTTACCACATCAATCAATGAAAATTGCTGCGTCCTCCCAACAATATGGCCATTGACACCGATGCACGAACAGCCATTAAAGTAAACCCTCTGACCATCGCAGCCCCGTAGATTGCTGAACAAGTATGCTCCTCCACTCTTGAAAGTGGCACTGGTCACCAAATCTACTGTGATATAAGCTTTTCTTAGTTCCATGTAGCTTCCGGATCCATTAGAAATGATTTCTACACCATCAAGGCACATCGGAATATGACGACTGAAAACAAAATAAAAATATCCAACTTCAGAGTGGTGCAATATTACCATATCTATTTCTTGGAAAAAAAAATCATTCATATACTAATTGCTGCATATATGATAATATTTAATTTTGAGTAGCGGTAACCCAGATTTCAGAATTTTAGTAATAGACCAATGGGACTATTCTCATGTGCGTAAGAATCTAAATTTATTTTGGATGGTCTAAAATATTATGCATATTAATGCACTCAAGAAATGACAAATTAACAGGCATAACAAATTAACAGGCATAATCAAGCTAACAACATCTTAAATGAACAAACAATCATCAATCCATCACCGTTACTAAAACCTCTAATGTAACTAATAATACTCATTTAATTAAAATTAATTTACCTTGAATAAACCCATACTAGTAATCGTTCTTAGAAACACTAAAGTCAAGTTTAATAAATTTAACAATTGTAATAAAAATTAGGAGGTTAGAGCAAATAACAAGATGTATTGTGAATCTCTTTTAAGGCACTATATGTAGCTGGCTGGATGGCCCACACCAAAATAGCTATAAACCCATCTTATAAAAAATATTATAACTAAATACCTTATTAACACTTAATAGGCGGGAAACGACAAAAGTCGTTTTTAGCGTATTGTCGGTAGAATGCGGATCGCGGCAAAAGTCGTTTTTAGCGTATTGTCGGTAGAATGCGGATCACGGCATAATACGTTTTTTTATATCGTCGCTTGTTTGCGGGACACATAATATCACGGGTTTGTTTGTCGGCGTTAAATAAAATGCCGCAACTAATTAACATTAGTCCTAATTCTTTGCTAGAAAGGGTGACACATGTGTCTCGAATATTTACGCTGTGATTTTTACGGCATTAGATTTTACACTTCCAGTGGTAGTAAAGTTGTAGGGATGGCGATTATATATTATAATTATTTATATAATTATAAAATATTGATAAATATGCTATTTTGTTATATAGAATGTTTTGAACTTTTAATATTTATAACATGCGGAGTGCTTTCTACTAAATTGATAACAAGTTTTATATTCAGCTTAGAAACATAGTGAAATTATGATGTTATCGAAATGTCCTAATTTTATTTTTAATGATTAAATGTCACGTATGATTTTTTTTTAAATTTCAATCGAAAATATCGTTTGGTTTAGAAGTTGTGTTGATTTTAAGAATGTAATATATTTGTGCGCTAATCACTAAAAAACGCCCGCTACAGGCTTGAGTCTATTTTTGAAACGCCCGACTAAGAAGTGTTAACATATTATTGTATCATCTTTTGAAGGATGGTATAAGACAAATGCATTAACTGCGACTATGTTCATTGTTGTTATCAGAGATTAATATACTTGGATGTTTTTCTCGCCTCGCAATAGCCTCGCAGGGGTTTGTAAAATTTGTCTAATAGAGACACATAAATATGACATTCGGCATTGCGATACCACTGTGTAAGCATCTTAAAAATCAAGAGAAACTACCGTGGAAAAAGGAAGTAAAATTTTCAAAGCTTGATTGGCCATAACACTATACAGGATTATTCATTAACCGTGTGAAATGTTTTTGAGTGGGGCCAAACATTTCACAGCACAAGTAACATCTGAAAATAACACACTAGTGTGTTGTAACAGATCAGTCGGTAAAATTAGGTAATTGCAGCATGTACCTTTGAGGATTCCATAGCTCTTCGCAAATCTCAAATCCAATGCAAGTATCTTTCGTCGCAATGACTGCATCACCAAAAGGCACTGTTATTTGACCAGTCACATTGGCAATTATTCTTGGTAAATAATATTCTTCAGTCTCTCTTTCCTAAAATAGAAAACTTTGTATAAATATATAATTATTCAATAAGATAACTATGAAATTGGATAGATAAATCATTGTTCAACATTTTCTTTTTAGTTAATAAAATAAGCTCAGATATGTTGCAGTTGAGTTCCGGGCCGGTGTTTTCACGAAATATGTAAACTATCGGTTGAATCCTTTTCATATAATGCATCAGCCCTACAAAACTAGTCATAAGAGACGCTTTGAGACATCTATTAGAAAGAAATCCTTGTTTAAATAAAATTATAGCAGCGACTCAAACCATTCTAAAACAATGGTTCAATTGGTATTTTTGCTAAGTGTGGTTTCTGATTTTATCGACAACGTCATTTTATTTGCTATTACGATTCTGTGCCCGTGTGTTTGACTAATGTTAGGACCTTGAAAATAAAGAATATTTTAGGAAAAACAGCTTATAACTTTCATTAACCTTCAAGTTCTTAGCGGGGTACATTCACATTGAAAATACTTCTTATTTAAATTTTTCGCTAAATAGCAATAATATCCAGCTGATACTTTTTGTAGTCTACAATGATACCTCAATAAATGCAATGCAAATATTAAAAATTTGCTAAAGGGTCATTTTGTGCGCCGTTGCTCCTCGATCCTATTTTCTATGTTTCGGTATTCAAGTGTTAAAAAGATTAAGAATTATTATGTATTGCATATTTAATACATTCAATAGTATTTTCATGAAATGTCTACTCAATTGTACACTTAAGATTTCACAGTCCATTGTGACGGTAGGGGGAAACAACAATGGATACTAATTTTGTGTAATTATAATGTAATTTGTAAATCCTTCTCAATGTTAATAGTTGATTACACCTTTTATTTCAATTTAATTTGTATAAATAGCACTGTTTATATATTTTTCTTATCAGTTAATAATGCTCGCGATGAGCGAAACCGGTTCTGATCAAATAAATTTTATGTGGAAAAAATACTAAAAATGTTTTATTATTTTTAATATAATGCCATTCCACCAAGTATTGACAGTGAACACCTTTAAAGGGATACTATTTTTTACTTTTTCACAATATGCATATGCATCAGGCGCATGCTGTAAATTTGTCTCTCCCTTACTCAATCATATATTAAATGAAGGGAGTGAAAAAGATACGAGAGCATGCTGGTGTATGCTCTTTTATGCTTATACACACATATGGCATAATGTACACAACATGGTTACAAAAAGGGAACTTTAAACATAAATTAAAATAATTACCTTAGTCCATTTAGAAAACCACCTTGATTCTCTGTAACAACCATCGTCGCACAATATCATCTTAGGCCTTATGAGCAGAACTTTCTTGTTGAAAAATACTACTCGGCAATTGTAGGAGACGTTTTTGTGCTGAACTGGCATTCCTAGATCGACTAAAAGATCACGGCAAATTGGTGCTGTCATCACTTCCAGCAACACCTGCCAGCTGTGCAGGAATGTGTCTGGCTCATGGAAGTGATCTTCGCAGCTGTATCCCCTGAAATTTAAAGACAATGAACACTTCTATAACACTAATTTTTACGAAACCTTTTTAGCAATATATGTAGGTGCAATAAGATGGATAGATTTCAATCCATGTCTCAAAACAAGCTCAGTCAAGTTTCGTGTCTTTTTTTTCTGTAATTCAAGAAGAAATTTAATATTCAATTGATCAGTTCCTTTCAAAGTTATTGTGATAAGCACTATAAATAATTAAATTCATAAATTAATAAGAAAGTAGCTATAATATAATGATTAAAGTGTATAAGAGATTATTGAAAAGCTCGATTACCTCAACACCTTTACCACTACACTGAAAATATATAATTAATTAAAAATATAAGAGATTACTTTGAATAGAGACTTACGTCACTTCCAATTCTGGCCCTGTTCTATAAGCAGCTCCCAACTCCACGGCCTGCGATATGGACTGGAGGATTCTGTTTTTGTTTCCTTCGAAATCCATTGCCCACTGGTTTAGGGTGCAGACTGCCACTGTCACTTTTCTACCCATCTTGATTTTTTTATTTGGTGGGTTCTCACTTAGATCGATCAACACTGAAACAAGGGAAAGATTTTTCAATAACTCTTTAAATAAAAATAATCATATTTGGTATGTTTATCAAGTTATCATTGACTATCTTAAGCCAAGGAGAAACTAAGATAAAATGCATTTATTGATTTTTAAGTAGAATAGCAAGATATGGTATAAATTGAATACAAAACATTTATTATAAGCAAAAGAATTTTCATTATGAATAAGGATAACATTAGAAAACTGCCAAATATTACTAAATATTATTGTGTCATCCTGAAGAATATTTTAAAGATATAATGTAATCTAGGTTCATCACTATTTGCTGACATAAAAGAGAATTATCGGTATATAATTTTGTAAGAAAAAAATAAGAACCATAATATCTTACTTGATAGTTAAATGCAGTTTTACTTGTAACAATTCCCAAATTGACTGTTGGGCAGTAAATAATTTAGAATTCTTTTTCCAAGATGGACATATTTTGTATGCTATGAGAATAATTGCGCATTATTTAGTATCTTAGTAACAGTATCCATGGAAACACACTTGAAGCATTCATAATAAATCTGATAATGTGGATTTCCAAATCATTGAGAGTGGTTAGCGCTACGTCTTACCTGGGCAAAGTCACTGCAAACGCAGTTGGAACACGATTTAAAGCGAATCAAAATACCAAACAAACTGATCGCGGCGTGCGGTTTGTCACGTGGACACTATAGTGGCGGAGACCATTTAACATTTTCATCCTGCAACGAGTTGCTTTGCATTCGCTTTGATTTCGTTCATGTTAGACATACAGTTAGCCAAAGAGCGGCTTGATGGTAATATTGAGAGTATTAAAAAAAAAATGTTTTTCTCATACTCTTATCACTTTTGGACAATAGTAATAATTTTGTTCTTAACAAATTAAAGGACATAGAACTATTTGAAGCAGATTGTGCTAAAAGCAGTCATTTTCCAATTGATTTGTCATTTTTGAGTATGTATATATGAGGCTATTATTTGCAAAACCGGCTCATTCCAAAATTGTTGAAATATGAACCATGAATGTAATTTAGTAAATAAAAATAAATTTTGAAAGTATTTATAGAAACCAGTCTCAAACATGGCTTGATAACACACAAAATATCATTCCAAAGTAATGTAAAACTAAAAATATTTTTAAAACGTAAGTATATTGTTTTTCAAAATGAAATTCAAGTTTCATTTTTTAACCATTATGCAACGAGCCGTGTTTGCAGATAATATCCTCATATTATGATTTGAATAAAATAGTTAATTGATTACGCATGAAATTTAATTCACCACTCAGTCTGGCTAAATGGATATTTTTAAGAGGAAGAATATAGCTCATAAAATTGTATTTATACAAAATAAGCCGTGTCAGTTTCCTGGTGACGAATGCATACATTACCGTAGAAGTATTTTTAGCAGTATAGTTATTATACTATATGCAGCAGAATGAACATTAATCATAGATTGAAAATTCAATTTATGAAACTATCCATACCTACTGAGATTCGAACCCGTGACTAAGGTCAATGACGTTGGCCGCTTTATAAGGCGTAGTATATGGGTCTGGTTGGATAACAACAATGAAGAATCGAGTATATTTGCCAATTTTAGAACTTACCTGCTGTTTACAAAAACTCAATCCTGCATTTTGCAACAAACCTAGCATGATTTTGAATCTTCATCAAAAACATTCAATAAAATATACAAAAATATTTATGTACTAATAAAATCCACAAATAAGTGTGAGCAACACTGTATATTTAGTTTCCCAAATATGCAACACAGAACAGTCTACTTTATTTTTCTATAAACTTTTTGGTAATCATTAACACTAGTCTGAAACCATCAGACAGTTAATTAAGTATGGCCGCTGTGTCAGTGCCGCCAATACAAAATCATAACTCACTCAATAATTATTATTAAATATTATTTGTAAATATTGTACATGCCTAAGAATCGTAGTTGTCTCTAATAATCGTTAAAAATACTCCAAAAATACTGCTGCCTGGGGAGCGAAACAAATTCCTAAACACAAATTCATCCAAATAGGACCCGAATAAATCCCTACTTATGCGGAATTGGCGTTACCAGACAGTATATGTCGAAGTATTTCTTGTTAATAATAATATTATTGAGTGAGTTATGTTTTTGTATTGCCAGCACTGACACGGCGACCATACTAAATTAACTGTCAGATAGTTTCATACTCTAGTGTTTATAGACAGCCCATTGCATCTGACTCTCATAACCTGCATGATGGTATTTGACAATTACACCTACTGTGGTCTCAAGATCGACCGTGAGGGCCGGAATGCTCATGCGGAGTCAGTAGGTTAAAAAAATATTCAAACTGAATTACATACTAAGTATAACATTCTAAATAATTGGGTTGCGATTAAACTTTTAACATATTTATGTATATTTCAACAAAAAGTACAACATAATTTGTTGAACAAATAGAACAATTACTGGAAAAATGAGTACCTGATAATAGACCACGACGAAACTGCACTACTGTCGCAAGTAGAGGCTGATAGAGAATTTCTGTTTGACAGATAGAGTAAGTAAAATGGAAATTCCCACGGTAAAAGTGTTGCCAGAAAAGAGATACGTTAATTTCCATAAATATATTGTTTTTCTTCTCTTCAATCTATTGTGAACATATTATTCAAGACTTGAGTAGATCTTGGTACATATTTCGAACAGTAAAAAGCAACACTCCATAAACTCATGCCGCGTCGTCTTTTTATAAATTCATGTTAGTTAAATCAAAGTAAAATCACACATCGGACCCTGTTTGTTAGACCGATGCACAATTTTCAAATATCTAATAAATCGATTAACGTTAATTAGATCTCTTTTTAATAAATCTTCTTTGTTGCCAAAGTTGTAGTTAAGACATATTTCAAATAAATGAAACGCTCTGCATGTAATCGCTACCGTGCCACAAAGCTCTAAAGCCGATTCGATACCATACAGTGACATTAAATTTAAATATAAAAATGAGTCATATAATTTAACTGGTACCCAAAGACTCTTGTGTAAAATTGCATACTAATTATTATTTTTGTATTTTTTTATAGATAAAAACAAACCCATAATTTTAATATGAACGAATATAATTTTATAAAATGGGATTTTTTAGCTGAGTATCCCTACGCGGTATTGCTCGCTGATAAAACTATAACGAAATTAATATTTAATCGGACAACACTGATTTATTTCAAGAAGCAGGGATTTTCACAAACAAAAACTCGCACGCAATGTCGCGTAATTAGGGCATCTAACCATTTTTTCAAACTTGGAATCCGGGATTGATTATTACATAGGATTATATTATGTTTAAAATTGTTAACTCTTGTCTATCGGCGTACTTAGTAGATACGCTCTACATTAAACTGCGTAAATGAAAATCGCGGAAAAAAGATGTGAAGCTAATATAAAAGCATAGGTTCAGAATAGAAAAATCCATATAGAAAAGGATACGCTTTAAAATGCATGTATTTTTTTTAACAGTAGGTATCTTCAATTAATTTAAAAAATATATTTACCATTAATCCTCCTTAGGAAATTGGAGAATCATACACTACAAATTCGATGAAAATTGTTATGTCATTTCCATGATCCCATATTTAATTAAAAAAAACTCTTTATTTTATATGAACCTTTAAGTCTTCCACGCAGCCCAGCCTGATCACTAGGGCAAAGTTCTTACCAACCAAACAACAGAGGGCGACAAAATTATAATTTTGTTTTTTATTTACTAGTGCATTAGAAAAAATAAATAAAAATAATTTTTAATACGTGCAGGACATAAAACAACGTTTGTTTATTTTTTAAATAATTATCTGTAACTCGATTTATTTATATACGAAGTGCAGAGATTTTGACACTTGTATGTAACAAAATAACAATGATATTTGGCATTGTGTATATTAATTGAAGCAGTGGAGAAATTAAAAACATTCCACAGTAAAATTACTAAAGCTTCAGTAACATCTAAAAATAAAATTGATTTCAACTGATGTATGTACATATTTGTAAAATATCAAAATTGTGTGACAAATGTGTACATCAAGGGTGGGGAACCTTTTATTATCTAAAGGCCGCATTCATTTTTTCTGATTCGACATATGGCCGCAGTATACATTGGCTAGGGAATATTTGGCCGTAAATAGGACTTTACGGTCAGAATATATGTCAGCAATTTACGAATTTACATAAATTTACAGAATTATAGAATTGGCCAGAAGGCCGAACCAGAGTAGCCAAAAGGCCGCAGGTTCACCACGCCTGTTCTACAGCTTTCACAAAAGGTGATTGAATTGTACATACAGAAAAAAAGTGTTCATATGTGTGTACATAAATCAAAAAAATACACCAGTGAAAGTTTTCTTTATTTATATAGTCCATCGGGAAAGAATTCACGTTTCAAATATGAATGAATTCCCATTATATACTTGTATAGTTTATCGGGTAGTATTTACAATTTAATTATAAATGTATATAAGTCACAAAATCCCTGTAATGGTTTTAAGACAATCCCGGGATTACGGAATTGAATTATTGTTAAGGATTCCGGGATTGAAAGCCCTAGACGTACAGTAGAAATGTTGACGGTAAATGAAACTAAAATTAAACATTTATTTATAAAAAAAAATGAACCAGTTCGCTGATAAGATAACATAATCATCAATTTATCAAGTCACCAAAGTATATCAGTGGTGTAACTACAACATATAGATCGACATTTATAATTGCTTATGTATTTAAATTTCAATAGACACAAACAATATTTATATTATGTGGCCTCCAAACTTTTCAGCAAGCATCGTATATACCGTAGTTTCTCAATCTTTTTAAGGCCGTGCCCTTCTTTCCGTACAAATTAGTTGTTCGAGACTCGGGACGATTGAACAAAAAAATACTAAGAAAAACCACAACCCGTTACAGGTTTACGTTTTGTTTTCAAAATTTTGCCAAAGATGTGCCCAAGTGGGAATATTTGGAATAACGCAGAACATAAAGAATAATTTGCTTAAATGATAATTGTCGTCATTTTCAACATATTGAAGTCTATGTGCACTAGAGGTCTGCACGGGCCAAAATTTTACAAAATTACCCGGTCCGAGCCCAAAAAACTCAGGCCCGGCCCGGGCCCGAGTCTAATACCGCACTTATTACCCGACCCCGACCCGAAGCCCAAAACTCTTTTCGAATACTTTTCCCCTAGATTATCTCCGAAAGTCCTTTTTTTTAACTCACCGAGGAATTTGAAATCCTCAATTTGGTATACTTTTTTCCCGGATTGTCTCCGAAAGTCCACTTCCAAAGCCCGGCCCGGCCCGAGCCCGAATCTCAATTGCGCTTACCCGTCCGAGCCCAGCCCACGGGCCGGGTCAGGTACACACACAAATATGTGAGTTTCGTCGAGTGTCATGAAAACAAGGCCGTTTCCAAATATTTTGTTTCGGATTCAAGTATACCTAACATACATAGATGTCACTGGTCAAACTTATAGCCTATTAAAATGCTTTACAATAATAGCACTTTATAACTTAATAACATGGACCTCTAGTTTGAGGATAGAATAATTAAAACATGACGCACTTTTTGAATTATCAAATGCTAAAAAATATATTAAATTATTAATTTGATATTATGCTATTTTTAATTTTCCCAAGTTTTCCGGTTTAAACATGTAAAAGCCCGGGGTTTCCCCGCCATACATCACTATGCACAGTACAGTGTTCCCAACTTTTAGATTATTAATGTATTGAACATTGTATGTAAACAAATTGAAGGACATAAATAATCTAAGCTATTATTATGTATCAGAAACTAACCACACGTTTACAAACTTTATCAAACACAAAGACAATAAAATTCTCCGCCGTGATGAAGCGATTTAACACATTAAAGATAACAAAGAAGCCATGAAGAAATATACAAAACTATAAATCGAACAAAGACTGTGCTACTGAATATGTATGGAAATGCCATTGTGGCATCAAATAAAGGAATAGAAATGCATAAGTTTACTTTTATATTTCGATTAAAACCGCGGTTTTTAATAATATGCTTCGGTTGAGCGTTTTATACAATTCTATTTATATCACAGAATGCGCGCTTGCCATATTCGCGTATCTTAAGAATATGACATAATTTAAATATAAACTATTTTATAATACGTTGATTAATATGGATTTCTAAATTTAAAACAAAATGCATAAAATGACATAATAACTGTTTTTTACCAAAAATAATGTAGCGTCTGCAAAATATATTATCATACAAAAATGCCGTTTTTTGACGTGGTCCTTTTCTCAATGATAGGTTGAGTTTCGGTTCTAGGTCTGTTATAACACTAGGGCATCCATTCCGGACCTTTTTCGCAATCCCGGAATTCCGGGATTGAACATTCACCATAAAATCGTGTAAAAAAATATGTTTATGTATCAACCCTTTTCTCGACACTTTCCGACTTTTAAATGAAACAAAACTTGGTTTTTCATACATAGCAGTCGTCGTAAAAATGCGTAGCACTCATTAGTTATAATTAAGCCAAAATAGATCAACTATCAAAAATTATGTAAAGTCCTTCACATACTCACCTAATTTCGAATAATTATCGATGCACACAAAAGGTCCACGTGGATTTGCGAGGTGTCGGCGCGGAGACCACGAGCAAAGGGAACCAACCACCCAGCGAGAAATCGATACAGTATAACATCTTTGAAGGGAATAATATGCAAGTAGGAGCGAAAAAAGAATCGATAAGGTTGACGGGCCGCCGTGCCTGGCAGCGGCGGCAGGCGGATGGCCGCCCACTAAGCCGCCCTTGCGGGATTTCGCCAACCCTCCCTGGATTTCAGGAAACGAACAGGCGCTTGCGGAAAATACGCGACGCCTTTTAATAGACAGCTCAACCACTTCAAGACTTATGTATGCAGGTTGATGAAAAAGAAATGTTTTATTTTCTATGTTAAATAGTCAACAACAATATTGCTGTCCCACCACCACCGCCCGTAAATTGGATTAAGTCGCTATTTCACAGCCGCCTTTCGTAATTATTAATGATAAAGCGAACGGATTTATCACTCATGTTTTTGGCCTGATGCAGATTTGCATGAGTCCGATTTTTTAACCGTGCAAGTGCTGTGCTTAAAATATGTTCGAACGAAGTAAAATTTGACTTGCTAATCCACTCAATGAAAGCTGCGTAATGATTAGTTCTGCAAATTTTTTACATATAAAAAAAATAAATGGACATGGTTAATTTTGGAAATGGGCGACTCGTATATTATAGAACATAGATCTCAGGCACGACTTTTGAAATCTGATATTCACACGCGATAATTTTTCTCTAAACTAAACTTATATACATGTAATAAAATTTTCTTCTTAGAAGTATATTATAATTAATTCACAAGTTTTCATTTTCATGTCATAAATATATTGACACGTGTCTACCATCTAGCGGAATAATCTTCAAGTTCAAATATTAATAAAGAAAAGTTATTTAATACTGCAAGTTTTAACAAACGACAGTTTAAAATATTTGTGGTATCGTGTTAACGGGTGAAATACCGAAATCCTGAAACTTTCGTATCCAGCTTGCTTTGAAACTTTAGGAGCGTAGAGTTAAATCCTGGAATAACAGGATCTTGGTAATAATTAGTATACAATAGTTATATGAAATATTAATATGTAATTATAAAATAAATGTAGGTACTGCAGGCATACAAATGTCAGATATTTTCGCGATGAATGGTTTCGAATAATGGGGAAATGTTAACTTTTGTAAACAGAAACATCAAAATTTAAGTAATACTTAATTAATTCACATATTATACTTTGGCAAAATAAATGCATAATACGGATGATAAAATAAATGCAGACGTAAGTAAACAAATAAAGTTATGCCCATACGGAAGCGTTGTCCTCTATTTTTCGTGAAGAAGAACACGGCATCCAGAAGAAGAATAAAAACATATAATTTTCGCAAATTCTCATGGCAAATCCACCATTTTTTTGGAATGAAAAAGAACTTGTTATTTGACGGTACGATCAAACCACGTGGTACTAATCGTACTTAAATTGCAAGACAATAGACGTCACGAACATTACAATAACATGCCAATCTGTTACCGTTAGGCATAAAAATATAAAAAAAGGTAATATTTATTACCTAAAATAAAAATCTGGGAACGCTACTGCTATAAAGCGCAATAATTAGTTAGACAGGAGAAAGCAACACGCACGGAATGATATTATAGTAAAGCACCCAATTTCTTTTCTATTTTGTGACCGTTCTTCGAACGGTGATAACTTCAAATAGCTTTTAAATTACTATCATCAAGCTAATTAACTGCTTTAAGAACAAAGGATTTTACAAATTAGAATGGTTAAATATGTTGCCTGTTATCCAGAAGTTACAGACAATCCAACCGCATCGTATTATTAACATTCGAGTTCTTATGGGGTGCATTCGCGTTGCAAAGTTCTTCTTATTTCAACCATTCGATACATACTAATAATATCTAGCTGATATTCATTGTAATCTACGATGATACCGTAATAAATGCAATGTAAATATTACGCAAATTTGTCTAAGGTCACTTTGTACCCGTCGCTCCTTGATTTCGATGTTTTGATGCTCAAGCGTTAATATACATATTGCGACTCATTTTTTTTTAAATTTTGGGAATTCCGAAAATTCCTAGGTTTTTGAAATTGAAACTCTTGAAAGAGCGAAAAAAAAAAAAAAGTCTCGCATCTTTTCATTTTGGGAATTCCGTAAATTCCTGGGGTTTTTAAATTGGAAATCTTTGAAGAACTAAAAAAAATCTAAATCCCGAATTTCTTTATGATTTCATGCTGAATCTTCAATCCCGGAATCACGAGATTATAAAAAGGGTCCGGAATTGGATGCCCTAATTACAGCTACAGTAACTTTTCGTGACATATCAGATTTTGGTATGATTTTAGCAACGCAATGGCATATTTATTAAAGAATATTTATTTGCCACATAATGTATTATTCATTCCGTACATTTTATCATCAGGCAACAGTGGTTCCGTTAAATTGAACAATAACAGTAATAACACGAGGAATTTTAAACATCAACTACAATACGAAATGATAATCATCGACCCAAAAAATATCTTTCTATTAATATTGAATGACAATCAAAAAGTTCGAAATATAAATCATAAATAATAGCGTACATGAGTGGGTGTGCAAAGAATATAAAGAAAACCAGCAAATAAATTGGAATGTCAAATTGGGGCTGTTCATCATAAAAGGAAATGGGGCGTAAGGGTTAAAAGCTCTTTTTAAAGTCTCGAGTGTGCTTTCGTGCGATGCCTATTACAAGTAGACAGACGAGAGAAAATAATGGCAAAGGTACAATGAACTCGCACCAAGAACTTTCTTTACTTTTCTAGACAGGTGTTCAGACACCACGATATATTGCACACATAGTGACTATCTAACTAAAAGGAAAAAGTTTATAATATTTTTTAAGCTTAACAAGCGACGAAATGAAATCGGTCGACACAAGCATGTGAATTCCTCATTGAAATGGTATTTTATTATCAATTAATATGACGTTATATGAAACACACTAGGATGGAATATGTTTTAACAAACATAAAAATTGTTGTGAAAAATAAAATATTATGTAAAAGTATCAGTAGGAATATTATGTTTTGTTCGTCTGATATAAAGTAAATTACCTCGCAAAAAATACCGTATACTCTTTAAAAATAAATTATACGTTTTGATATATCGATATATGTATGTATTGTGTTTTTTGTTATCACCTTAAAATTGTGTATAAAATTCGGGATTCGGGATTCGGTATTGAGAAATTTTTGCTTGGCGATTTTGAAATTCTGGGATTTTCCAAAACAAAAATATTCGAATCCAAAAACCCAAGACTTTTCAGAATTCCCAAAATGAAACGACGCGACTCACGCGAGAACTTTGTTTTAGCTCTTCCCAGAATATCCGAATCCAAAAATCCAGGAATTTGCGGGATTTCTAAAATGAAATGACGTGAGACCTAATTTTTTTAGCTCTTCCCAGAATTTTTGAATCCAAAAATCCAAGAATTTACGGAATTCCCAAAATGCTCTCAACTTTTTCAAATTTTCTCAACACCGAAATCCCGGGATTAGCATTATCACAATTCCGGAATTTCGGTATAACAAAAATGGACGGGATCCTGGGATTTGAGGCCCTATTGTTAACGTCTTTAAAAAAATAAATGTAAAACTTAAGTTGTTTTGAACGGTTGAATAAAAGCATGAAATTTCGCGAAATAAAAATCTTAGAATTGATTCGCCAAAACGCGAAAATCTATCGGTACCTATAAAGCGTTTTACCATGGGAAATTCTTGGATGCAAGTATATTGTTGGCCAGTAGCGCAATAGTAAATGGGTTATAAATTTTTGAACAAAATAATATTCGTTCAATTTTTTTAGCAGTCGGTCAAAGGGTTCAGAATATGTCTTGCCGTTTACATTTTATACAAATCAGGTCAGTATTGTAAATCGATGAATAAATAAAAAAATAATTGGCGATATTTTCGAGTAGTAAGTACTTTATAAAATGATTATGTCACGTCTTTGATAGATATACTCAGACCAAATTGTCTATGAATTCTTTTCAAAGACATACTGTGTCACGTCTACTTAGAAAACACATTTAATAACGAAGTAATCCATAGAAATGGTTTATTAAATGTATTTTTTCTTCTGAAAGCATTACCAATTTACTTTATTTTCCAGGAGATCCGGAAGTTTATTGGACTAACTTTTAACGAAATCTTGAAACGAAATAACTTTAATAACTACGAAACATCCAGACACTTAGAGGGCCCACACACCTAGGAACAAAGATCCTAAACCTCTACGCAGCGGTGGGCTGCCAATATCTTAACAAGGGGCTCGGTCAATCTTATACATTTATTTGTATCCATTTTTACTCCCAATGTGGAGCATATGGCTTCCTAATGAAGGTATCTCAACAAAAGTTTTTTTTTTCTACGAGAACTGTTTGTTACTTAGTCGCTCAACCTCTCTTTTCCAAAGAGAGTAGTAGGAATAGAATAATAAGACTATGGCAGGACTAGTGATTAACTCAAACCCATGATGTCCGGCACAGAAGCCCACAACGCTGAATGAAAAATGAAGGGGCTACTTCATAATAAAATTTAGCCATCTACAGAAATTGCAGTTAGGTGCTGATTTGATCTAAGCGAACGATTTTCTTATCTTAACAAGGGGCTCGCCGGCCGCGCTGAAATTTAACAAGGGGCTCCAGCCCATCCCTGCCTCTACGTAATGTCTAAGGAACTATGTTCCGGAACACACGAGGGGTCACAGAAAAGTCATTCGTTGAGGTTATGTTGGTCAGTGTTGCATCCGAACGAACGTTATTTGATTTTATTGGACGTTAACAATGCGAGTAAAGTTAATTATCGATGTTTATAAGCTTTCTACAACGAAAATACTACTCTTCGATGATAGCTGATGCTTATACCATAGATACTTCCAATAAAACTTATTATTGTATACGGTGTCTATTTTGACAGCTGTCACATAGGGAGACATTTCAAAGTCGAAAATAGATCTCTAAAATGACGCCCGATGATTTGATTTCGAAGATATTTGAAAGTGAAAAGGTCATACGAGAAAATTTGAGGTAAATTGACACATCAAAACACCCACGTCTTAGATCTCAAATTTAAATTGAAAAATCTAAATTTGACATTGACCTAACCGGGAACCGAACCCAGACTCGCCTGATCGGAAGAGCAAGCTCTACCAACTAGACCACAGCGGGCACATCCTTTCACATTGCTGACAAAAAATCACATTGGCGTTAAGCTACGGAATACATACACACTTTAAGTTGAAGTGTAATCGTAGCGAGTGGTGGTGGTGGGTACAACGGAGAAAACACTCGGGAATGTATAATAGAAAAGAAGTTTCGAGCATTACTGCATATAATAAAAATTCGAGGAAATTTCCGAAATCGTCTGACAAAAACTGATTGGCTCATCAATAAAAGTCGACTTCTCTATCCAATTACGATTGGACATGTTCTCGGTAACGCCACTGAAAATGATTGGAGCAGTATCAGCGCTAAAGGAAATTCTTTGAATTTTCGCGAACGGGTATTGTCAGAAAGCATGCGATAAGCCAACGCCAGAGTCTGATGTGCTACCTCGCTTATCGTCCGGTTTCCATAGACAACGTGTAAGCACTGTGTATTTACCCGAAAACTTGCGATTAGGAATTGCACTATGGGACGTGCATACTTATACCGGTTTTCCATATCGTCAGTGCAAATATCAATACCGGTAACGAAAATAAATGAAAATGAGCAAGATAATGTTCACGGTCGTATTGCAATATCGGCATTTTAAAATACCATATCAAAACACCGGCATTCCAAAAAAAAAATCTTAACCATAACCACAAGACTCCCAAGAGGCCGATTTTCATAAACAAAATAAAATTATTATGTCTTTGAATACAATTATGACCATTAAAAAGCTTGCAAACATTAAATGCCTGTTCGGATATTCATGTAAATAAGTCAAGCTGCAGAAAAATTCGTCCAAGAGTTTATTTACATTTTTTTTCTTCAGATTCACAATATGTCTCACTTTGACAATGCTCGCCATGAGCGAAACCGGTCCTAATCTTTATAAATAAAAGTGGAAATTAAATACAAAGGAATATTATGTTTTTTTATTAATAGAATAATAGTGTTATATCTTTAGTTTTCTGACTCTTGTAATATAAACGAGATATTTTTGAACGGTAGCACTATCGAATTTTCATTCTAAGTGTACAATATTATGTGCAAGTTTTGTGCAAATTATATTATAATTTTAAAAAATGATCATAAAAAATATATAAAACGAATTTTGAAAGATAATTTACTATTGGAAATTACGGTTAGTATGAAAGTGTATAAACATACTTAGATTTTTCTCAAGAATACGGGAATATATGGGATGACGGATTCATTAATACAATATTTTGAACGTGTCTTCGGTATAAAGTGAGTTTTCATAATTTTTCAGTAACACTATTATTCTGAATAAAACACTTTTTTTCTTTTCAAATATCATTATTAAATAAACGATCGAAACATCCGGTCTCGGTTATACCGATTTTGTTTTCCCTACAATATGATTATGTGACAGCTTGACGACAAAAAATGAGGCAACAATCAATGACATATCGTCAGCTTAGTGCTTGTGATTCTCTATAATATCATATTGGGTACGTAGTTATATTTAAATATACAAAAGCAAAATTTTATTACAGAGTTTTCTCAGTTTTCAATCAAGTTTATAGAAAACAATGGCCGTTAACTTTTGAGTAAAAGCACCAAAAGCACATAACAAATGCAATTGCAAAAGCAGGTAAATGTCATTCAGAACTCTATTTCATATTTATTGCGCCAACGACGTCGTAAAAATGTTTTAAAATACAATATTTGAATAACTGTTTCTGGATAAATAAATTAAATTTTGCAGTAGAATTATTATTCAATGGAAAAGTTCAAGGTTAAGTATTTGATATGACGTACCCAAAAATAATTTAAAAATTCGGTACCATACAATAACGGAAAAACCTTCAAATCGTGAATATAGACATATTTCAGAACCGATGTGGGGCTATAGAAATTTGCAAGGCCAATATATTGATATTCATAGTTTTAAAACAGCCCTAAAGCGCATAGATAAATGTGATTTATGAATCAAAAAAAAACCATCAGACGGTATCGTTCTGCCCATCAAAACTGTTCGAATACGGTATGTTAGACGTCATTTTTCAAATATGATTACATTGACGGCATGTTAGATGTCATTTTATATTGTATTATTTACAAGTTGAATCTTTTTACGTCGACTGTGGTACACGATGGCGGGATACAATTTTTCAGCTTTTAAAAGATTACACAAACGAAAGTAGTCGGCAACTTGTTAATTAATGGACGCGCACAACTCTCATAATTTACTGTTATTGTTTGAGATTATTGTTTTCAATTAAAAAAAAAACAGTCTATTGGTTATTTTTTTAAAATCCAATGTAAAAAATATATATTGAGGAATCATTCAGAATATGACTGAGGAGCGAACATTCAAAAAGTGATTTGTCACACAAATAGAGCTTGGGAAATGATGATTTTAGTGTTGGAGAAATCACAGTTTGTTTGAATGTATCAAATTTATGGTTTAATTTTTATTGGAAAAAACATTTTTTGAACACTAATTGTGAATTCCATTCATAGATTTTATATATGGACTATCAGAACTGATATTAAACGGCATTTTTCAAAATTTGTGACAAATTACTTTTTGAATGTTTGCTCCTCATGAAAAATAAAACGATTTTATAATTAACTGCAGAATTGAAATCTTTAAACTAGGAATGTGGAGTGAGTGTTTTTGTCGTAAGCGGAGTCGGAGTCGAAAAAAATCGAAGAAAAGTAATTCAAAGATATTGAAGTAGTATAGTATAGTATAGTGTGCAGATATAAAAGTTAAGCAGAAATCATAAAAAAAACGTCGGAGTTGGATTTTAATTTAAAGCTGGAGTCGGAGTCGTTTTTTTTCCGACTCTAAAGCCCTGCTTTAAACCAGTATATTTTAGAGGAGCATTTTTAAAAATTGACGTCGCGTTTATCTAACATATTTCTATACATTTTGGGGCGATGTTGAAATCAAAATAAGCGATTGCATCATTACGATGAAGTAATCTTTTTAAGACGGGCTTTTATTTATTTGCGTAATTATATCCGAGTTGTCCCACAGTAATTCCAAAAATTGGACTACTCCGGCTTCACCCACCGCAGCCTTAGTTTTTCCTTGACTTTAGTAATGGTAAGGGTGCGATGGCTTTGGTAAGGTTAAGTCACACTACTCTCAACAAAAAAGATATATCAAAAAGACCGTGGCACTTAAATCTAAAAAAAAGAAAAAGTTTGTCTCGATTGGTATAAGTTGAGTTGCTATTGTGGAAACTATTTGAAAAAAAAAGTTGAATGTCGCGTGTCGGCATGTAATTCACACAAACGAATGGTAAACTACTGATGCAAGCCATTAAGTCTCTTGTCGGGGCGCCAACTGTTTCCCCTTCGCATTTTGACATGCCCCCCAAAAGATACATCAGCCCAAATTACCAACTAAAACTGCATCGAAATTATTCAAACTAAACCCAACGCTAATGGCAATGTTATCACAGTATTCCTCAGCGATCACCGTGAACTTTTTTTGTTCGTAATTAAAATTTCATTAACTGGATCGAATTAAATAATAATCAGTAAAGGAACGACTTATGTAGATCCATTAGTCTACAAGAAAACTTGTTTAATACAAAATATGAATACTTCTATATCTTTATGACTATTACGTGTCTTCATATGATATTATGATAATAATCTTCTGACGTACTCATTTTTATTATATTATTTTTTGCAGATAGGGATAGAGAAAAAATATTTACCATCATGTTGAAATAACGTCGCAATTTTCGAATTCGATCATGCATAAAAAAAAACTATGTTTTCGCAGATTAGTTTATTTTCAGAATCCGTATTTTACGTACAATATAATATTGATACATTGCTTCGACATGTAACAAATCAAAAATAATAGTTTTGATATATTGTAATTAGGCAACAATATTTTGTGCAGGAGTAAACTTGTATTGTATGTACATCTTTTTTTACAGATTTAAATGAATTTTTGAGATTATCAAAAAATATATTGTATGTATATTATAATCATATTTTCATAGTTGTTTCAAGTGATTACGACCTGTTAAATTTTGAAACCCGTATATCTGAAAATATTCTTAACAATTGTTAATACTTAGCGAGAGCGATTAGCTCACCACTAGTATTGTTCTTACTTTATTATTTCTATCAAAATATAATACAAAAACGTTGACAAAAAATAATTTGACGAATAAAATGGTCATGTGCTATGTTTGGCATGAAGGAGAGGGTGGTTTGTATGGAAACGTCTTTGTTTCCTGCATTATTAATCTCCTCGCCAATATTGAGGACAAAACCGTTTCAGTGGTATTTTATAACGATAGAAAGCGATGGCGGTAGAATAAAGTACATATTTTCTCCTGAAAACTTTTTGAGATACCAGATTGTGGAAAAGTACGAACGATATGCTCCGTATTGCGAGCTGGCGTGGATTAAAAATATTAAGATATTTTTTGACGTGCCACAATAAACAAAAGATAACGATTTAAAAATATATCCGTGGCCTGATTGAATTCTATACGTTTCAACATGCAATGAGTCTACCAACCATCAAACAAAAAGTAGTTCAATTGAACTAACTAAACAAAATAAAACAAACACAGTGCGGAGTATATAATATAATGGCAATTGATAAGCTTTCCCGAAATAAGGTCACACAATTGCCAGGCAGTATCGTGATGGGGTAAAGTCTAAATTAGGCCTGTAAAAGGAGACGTCAAAATAAAGCCGGCGCGGAAAGTTTAGCGGCAGTGCGTTGATGAGCGTCGCGACGCGTCGTGATAAAGCTCTGTGAATCTTAATTGTATCATAACGTAATAGCCACAGTTTTGTTCGAATAAAAAGCTCAACTGTGAATTAAATAAATAAAGAATATTTGTTAGTGCTTTTTACAAATCTTGTCAAGCTTTTTTTATAATTCATGTCCTTCTCAATGTGGAGGATATGGTTTGGTAGCGGAAGTATCTCAACAGAGTTTTTTTACGAGAACTGCTTGTTAGTCAGTTTCTCAACCTCTCTTTTTTAAAAAGAGTAAGAATATAAAAATAAGGCTAGTACAGGACTAGTGGTTAACTAATGGCTCTCGCTTTGTCCTGTTAATTTTAGGATTTAAGAGTGGGAGGGTTACATATCACAAATACCAACGCCTTCGAGCAAAAATCGATCTTGTAGTTCTAATCTTAGTTCTGATAATTCTTTTTTTACTTATAAAAAATCAAAAGTTTTCAAATAAAAATAAAATTTTGCGAACATTGATTTGAAACATTAAAAATGTCGAGAAAAAGGGTGCCGGAACGGCGTTTCATGGTAAAAAAAAAAACACTGTAATGGTTATTAAAAGTAAATATAAACTTTGTTTTGTATACTTTATATTTGAATACTAAAACTTTTTCAACAACAGCGACGAAAGAAAAATCTTCGTTTAATTATTTCGCACGATATTCAACACGACGTTAAATATTATCATATTATGCAGAGATGAACATGATAACAGTAATGTAATTATAACATTTTTACTGCTAAACATATTTCTCGTATAATACAATTCAGTTCTCTAAATCGAGTTGCATTGACTAGGGCCTCCAATCCCGGGATCCCGATCAATTTTGCGATCCCGTAATCCCGGGATTTACTATGACACGTGAAAAGTCCGTTTAATCCGATAAACAAATAACTTTGCGCTGGAGTCACTGGCTGTCATAAGTTTTTGAAAAGATGGAGCTAAAAACAGATCTCCCGCTTCTGAATAATTACACAATATCTCAATTCACAACTTTTCTAAAGAAAGAGTTATAAAAAAAAGATCTTATATTTTTTAATATCTGTGGAAACCGTGAACTTGCTAATTTTTTGGAGGAGCGAGTTAAACAAAAAGGTGCTTGAATTGAAAATTATTTTGGGATTACGGGATCGAAAAATTGTAAATCCTGAAATCCCGGGATTTCAAAAAGGATCCGGGATTGAATGTTCTATTATTGGCTTTTTGTAGATCAGATTATGAATTTAATAAAAACACAATAATCCTTTGTACTTCATTCCACTTTATTTAATATGTCAGGACCGGTTTCGCTCATTACGAGCATCGTCAACTGATAAGAAATATAATTTAACAGTGCTATTTATACAAAAATGAACAGTTATAAACAACAATTGGCATTGAAAAGAAAATACCAATTACATTAAAAGTGATTCTAAAATAGCACAAAATTAAAATGTTTAACACATCTAACATATAATTAAAAAGTCATCTCAGATTAATAAATTTAGAATGGGAATTGAAAGTAATTACAAACATAATTAAAATTTGGGAATTCTTTGACAAAGTGATACAATAAAAATAATGACATTAATAATGACAATAATATAGTGAATAGGCTTAATGATAGTTAAGAAAATTTCCCCTCTTCCAAGTAGTTGGTAAGTGTACATACTTAAACAAAATCGACAGCCAGGAAGATTCTGAAAAAGAAATTTTTCAAAGACCATATCAATTCTAACAAAGATATATATATATATATATATATATATACATACCTATATATATTTTAAATTATATAAAAGAATAGTTAACAAGGGCTAATGCAATGGATAAAGTAACGGGGAACTAGCAAATATTAATTGATCGTTCAAAAGAGCAAGTTTTTTAGTTTTATTAAATAAAAGACGATCTACTATATCCGTAGCATAACCATTGTTAACTGCTATTTGTTTAATGGTTTCTAATTCTAAATCAAAATTTGCTTTAGTCATCGGAATCATTAGAAGTCGATGAATAAAACAATGGAAGGTAGCTAATTTATGCGAAATATGATGTCTAGAAGAACTACTAATAATATTGTCGCTGTAAGTCGTTTTTCTAAAAATTTTGAAAGTATGACGATTATTTACTATTTCAATAGTTAAATCTAAAAAGTTGATTTTATTTACACCCAACTCCATGGTGAATTGGATATATTGATTAACGTTATTGATATTATTTAAAAACTGGGAGAGTTGTCTCTCCGTGCCCCCCCAAAGAACTAAAATATCATCTACGTACCTGTACCAGTAGATGACATTATTAAAAAGATCTAAATTGCAAATTTTAGATTCTAAAAAATCCATGAAAAAATCAGCTAAAATGGGAGACAGCGGACTTCCCATTGCTAGTCCATTCAACTGTTGATAGATTTTATCGTTAAATTTAAAAAAGTTTTGATCGATACAACAGTTCACTATAGATTTAATATCTCTAGTTAGTAAAGGATTTAGATTTTTGCTATCTATGAAATCTAAAAATGCTATTTTTAAATCCGGTATCGGGACGCTCGTAAATAGACTAACTATGTCGAAAGAAACAAGTTTTGAATTTACTGGCACTTTAATATCCTTAATTTTTTCTACTAATTCAATTGAGTTTTTAATACTAAATTTAGGACTGAAATCTAATTTATATCTAAAAAGTCCTGTCCTGACATATTAAATAAAGTGGAATGAAGTACAAAGGATTATTGTGTTTTTATTAATATAATGCCTTTCCACCAAGTATTGACAGTGAACACCCTAAAAGTGAGATTATGAATTAGTATAGTTAGACAGGTACAGCAAAAAATACTATTTAAAAATGTGGATAAACATATCCGATAATGAATGGGAATGAATTACAATAAATTTTAATACTACCGTAATAAAATTTGATGGAAATAATCGATAAAATTATATCCAAAGCAATTTTAAATTAGAAACACACACAGCGAAAATGTGACGTAGACTCTGTTTAAAATTTTTATTTAAAAATGACATATAAAACTTTCACCGGAAAAACAATCGACGAATACATAAATTAGGGTTGGAATTTAAGATAGCGTGGACGTCGGCAGGGCATTGATGAGCTCACAATAAAACGACGTATAACAGTCTCACAAAATTACTATCTCGGTTCAAAGGGATGATTCAATTTAAAATAAACAACGGATTAGAAAGGCCATATTCGACTTTGTTGAGAAACAATTTTTGTTTTGTTTGCATGTATGTTAATTGATTTATAAGAATTCAAGAAAATTTATGTATTACTTATTCAGGGCTTTTTTCTCATGTAACGAGATGGAACGGTGTTCCGGCACCATTTATTATATTCCAAATCAATATTAACAAAATTTTATTTTTATTTTGCTCTGAAAACTTTGGCTTTTTTTTGTAAACCATTAACAATTTTTCGGCATCTAAGGTTCCTTTTGAATGTTATGTGACGGGTACCGTAAAACTTACAAGTTAATGTAATAATACAAAACAATACCATATCCATAGAATCAAGGTTCTAATGTTTGATATATTATTATTATTTTAGATAATGAGTAACAATCAGTTATCAATCAGTAAAAAACTTAAGTTGAGAAACCTCATTTAGAAAGCCATATGCTCCACATTTGGAACGGACATGGATTAGAAAAATCTTTAGTTAAAGCTTGGCAAGAAATAAATTCCGGCATCTTTTTTTATAAGAAACAGTATTATTTTCTGCAAGATATTTGTCAAATTTTGATATAGTTCATATAAGATTAGTTTAGGTTAGGTGAGGTTAGGAACATAATAGTTCATTATAATAGCAAGGTCTGATTTGTAAATGTATGTATAATAAATAGCATTTAAAAACTATGTTTTTTAACATTTTCATGTTATTTATGCTTAAATTACACTGTATGATAATTTCTATCTAATGATAATAAAATATTTTATTTAAGTCTTGGATTTTTCTCCCTGTCTGAGATTTTTTCAAATAAAAAGGATATTGATAATTTTTTAAACATGTAAACAAATTGTAAAAATTAAGTAACCAGAATTAGCTGTAAGAGAGAAATTAAAAGGGAATAATACAAATTGACAACTAAGAAACACCCTTGGTACAGTTTGACTGTGTGAGTATTTCTTCATGGAATCGATACGATCACGCGCCGTTGACTTTTCCACGATGTTTTTCAGCGGCAATAAAAGAGTGGAAAAACTCGGAGCATTCGCAAAGGCCCTACCAAACTCGTGTGGCTTGGACGTCGAACCAGCGACGTCGCTGAAGAGAGGCGTCGCGGCGCTAACTTTCAAACAACAATAGTGTGTAAATTACAGGAAGCAAATAATAATAATTCCGTTCTTGATGGTGATTGTTTCCGGTTTCAAAAGTGCTTAGTCAATTGTATTCTTTGATGTAGTTAAAACTTATAATACTAAACGTCAAAAAACGTCGCGAAAACTTTAAAAAAGTATCGAGTGTGTTCTGAAAATGCCAAAAAACTAGCTCACTTTCTTTGGTATTGATTCTTAAAACACGGTTAACTTAATTCATTTTCAAATATGAATCATATACGTGAAATTAATACAGTCAAAGTATGACAAATCTACACAGTCACATCAACAAATCTGTAAGTTTATCGATACAACACATCTATTAAATACGACTTAAAGATAAAATAAAACATCTTTTTCGCAATGTTTATCTTGACTTACGTTGTAACTGTAATCAGAGATGTACTGAAGAAACAATATTATATTTTATGATATTAATGTGTTAACTATGACTTAAAGGACGAAATGATGAAAAAGTTGGTATGGTTAAAACGTTCTTAGCAGTGCAATAAAAGTATTAATAAAAGTAACATATTCGAAATTAAGAAATGTTGGAACAGCAAGAAAATGGGGTGTCTGATGATATTGGAGCCGATGGTGAGTCAATATATTTATAATTTTTCGCTTATTTATAGTACATTGTTTATAGCACTTCAATAAGAAACATTTTTACAAATCCTTTTAACAACTTACCCGATGAGAAAGAGTTTTACGAAGGAAGGAAGGAACATAATATTTAAAAGATTGTTTTATTCATACTAACAGTATTACTAGTTGCCCGATTTTCGATTAAATACATTATGTTTAAATCAAACAGTATACGGTCACTTGATTGTTTAATTAATTTAAAAGTTTCCTAGTTTCAAGTGGTGTTTCTCTATCATAACTGCATGGAATAACAATATGCAGCGGGTGACGATTATTTTTATAAAGGAGATTTTTAAAACTAAACAAAAGTTATAGAGAAAACTAAAAAAATGTATATAAAAAATATGTAATATTTGTTTATATTTATAATTCTAATTCACTTGACCATTTTATTATAAGTTTGCAAAGAACAGCAAAAACATGATGGTCTAGATTTAACACACAATATTCAGAACTATGATTTATATTATATTGCCAGCGATAGTGACAATTACTACGTGACGTTATTGCGTACCTACTGACAATAAAGAAAAAATCCATTGGAAATAATCATCTGTTTTATGTTTTATTTATTGCTTGAGAAAATATTGCATTTTAAATTGTTAGCAAGTCATTGAAGTTATGTGAAGTTATTTTATTGCTTAAAAATTTGTCTTCTATTAAGTATGAGTTATTTATTACTAAAATACCTTTGATTACTTAAGTAATCGTTTTATCCGATATCGAGTCGAAACACAAACGTAGCAATTTTACTTGTATGCAAAAACTATTGTAATTCTTTGCCTGAACGGTAAATCTATTAAATAGAAACATACCTTGGTTTAATATGTCAAAATGAAATTTATTGCACAGTCGTTAGGCATAAAAAAGGCCATCTTGCTGTCAAAATGTTTAAATTATATTTATATTTTTCAAATTCAAACGGCTTTCAATCCAACAACAAAATTGTTTTAAAGTTTTCAAATTAAAGTAATTCAAAATTAAATTATATCCTTAGTTGCGTTTTAGTTTTAATTCCAATTTACATTTCGATGCGTGTCGGCACATTCAGATTAGAGTTAGCATCACAACGTGTGAGCTATATTGCCATATAGGCATATGACGGAATGAAATGAATTACTTAATGGCAATGGTGACTGCTCATTCATAAATTACCACGATGAAAGTCTTTTTGGATCGTACCCACTACCAATGTGGAGCATATGGTCTTCACGCAGCGCATCCATGTGACATACCAGCGCTCTTCAGTTCCGATGTATATCTCAGGGATAGTCTACGACGCTCATCCAGTATACCGAGATCCCACCGTTCGGAGAAGAGGCAAAATGAGATGTCCGGAGGGATCTTCAACACGTGATTCAGTAATTTTAAATGTCACTTTAGAACCACTGACGACATAAAACCATCTCATTCTCGATATCCGATGGTGGAAGTAGTTTTATTTGATTTTTTGTGGTATGTTTATAATTTCTACAGGAGCAAAGATTTTCGTTTAAAGCAATATTAATTATTTTATAATATCCAATCCATTAATAATCATATTCTCGATAGAGTTGGCGATAGTGGTGGGAAACTATTTGCAATGTTAATTAAATTTGATAACTTTGATATTCCATTAGTTTTTGATCTAGTGGAATAAATATATATATATATACGCCTATGTACCATACGAAAGTTATAAAACTGAAGGTTTGTTTCAATAAATGAAAAAAAAAAATCGCTCAAACATTGCAAAGTAACCTATCTGTAAACAAACTTTTCCACGGCGTGGAAAGTTCGTGTGGAAAATATTCTCGATAATTTTCTACAGCTGAGGATAATCAGGTAACACGCAAATAATAATTATTAAGCTTAAAGATATTACATTATAACTTATTAGAGATACGTATTAATTACATCGGTTTACGAACAAATCGTTGATCACATATATATATACTAAGCCAAATGCATCTGACAAGTGCATCAATTGATTACTCTAAAATCGTTTTTTAGAATATATTAAATTTAATATTAAATGGCAACTTTTACACAATCATTTAATATAGCACAAAGAGCGCCATTTATTTTATTTAATGACTTATGTTCGTAGAATTATAGCAAATGTAAATTTCAAAATAATGCGTTTCAAATGTCAAAATTTCAAGTTGACATTATTTAATATTGTTCACAATTAAAACGTATTCGAATATTTAACAACTCTTAGACCATATTTTCGCAACCTTTTTGGGCCAATGGTATCTTTTGAGTCTCATATTTTTCCGTGGCCCCCAAACCCGTACACATCAGTTTTTTGAGACTCCGGGATTGAAAGATTCCAAAATATTTTTCAATATTTTGAACATTTTGCTCGCTGCCAGATTTAAAAATTTGACCCAAGGAATTTTCGGAATTTTCAAAAAGACGCGAGACTTTTTTTTTAGCTCTTCTCAAAATTTCCAATTTCAAAAGCCCAGGAATTTGAGGATTTTCCAAAATAAAAGGCACGAAACCTTTTTTAGCTCTTATCGGAATCGTCGCTACCCGATTTTCAAATCCTGGGAAATTCATGGATATTTGGAAAACTGCGCAGTGGCTCCCCTAAAGTTATTTTTTCTCTGCGACCCCCTTGAAACATCCTGTGGCCACCGGTTGAGAAACCGTGGTTTATACGATATTGTATGAAGTCATAAAACCTATAACAGTCCCATCTTATCGTCCTGTAGCTCCATCGAGTACATACTATGGGTCGTCATCAGCTTCCTTTAGCCATCTGAAGCACGTGTATAAGCAAGGTCCATCGTCGCTTTTTTGAATGGCTATTCCGCTCTCTTAGTTCTTAGTTAATGACAAAGTCACACCACCGAACCTCTAGTATTCGCCGCAAGCATCTATTTTCAAAGCACCGGTTACGGTAACTCTATGATTTCATAAGGTACCATAGTTCGCATAATCGTAAAACAGAACTATCAGAATGCATGCGTTGCACAAGAGCTGACCGCCCTAAGAGTCCCAGACTTTTCGCGTTGATTTACTTCGACTATTTCTAATTGCATCGCGAACTCTTTTCGCGGAAGTGTAAAAACAGTACAACGTAAATGTAAAGTTTATTTCTACGAAAGTGTAACCTTTAAAAACTCGTCTGTAGAAAATTTCGACGAATTGTTAACGGTGAAATTTTCCGTAGCTTGACTGCTATAGTTTGCAAACATAATAAATCATGACAGTTAATAAATGTTTACATAATGACGAAAATTTTCTTTGAAAATTGCAAGAACAGTTTTCGTTTCCATATCAACTTTCTCCAATGCCCTCGACCGGTAATATAAGATGCATGTTAAATGATCATAATAACGTAACCCACAAATCCATTATAATTTAACCATTCTGAGTATATGAAGGTATTCTGGAGAATTTTCTCACACGATAGTCGCGACGTAGGATATAAGCCGATTTAGCTATCGATTGTTATGTCCATGTCCGCTACTGGTTAGAATTCCATCACTAAACATCACTCACGGTGAGAACTTAATGACGGCGTATGTAATATGAAGGAAATGGATTTATTAATATACAAGTTAACCTAACGTTTTCTGTACATCCAAGATTGGACAGGGCGGTTTGGGAATTATATAAATTTATGAAGAAAATACATTTAGGGACAACTTAAACCGTTTCACAAGAAATACAAATATTATCGCTATGGTCAATATTTTGAAGAATCAATGTGCAAAATAGATAATACTCAACAAACATTTTCACTTTTAGGGTGTTCACTGTCAATACTTGGTGGAAAGGCATTATATTAGAAAAACCACAATATTCTTTTGTACTTCATTCCACTTTATTTAATATGTCAGGACCGGTTTCGCTCATTACGAGCATCGTCAACTGATAAGAAATATAATTTAACAATGCTATTTATACAAAAATGAACAGTTATAAACAACAATTGGCATTGAAAAGAAAATACCAATTACATTAAAAGTGATTCTAAAATAGCACAAAATTAAAATGTTTAACAAAATGTTTAATTTTGTGCTATTTTAGAATCGCTTTCAATGTAATTGGTATTTTCTTTTCAATGCCAATTGTTGTTTATAACTGTTCATTTTTGTATAAATAGCATTGTTAAATTATATTTCTTATCAGTTGACGATGCTCGTAATGAGCGAAACCGGTCCTGACATATTAAATAAAGTGGAATGAAGTACAAAGGAATATTGTGTTTTTTCTAATAAACATTTTCAATAAGGTAAAATAATCGGGTCCGTGGGGCAGCGGTTAACGTCGTTGTATTCCGTGACGGATCCCACGAGGTCAAGTCTTAGTACGAATTGCACTCTGTTCTGATTTCTGTTCAAATGCATGGTTGTTTGTGATATCTCAATATTCCCTCGTTCTCTTCCAATCCTTAAATAATTGGGCGTAGGGAGAGATATAACTTAAACAATAGTCTTGTCCTGGCCTTATCATTCCATCCCTACTACTCTATTGAACAAAGAGAGTTTGAGCAACTGAGTAACGAAAAGATATCGAAGAAAAAAATCTGTTGAGATACCTCTATTAGGAGGCCATGTGTTCCACACTGGGAGCGGACATGAATAGACAAATACCAAATTATTAAGTTTAACAAGATTTATAAGGCGATTGATAACTTTTTTTAATTCACGTCAGAACTAAAGGTCGCAATACTAGTATCACTGAAATACGGTATTTGTGCATTTTTTTTCAGTAACAAAATAGCCGTTTTGGAAGTATTACAATGTGTACTTTATGCTTTACAATTATTTTATGATTGCATTGCCTAACAATGCTAAAGTGCAAATGAGATCATTGCACCCTTACATGTATAATATATTGCATGATACTAAGCTAAGTATAACCTACCCCTGAAATATGCGAAAACTCTTAAGGTCAACTAAGGTTATGCCAGCGGTGTCCAATACAGAGGGTATAAAATCTCCGCCTTTTCTGTTTGTATAAATAATATATCTTTTGAGATTATATGGTGATGGTAGACTTTGTATTTGATATTATTTTTAGGAAATATAGTGGCATTAAGAAAAAATATATATTATTGATGTTTTTAAATACACTAGTATTTCTTTCGGTATATTCGGTAATACTTCGTGGACATCCATGTTTAATGAAAAATTTAAATCTATCACTGTTTCAGCACTTTGAGAAGCATCTTCATAGAATGGAATCATTTTTCAATTGGAAATCGTTAAAACAACATGGCAGAAATAATATATACACAACAATGATTGTATCAATCAATGCGATCAAGAAAAGAAAAGAATTTAATCCTCATATTATTGGTCCGATACAGAGCTGCACGGAACCGATCATATAACCGTGCACTGATGTGCTTAGAAAATCAAGATATAAATAAAAAAAGCTGAATCCTAAGTAGATAATATATAGTCAGATATTGCAGTTAGGTATTGATTTGATCTTAGAATATTGTATTTTCATAATTTAACAAGGGGCTCTCCGGTCAAGATGCATCCTCATATTTATTATTTTCAACAATTCAACGAAAAAAAATAAAAACTTTGTACAAACGCTTATAAAAAATAAAGATAGAAAACAATTTGATAATTCAGTCGTTGTTATTTTATGACCAGAAATCTTCAAATTATTCGTTTTTTTTTTCACGGTAAAAGAACCCTCGCTCATGCGGAGATATCAACACCTATGTGCGTCCAAGCCAAACGAATAAAAAATCTACAGTTTAATTATATTTAACAGAAAAAATATATTGATTAGGTATGCAAAATTCATGCGCGCCACTGGTTACACCAAACATATAAATTAAACTTAATAATAGTTTTGTCAACGTGCTTTATTGATTAAGAGAAATATAATCCGTTTAAAAAAATGCGAAATGTATTACATGTGTTTTGTACACATGCAATACATTTCGCATTTTTCGCATATAGAGAATGAAAAAAAGCTTTTTTCAATATATTATAATAAAACTTCAGAAAAATATTGTTTAGTACTACCCGGAAAAGATCAAAGTGTCGTCTGAGATCTTGGGCATGGCATTTTATGATACGTTTGTGATACTTTAGTGATAATCTCAAATGACTTGGTGTGACTATTTACGCCAAATGTATATTTTTTTTATCACTTTAATTCGTTTACTAGTTGCATCAATATTCACGGATTAGAAAAACATGTATATCATCTCTTCATTTCAGATTATGCTGTCATACGTATATTGTATCTTAAGCCAACTTAAATTAGTAGTTCTATAAAAGATATCAAAGATTGCCGCCTGTGTGGTCGAGTGGTCAACGTCGTTGGCTACCGCTACAGAGGTCACGGGTTCGAATCCCAGTACGGGCAGTTTTATAAATTGATTTTTCAATCGATTTATGAATTTCTGTTAAAAGGCATGGATGTATGTGATATCTTGAATTCCCCCCTCCCACCCATCCTATCCTATGAACGGGGCGTATCGAGAGCGATTAGCTAACCACTAGTCCTGTCCTAGCCCTTTCGTTCTATTCCTACTCTCTTTGGAAAAAGAGAGGTTGAGCGACTGAGTAACAAGCAGAAACACTTCTGTTGAGATAAACTCCACTAGGATTACATATGCTCCACATTGGGAGCGGACATGGTAAAAAAAAAAGATATCATCTCTGTTAGGGCAAATCCCGGACCCGTTTGTTTCACAATCTTTCACTCATTCACCATAATAGCATACCACAATTAATTGAGATCATTGCCGAAAAAAGTGGGTAAATAAAGATTTCAGAATTTTCGTCAACTTGAAGTGACGACTTGACAGATTTCAGAATTATTCAAAAGTCAGAGGCTTTGTTGTTTACCTCCGTCTTCTGACAGATTCTATAATTATTGAGAAGTCGCAGATCATATATTTTTTTAATACATCCTTTGATAAGGTTTCGTCTGCCAATGAGTCACGCACTGTTTTTTCGATCTACCTATGCCGACTTATCAGAAATTCATAGCTTTTCTGGATCTTATAAGTTATGAACAGACGTTCGTTACAATAATACTAATAATTCAAATGATACAAAAAGATTTTTCAAAATTAGTATTGTTTTAAGTTAACTGACGTCGTTGGATAGTGGAACCTACCGCTGATGACAAAGGAGGTGCACAGCAATCAAATCCTAAATTAATCTGTTTAAATGAAAAATAAATACCTGCATCCTATCAATTAAAAATATATACTGTTGAATACTATCTCTTAAAATAACATGTTATGGTTGATTTAAAAACAGTTCATAAAAATGCTCCGATACATTTAAAAGGGAAATAGTTAAAGAAAATGGCGATTTATTTACTTTAAGTTTAAGTTGCTTTCCTAATACTTAATATAAGGGTCAAATGGCCAACTTTTTGTTGCGAAAACTTCGATTTTTTTTTGTTGTCGAACATGAAATACTTGACACAGAAAAATAATGATCGTAGAAAAGAAACAAAAAAAAAGAGTATGGTAATTTATGGAATATTAAAGAACGAATAATAATGATTTGATTCAGGTCTCATGCAAATCATTTTTTTATTTATATGGGTGCTACGACTCGTAGCTCGTAGTTGTTTATCGTAGCACTTAAAGATTAATTTTATTGGATTATACGAAGCCATTTTGACATAATCTATGCTTAAAATTTGGATTCAATACGTTATTTAAAATCGTTTACATCTTAGATATTTAATCGAAGTACATATTTAGAATTTTATTTATATGTATCATTTTTCAAAAACATTCGCCAATTTTAAACTAATTTAAATCAAACTGTGATTAGCTTACTGTTAGACTTCTTTACTCCTACTTATATCCTTACCAAATCTGTAAAATAAAAACTGAATAACCATAAATTGTCATAAAACAACTTATTTTTAACGTCTTCATTAGAATTCTATATTTACTTTACTTTTGATAACAGGTAAAAAAAGTATATTTTAGTCTTTAAAAATATATATATAAACAGTTTACCATCAGTTCAGCCCAGTTCCGCGGTCTTACGACCTTAACGGGTTTTCCACGACAGTAAAAATATAAGTTTGTTTAATTAGCTTGCATTACTATGCAAACAAGAATATTTTTGACATGCAATATTGATCAATTAACCTACATAAAAGACTGCCCAGCTGACTTGTATACAGAATGACAAACTTGATGAAACAAAATAGGGACATATAAACAAAGTTGACGACAACTTCTTTTAAGTGATACCTATGCATTCAATGGGAGTGCTAGCCAACATAAGGTTCGCGCGCTTTTATAGTATACAATGACTTATTTTCATACATAGATCTCATGTCGATATTACATTGAACGTTTTACATCACTGATAACCGTTGGTCGAAGGGGAAACGTTCTGGGCATTATTGCGATAAGCGAAATTTCGCGATCAACGAGGAATATCAAAAATATCATATTGATATATCACTTTTAGGGTGTTCACTGTCAATACTTGGTGGAAAGGCATTATATTAATAAAAACACAATAATCCTTTGTACTTCATTCCACTTTATTTAATATGTCAGGACCGGTTTCGCTCATTACGAGCATCGTCAACTGATAAGAAATATAATTTAACAGTGCTATTTATACAAAAATGAAAAGTTATAAACAACAATTGGCATTGAAAAGAAAATACCAATTACATTAAAAGTGATTCTAAAATAGCACAAAATTAAAATGTTTAACACATCTAACATATAATTAAAAAGTCATCTCAGATTAATAAATTTAGAATGGGAATTGAAAGTAATTACAAACATAATTAAAATTTGGGAATTCTTTGACAAAGTGATACAATGATATAATGACATTAATAATGACAATAATATAGTGAATAGGCTTAATGATAGTTAAGAAAATTTCCCTGCTTCCAAGTAGTTGGTAAGTGTATATACTTAAACAAAATCGACAGCCAGGAAGATTCTGAAAAAGAAATTTTTCAAAGACCATATCAATTCTAACAAAGATATATATATATATATACATAACTATATAATTAAAAATATATATAGTTATGTATATATATATATATATCTTTGTTAGAATTGATATGGTCTTTGAAAAATTTCTTTTTCAGAATCTTCCTGGCTGTCGATTTTGTTTAAATATATACACTTACCAACTACTTGGAAGCAGGGAAATTTTCTTAACTATCATTAAGCCTATTCACTATATTATTGTCATTATTAATGTCATTATTTTCATTGTATCACTTTGTCAAAGAATTCCCAAATTTTAATTATGTTTGTAATTACTTTCAATTCCCATTCTAAATTTATTAATCTGAGATGACTTTTTAATTATATGTTAGATGTGTTAAACATTTTAATTTTGTGCTATTTTAGAATCACTTTTAATGTAATTGGTATTTTCTTTTCAATGCCAATTGTTGTTTATAACTTTTCATTTTTGTATAAATAGCACTGTTAAATTATATTTCTTATCAGTTGACGATGCTCGTAATGAGCGAAACCGGTCCTGACATATTAAATAAAGTGGAATGAAGTACAAAGGATTATTGTGTTTTTATTAATATTGATATATTAAAAAACAACATTAAATGTCATGCATAACATAAAAGTAATACAATTTCGCAAAAAAAAAAATATTTTCATCATGTTGCGCGTTTCAAAAAAGATTTTAGTTTCCTTTGCATAAAACGTACTCTGACATGTGATCTCTAACACTTTATCTGAATAATAGTTTATAAATACCATTTCTACACTACTGAATGATTTCACTCCATGCTTTTCTTGTGTTACCGATACCTTTTATTGTGTCAAAAATATTTTTTCAACCACCATCTAGTTATGGTCTAATTAGTAATAGATTCGCTCTGTCGACCTGGTGGGTCTGGAATCTGGATTCATATCTCGGTAAGGTCAATGTCAAATTCACAATAAAAAATTGAGATATGATACATTGGTGTTTGTGATGTCAATAGTCACTAAGCCGGTCTCGCACGATTTTTCAATTTCAAAATATTTGATTAGCTGTTATGGCAAATATATTTACAAAGTTACTATCAAAAATATGGCTGTGTGTAAATTATATTAGTCTATGGCAATGACGCACAAATTGCGGCCCGAAATGGCATTTGTTGCGGCCCAAAATAACACGTACTTCATCACCAAATTTTTCATCGAATATTTAAAAAATCTGTGTTTGATATGTGAAAAATTTTGCAGTAGCAAATGTATATATTCTGAATCGTCACTGATAGAAAACTCAATGCTATTCTCTATTACTTAAATTTAATAAAATACCATGCCTATCCAAAAATACGGAAACCAAAACCATGCCAGCTGACATTTGCGTTTTTGGTCGCTTTGGGAGGCTTTCGCCGGTTACTGTCCACTGGTTATATTGTATTTTACTTGTGACATTTATATTATAATATTTTGCAAAGCAATACAAAAAAGGAAAATAGTGATAACGATGATCTAATTACCAGTCCTGTTCACAATGTTTATGCTTACTCGAATAGGACGTAAAGCAACCTTTATTATATAATCTTCATTAGTAATCCACATGCTCTACACTGGAAGAGAAAATGGTTAAAAATATAATTTAAATAAAATATTTCAATAACCCGAGATTATTGGATGTCGGGCAAGGCAGTGAGTTGATGACGACTACCAAAGATTATGTTTTATAAAAAAACAAATACAAAAAAAATGTTGAAAGAAAAATTCAGAAGCACTGGATCCGGCATTTATACCCTAATTTCTTATTGAATTTTATTAATAGACAATCGCGTGTCATTCAAGCATAAGTACGTACCCAATAACCAACTGCCAAAACCTACATAAACTATAAACTTTCCATACTAAATACATTTCATCAGAATAATATGAAAGTTCTCAGATTTGTAATTATATCAGTAATTGATTTTTCAGTTCATGACGTAAAAGTTGAAACAGTGAATCTTAAAGTTTTAATATTTTGCATCCACCCACTGAATAAAATGATAAAACTTGCTTACATATTCAAACCAATTGTGTGAGTGAGACATGAGAACAGACTTGGGTTAGTTCTTACACACTAGAGGTATGCACGGGCCGAAATTTTACAAAATTACCCGGTCCGAGCCCGAAAGACTCAGGCCCGACCCGACCTGAGCCCGAGTCTAATACCACAATTTTTACCCGAACCCGACCGGATTTATATTCAACAGATAGAAAAAAACCTGTTTTTTACAAATTTACAACAATTTACGATTCTCTCTAGAACTGGTAATAATTAAAATCATCATGGATGACTTATGACACGAACATAGTCTGAAATATTTATCTGAAGAATAAATTTCTTATCTGCAGACCTCTATTACACACACATTAACCGCTAGAATACCACGCAAATAAATCATTAATATGTCCCAGATATACTGCGTGTTTTTGAGAAAAATAATTTTGCCTAAACTCGAATTCGATATTTTAAAAACCTATTTTATTTTATTTTTAATTTTTTAAAAATATATTTGACATTACAGCTTACGCCAATGCGTCAAATATTTTTAAGTTGAAAGAGCATACGAGATATACTCGATGAGAATTTTTTGAAAGTCACATGAGATTAACTCAAGGAGAATTAACTTCACAAACACCCATGTCTTAGATCTCAAATTAAATTTGGAAAAATCCAATTTGATACTGACCTTACCGGGAATCGAACCCAGACCCACCTGATCGGTAGAGCAAGCTCTAACCAACTAGACCACAGCGGGCGAATCAGTATTGACTCATTATAGATGGCACTACACATATTCACCAAAAGTATTTGATTTTTTAAATGTCTTGGACATCCGTGTTCGATTGCATATGTTTCGGATACCGGTGTTCGGTTTTTATCCCTACCGCCCACTTTTGTATCTCTGTTAGTAGTCAAATTTTCTAACCGACCACCGGTTCCAAAGTAAAGGTGATTTATACAGTGTTTTTAATCCCCCTACCACCCACCATGAAAGTTGGAACGCCCACTAGTGGGTGGTAAGAACCAGGTTGACTACCACTGAAATAAACCAAAGAGTAGTAGACATTTAAGCATTGAATAGATACAATATTCCATGTTTGTAAGTGGAAAAAAATGGCAAGTGAGGTATTTAGTATCAGAAAATATAAATTTTAAATTTCGAACTGATTGTAGGAATAATAAAATTGTCTTGTTTATGAACAGTGTTGTATTGTTTATGAACGCTGTTAATTATTTGGCAACAATGGAATGAATATTTGAATTACATATTATATATTGTAATTTGGAATGGTTAGTTATTTGATATTACATTTGACAAGAAAACACGCTAGCACAATATATTAATGTGGTTCTCATAGGAATATAAATCAACGATCAATATGGACGTGTTTTGAATGGTTTAATACTGAATAATATGTAATATATTGTAGTGTAGTACAATGAAGGCACGCTCGATATGAATGTTTAGTCGAAACCTCAATACGTTTATTGCCGTTCGACATCCGAAAAGTATTTTCGACATGGAATGACTGTCACGCGTACTTCAGTCCACGTAACAGGAAAGTTCGTGTGTGAGTAAACACCAAGAAAATCAAGCTCAGCGAACGAATAGGAAGACCAAAAGATATCTGAATAAAAACACAATATATTGAACATCAAAAAACCGCTGTCAAATAAATGTACAAATGATTTTTTAACAATGTCCGCTCTCAGTGTACAAGACTTTTAATGGACCAACTTAAAAGTTGAATGATGAAAGTTTCATTCTATAAGAAAATCTTAAAATAATATTTGAAGACTTATTGGCGTTTTTAGGACAATAACAAATTATTTGCAAACTTCCTTATATTATAAACAAAAACAAAAAAACCTTGTGACAATTTTCAGTTTATATTATTAGTAAACGTTGCGATAGTCTGTCTGATTATGCTTCTCAAAGGGGCGAAACACGTGTCATAAGTTGTAACACAAAAAGTGGACTAGAAAAGCTATCAAAGTTACCGCAGAATTTATCGAAGATAAAAAAAAAACATTAGTCATAATTATCAAGTGGTAAAAAATTAAATATTCAAAATACGTTTTTTTAATGTTAATTATCGGTTAAAATATCATAAAAAATTTGATACAATAAAAATGTTAAATTACCGTTGTACGCGAAGAATAATCATCAAAATTAATGTATTCTATAGATCTGCCATACACAATGCTCTATTTGTAGTAAATAAAACAAAAAATACAAACTCCTTATCCACACTTAGAATAAATCCCTTTTCCCCTTCATACTCATAATTAAATTTTAAAAAACGCAAGACATATCGACCTTGGAAAGGAAAAAGGACGTAACCCACAGTTTTTTCAAAACAGGTTTTTGTCGATAATCACAATGTATCAAACTTGATACACGTTATATCAAAAGGATGCAAGCTGAAAATGCCGAATTAGTATCTAAATTTAGATTTTTAGTTTGATAAAGATGACCTTGTAAAAAATTAAAACCAAGAAAAAAAACTGAAATAAAAGTTTTTCCTTGACATTTTTAAAAATTAATATTAGATTTTATCAATTAAACACCAGTTTAGAAGTCTCCGTGCATTTCAAGGTTGTGTATAATTCATAATTTGCATATGGCCAAAAATCATCAAAGCACTTTTTTGCGCCTCCTGTAAAATTTGATATGTGTGGATTACGTCCTTTTTCCTTTCCACAGTCGATATAGAAACAATAAAAAACAAAAAATCCTGGTTTTTATATATCTTATAACATCGATTCATTTTTCAATAGCATGCCACTAATTGAGCATTTAAATAATGAAATGTTGACGTTAATTTGAAAGTAAACAGAATTTGTCTCATAAAAAAAATTCTGTCCAATTTTTCTTCATAAACGTGTGGTGAAATTGAATTTATTTTATTGGGTGAAAGCGGTTATACACAGAGCAGGATTGAAGTTTATTATTAAATATGCAATAAAAATTGGATTTTATAACATAGGCAAATTAATGCACGACAATCATTTAAAGTTGGTTGACCTTCCACTACTCGTCACGAATACCGTATACAATGTATAATTTCACAGCCACCACTCATTACACAATAACAATCAATAAAAGACAACTAGAGTTCTTGCTTACTGTTAGCCATGCATGTCGGTTATTGAAATATAGATAAAGATTTGTTTTCCTTTTTCACCTTTTTCATAAGTATACCCCCCAAGTACGATATTTTTTATATCTAAACATTCTAAGCAATGAACAGTTACGTGGACTGGTCTTTGGGGAAAATGATCAATTAAAAGTCAAGGATTATAAATCGGATGGGATTCTGAATACTAGTAGTAAGCCACACTTTAGTTCAAAAATGTGTGCTATTGAATAACGGCAGTATATTCATTAGTCAGGGAACTCCGAAAAATCGTAATTGGTGTTTTATATGCAGATATATGAAAAAAATTGCGCTCTAGCGGGTCCAGTAATCAGATAATTAAAAAATGCTAATGACGACAAACTCCAAAGAATTGAACAAAATTTTGGTATCGACTAGCTAGGTATTCGAATATCTCCTAATGTCTTGAATCCGACCTAATTACGTAATCTGTAAACACCTGTTGATGCAATGTATAAATCTCGGACACATATAAATAATACTTTGTATTAATTTATAGTGACTATTTAATATTACCGCTACGGTACGGTCACGGGTTCCAATCCCAGTACGGGCAGTTTTATGAATTGATTTTTCAATCGATTTATGAATTTCTGTTCAAAGGCATGGATGTATGTGATGTCTTGAATTTTCCCCTCCCACCCATCCTATCCTATGAACGGGGCGTATCGAGAGCGATTTGCTAACCACTAGTCGTGTCCTAGCCCTTTCCATCTATTCCTACTCTCTTTGCAAAAAGAGAGGTTGAGCAACTGAGTAACAAGCAGTTCTCGTAGAAACACTTCTGTTGAGATAAACTCCATTAGGAGTCCATATGCTCCACATTGGGAGCGGAAATGGATATAAAAAAAACAATAATTTATTATTGCTTTTCACATTGTTTCAAAACAGGTTATTTAGAGTGGTCTGAATAATGAATTAATCGACCGATATGATCTTCATTGAAAATAGATATTATTTTAAAAATGATTGAAATTTGTTTAATCAATATATTGTGAGTTAAAATTATTCTACAGCATGAACAATATCGCAAACGACTATGATGTTGGATCAATTGAATAAATAGTACCTAAAGCTATTGTCTCTAGTACCGGGATCACAAAATTGATCATAATAAGTGAAATCCACTAGTGAGCTAAAAAATAAGGTCTCACATTTAGAAATTTTGGTAAATCCGTAAATTCCTGCCTTTTTAAAATCGGCCACCGAGCGAATTTTTTGGAAATGATGTCCGTGAGAGCTTATGAGAGTTAGAAATTGTCAAAATTTGAATTTTTGAAATTTGGTCACCCTCTTTTGTAGATTATTTAAAATCTCTCAATCCCGAATTTTTCCACGGTTTTTTGGTGAATGAACAAAAACGGGATTGGAAAAATTGTGAATCCCGGGATTACAAAGAGGGTCCGAGATTGGATGCCCTACCTACAGGTACTTCTGCTAATTTTTACTGGTACTAACTAAACCGAATAAATGCTTCTCAACATCACTTAATTGATTACCTATCCATTTAACTGATTTAAAGTCACGACCGCTTACAATTGAACTGGCCTGGTAATGTGCGAGACAAAGTCCGGCTCTGGCAATCGATACACACTTCCCCATGAAATCGGCGAGGACAAGTTGTCAGGTGGGGATTCAAACCACAAAGCTCACAGGGTTTAGATTTTACGCGACTAACAAAACTAAACCATTGCATATTGTGCCGGGGTCGTGATTGCGCGGGAGACGTCGCAGACGGCACCCCGACGTCACCGCGCCAAGTTCTACGCCCCCACTAAAGAAAACTTACCGAATTCGCCACTTGCCGAGGACAGCTATTTAATAAAAGCCATAACCACCGACGCGGAGACAAAAGAATAGTCTTTCAGATAATTTTACACACAATAGCCTTACAGCGTTTGATGAACGAGACAATCAAAGTCTGCTTTTTGAATGTGCATTAAACTATTTTTAAATATGTCGTGGATAAAAACTGTGTTGTGTACAGTTATATAATTATAACTAGTTGAACGTACAACTAATATGTTGAAAAAATCATGTTGGGTATACCGATACAATGAGAAAAAAAAGAAAGCAATCCTGCAATAATTGGAGTGACTAAGTAAAATATGTGTGTTACTCGGCACAAAACTGAAGTAAATGAAAATACACCGGTTATACAATACTATATTGAACTATTTATAAATTTGTGTTAAGTTTGCTGGAAATAATATAATATATCCATGCATGAATATAAAGCAGTGTTTCTATACTTATAAATAATCAAACACACAAAATCAGATGAAAGGAATTTAAATGTTACTTATTATCTGGTGATCAATTTTTAAAAATCTTATTTTATGTACATTGAAATTTAATAATCTACAGTAACTATGACAAAGATACTATAATTTCTGTAAATTGTATAATGTTTATAATGATCGCCAATTATATTTACATAACAAGTGAAAATTTAATTGTCAACATGAAAGTAAAATTTAAATATTTGTGTGTTATATAAATTATTGAAATATTAAGTCTCAGTGTTTGTAGTATTCACAACAAGTCAGATAAAAATGATTTGCGATTTATAAAACGCTTAAAAAAACTGATGTAACAACAAACATAATTATCAGCTTAATGGCCGTCGAAAAACAAATGTATTATTTAGTTTTGACTGATAATGCTGTCATAGAGACGAATCCGTCGATAATGGAGACCCCTTACGTGCAGGAGTTGCAGGCTGCCCTTTTTCCCATATGTAACAAAGGTAAAAGTGAAAGTTTTCCAGTTATAAGTACGGGTTTCACGGCCAAGAGTTGTTTTAAGTAATATTTAAGCTTTTATTAATAGAAAATAAGCACAGCTTATTATGAGAATCAGTATCCCAATACTAAACAGATGTTTGACAGAATTCAAATAGTATTATTGATGCATAATCTATTACTAGTTTCGATGGAAAAGTAACATCTGTTTTTTGTGTAAGGTAAAAATAATTATACAATCAAACACAGCAATGTATATTAGTTCTACATTTTTTTTATTGTGTTCATAGCTTTTTTCGGCTTTACGCCCTCTTCGGAACTATGTTCTCCCTGTAGTTACAGTTATGATGTGAGCGTAAACCCAAAATAGCTATCAACATAAAAAGAATGTAGAACTAAAAATGCGTTGCTATGTATGATCTTATTATAATTCTTCTAAAAATTACTTTTTACACCCAAATTCAACCAATAATAATAATTGTCCAGAGCGTTTATTTAAAACGTTTATAAACATAATATATACACAATATGTTTACGACGGATTAAGTATAACGCTTGAATCATGTGATTGGAGCGAAAATAATATAATCTAGTTCTATTTCAATCTTGGAACTCTAGGTTAAGGCATTGATATTGATTCAGCTATTGATATGTATCATTATATTACGGTACATTGCGTATTGTTACATAATAAAAATAAATAACTTTAATAATTACCGAGTATAATTGGAAATAGTAATAAAAAATCACCCTTTTTCTGATAACCGGGAAGTTTCGAGATAAAGTGAGCCCCTTGTTAATTTATTGGCAGCCCACCGCTGCTTTCACTGCTAATTAATAATGGGTAAAATCACAATAAGCAAACTACAACAGCAGTCGAATTGTAGGCAGAGATCAGATAAAAAAAATGCATTGATTAGTATTAATTATTGTCGGTCAATTCTCTTTCTTCTTTAAAATTCTTCTTTAAAATTTATAGTTCTTACTCCTCTTTCTTTATAAAACTACAAAGAAAGGTATCACTATTCAGATAAGCATTTTCAATTTAACTTTAGTTGTTCAAATCAGAATTCAAAGTATATTTACATAATTATATTCTCTGTGAAAAAAATACATTTTGGCGTTTGAATTTCAGGCACCTACATCACCAGCTATCTGGAGAACGCGATCAAAAGCAACCAGATAGAGATAAACACCGACTCACGGACCTTCAAGACGATCGCCAGGTTAAAGGAACCGAGAGATTTGTTCGCACTCCCAAGAGAGCTGGACTGCCCACAGCAGGCAGCGCGATGGCCAACGGAGTGCCAGGTACGTCAAAATCAAACTAGTAAACTAAATCTTGGAATACCCGCGTTTTGATAACCAAAAATAAATATTGATCAAGTATAAAAAACATTTCCGCCGAGATTCATGATTCATTGTTGTTTGGATATATCATCCGATTTCTCTTACTACTGCTCATTTTCAAGAGTGAATTATTTCTTCGAATCATGGTAATTTTTTTGAAAATTAATTATGTTACAATGAGTTACGCAGCAGGGTACAGTTTAAGAGGCGGTTTTGTTCTCGCCTTGGGAACTTAAGGTTACAACTAAGGGTTTTTTTTGTATTCTAAAAACGTAAGGAAATCTTCAGGAAAAAAAAACCCTCCAAGGACGAGCGTGCCCATATGGTACCACCGTTGTCTATCGATCACACTATTCATCCTTTTTCTACCTGAATATCGTTGCCTTCACTCAATTTCGGTTAAAAAGGATACAGACTTCAGCTAGTCATCAGTCGCGGGGACGAAATCAAAACCACGTGCGATTTTTTTTGAATTTCCGTTTATTTTTAATGGATTTTTGAAATTGTTAGTTATTATTTTATCAAAAAATGTTTCGCTATATTTCAACCCCGAATGTTTGTGTGACCATACGGTCACGCTCGTCCTTACAAAATATTACACGGGGGCATAAGAATGAGCATGACCATATAATCACGTGGGGTTTCTATGCCAGCGGTCGGCAAAGTGTGGTCCGCGAGAAAATTTTGGTGGTCCGCAGAGAAATCTGGCATTATTTTATAAACTTGGTGCATTTTTAGACGCATTTGATCACTTTTATTTCAATATTTGATATTTAACAATTAAGTCCAGTTAGTGGTCCGTATTTATTTTTGTATTGAAAAAAAAACTCTCGTCTCTGGAGGGTCAGGAAATAGTTACGTATTTATTTTATTATAATAAAATTGGAAATAAGTAAAAATGCACAGAAACTAGTACAATGTATTTTAAATACCATTCTAGGTACACTTTTTGTTTATTCCATTACATAACCATCGTAGTGGCAAAAACATATTTCAAAATCAGCTGTGAACGAAAAGGATTTTTTTTTTAAGCAAAAGCTTAAAATTTAAAATTGGGACTGTTCGAATATGAACGCTCGTTGACATTAGCGGGCATCCAATTCTTGGCGGGAATTCACATTGATTGAACTACGTTACCACCCCGGTATTTAATTGCAGCGGATAATTAATTATATAGTAGTCTGTTATTTCATGTTGATCTGCGAGTCATTTAACACTGAACTGTTTGTAAGATAAATAATACTATGTTTGTCAAAATCACAAGGTACGCCCGATTTAGGTTTCGAAATAAGAAGCACGTTAAAATTAATAATACGTACCAAATAAAAACTATACCAGTTATTATGAAGAATTGAGCCTACTGCAATTAAGAATTGCGATACGAGTAGTATCAAAACGAGGAACCCGGCATTTCGGCTGTTTTTTTTAAATATATATTTCAAAACCGGTATTTCGATATTGCAATGTATAATATTATATGACAGTTCTAGCAAATAAACAATGTAAAAAAAGAATTGTGATTTTTCTTAAACTTATTTATAAACTAAAAAAATAAGCGATTGTTTTTTTAACAAGACAAGAACTCGTCGAATATACATAGCAATAACTTTACAAAGTATTTGATTCGTAAAATAATTAATGACAGAGATTGAATATCAAAATATATTTTATCATTCTGCCAATCGAAATAAACAGAAAGAAAATATATACTCGGCAGTCTGTGGGAAATTTTGCACATGTTTTTTAGACAGTCGCGAAAAAACTTTGCGAAAGTACGTCCTCTCCGGTGACGCCTAGCTTGTTTACAATAAACAAAAGAAAATCGGTGCGAGGCGGTAAACCGGTACTATTCAAGAAACACAATATGCCTGATTTATTACGAGGACCGAAATAGATGTTGAGCGATAGGGGTCGTAGACAGTAAACGCGGCGAACATAATTCGCGAGACGGAAACGGACCTATTTATATATTTACCTACTTAATTTTAGACAGATAGCCCTGATCAATCAGTGAAATAACTAAGTTATCAATTTAATTTTAACTAAAAAATATTGTTCACAAATAGGGTATCCAGTACCGGACCCATTTTGTGACTCCGGGATTTCAGGATTCACAATCATTCACCACAATTGCTTGAGATCATTGCCGAAAAAAGTGGGTTATTAAGAGATTCCAGAACTTTTGTCAGATCGAAATGACAGACTCCACAACTATTGAGATATCGGAAATCTTTTTTAGCTCCGTCTTCTGGAAAAGTTACGAATTGACGGTTTCTAAAATTATTCAGAAATCAGGGACCTTTTTTTTTAGCACCATCATTTCAAAAGTTACTTCTGCCGAAGCTTTTTTATCAACGATTTTTTAAAATAAACATTTAAATTATTAAACACAGAGATTCCCTAACTTAATCAACTTACAGCCATAAATAGTATCAGAAAAAAAATCCCACCCCTCGCTGTAATAATACCTTTAGCAGACATACAAAACAATGTTGTGAATTTTTTTCATTCTCAATGTATCTATAATCTCATGAGTCATAAATACATGAGTTTTGCTGTAAAGTAAAAATTAATAAGAAACGTACGATTATTTAATAAAATCAATCGAAATCATCTTATTTTACATACTTATGTTTTTATTCTTTCTTCGCATTATTTTTTTATTGGATGAGGCTAATGTCACCGTCTACATTGTTCTAGCACTCTCAGGGGAGGGTTTCGCCCACTTTTAATTTCTAAATCACATTAATTGTTTTAATTTATTTTTAACTATGAGAATTCTTGCCAGTAATATAATCATAAAAGATGCAGCAGAATTTTTTTTATTAGTTTAGTAAAAATAAAATTAATTCTTTCGCAATTGTCGTGAAAACAAATAGATAAGTTTAAAAAATTAATGACTTTATAATTTCTTTTATTAAAAATACTAAAATTATTATGTACATGAATATGCAGGTTTTGGAAGATCGCGTCCACCACATAGAATACTGTCCCCCCATCCCCGAATGTTACTACGTGAGGACGGGACGGGAGCTCCAGCCCAAGCCGGTCGGAGAAGAGTCGGGAACAATTGTCTTCCAGTATTACCCTATGAGTGCTGTCAACTATGTGAGCTATGTCGCTTTTAAACATATCAATACAAGATTACTTAAATAGCATTTATTTGAAAAAGCTGTCCTCTGTTGCTACTTTATATTCATAAACCCACCTCTAATATGAATATAATTTAATAATACACCACATAAAAAGTTTCTTAGCCATCTATCAAGTCTACTTTTTACATGTGAATGAGTAATGACTATCAACCACTACCGTGGTATTTTGTAACAAAATAGTAGAAGAAGTGGCTCTGTAATCAGACTAATATTGATGTAACGTTTAATTTATAAGTATTTTCATCATGCCTCTATAATAGTAAAACTTCTTGTCTACCTTTGTAACGCCGGACACTTGACAAATAAAATTTGGTTCAGGTGGTTTAGCTCATGTAACAACTCAATTTAAAAACAATTAAAAAAAAAATACTAAATAATCCAAAGAATTATCTATTTCAACCAGTTCAGCAGGTCGAGTGTCGGAGGTAGCCGTTATTTTATGACAGCATGCTCGAGCAGTGCCGGTTCGGGAAGCGGACTTCGAGGAGACGACGAGCTGAGGTTCGAGTCCCGATTCGAGTCCGGGAACCTCGCCAAGGCAGTGAAGATAACAAGCACTTACTATGAATTGTGTCTCAGAACTGATCTATACACCAATCGACACATGCAGTGGTTTTATTTTAGAGTCACCAACACCAGAAAACATGTAATTTACAGGTTTGTATCAACATAAATTATTGACTAATTATTTTAAAGAATTGAGTCAAGAATTGTATTACGAGTTTTTAACCATAATCAAATCAAAAAATATTTTATTACCAACAAGTGTGCTTACTGTGATTTAAAAAATCAATACGAGTGATAAGTTCATTGATTTAATATTACTTATTGAATATATTTTCAGATTTTCAATCGTAAATTTGTCCAAAGGTGAAAGCCTATATAATGAGGGCATGCGACCACTTATGTATTCAACCAAGGATGCTCAACTTCACTCAATAGGCTGGAGAAGATGTGCCGACAATATAACATACTTCAAAAATGATCCAATGTAAGCGAGTTTATCAATTTTATTAACTCTTCAAATTCACAACAATTTACATGATGTATATTCTACATTTTTGTATAACCCACACAGAAATAGATCTGTTAAATTCATAATATTAATGTAATGATTTTTCTATGCGTTCTGTAAAAACTTGTTGCCCTGTGTCAAAATTATAACCACAAGTATGAGTCGAAACAATGTAGATGTCATTACTTTCAATCGCCATTCTAAATTTATTAATCTGAGATGACTTTTTAATTATATGTTAGATGTGTTAAACATTTTAATTTTGTGTTATTTTAGAAACACTTTTAATGTAATTGGTAATTTCTTTTCAATGCCAATTGTTGTTTATTGTTCATTTTTGTATAAATAGCATTGTTAAATTATATTTCTTATCAGTTGACAATGCTCGTAATGAGCAAAACCGGTCCTGACATATTAAATAAAGTGGAATGAAGTACAAAGGAATATTGTGTTTTTACTAATGAAGATGTGTACAGTATTCTCAACAAAAATAGATAAAAAACAGAAATACAACACCTTTACCTTAGCTGGTTTGACAGACAGGGAGGTTCACATGCGATCAGGTGTTTTGCATGTTTTAAAATGAGAAAGAACTTTTGTTAACACAACTTATATGCACACTTTTTTTTGTATTAAGGCATACTCACAAGTCACAATCCAATCACACGTGAAAGTGTCTGTGTGTAAAGTCGACTCTTAATGATGTTTTGTAAGCATCAATTGTATCATTTAGTGACATCCGTGTTATATCCCTAAAAGTAATGACAGTACACTGCAAATGCATATATTATCATTATTGAAGAAAATATCACACCGATGTACCGTTACTATTTAATCTAATAATAATTCTTGGTGTTTTTGTTACGTTCAGATGTGAAGAGGAGGAACAGTTCCCGAGCTATACTTTGACGTTCAACGTTGAATTTCCACATGATAGGGATGTTGTTTACTTGGCTCATTGTTACCCGTACACTTATTCCGATTTACAAGACTATTTGTGCAAGCTACAAAATCATCCTGTAAAATCAACATTTACAAAACTGCGACTTCTCTGTAGAACTCTTGCTGGGAATAATGTATATTATCTGACAGTGACTGCACCTCCCAACGAAAGTGAATCGAGGGTAAAATTTTCAATGATTAATTATTTATTTCTTTCATAAAATACCATGGAACAACACAGTTATGTTCTTTAGTTCAGATCTGATGGTTTGCAGACAATTTATAGAAAATTTTGATATATTCACATTTTAACTTGGTGAGTGTTCAATCTTGTTTTTAATGGCAAGCCAAACCAGTGTATTGCTAGCATTGCTATGCAGTATGAGAAGAATAAAAATAAATAAACAACTAAAAATAAATTACAGCATCGTTTACAGAAAAAGAAAGCCATTGTTATCACTGCTCGAGTCCACCCAGGAGAAACGCCTTCATCATGGATGATGAAAGGATTTATGGACTTTTTAACTGGAGATTCAAATCAAGCAAGGGAACTGAGGGAGAAGTTTATATTTAAATTAGTTCCAATGCTGAATCCGGATGGGGTGAGAACAATTTTATACAGGGTTATGTATTTATGTAATCAATCAATACTAACTTTTTAATAGTATATACTACAATAACATGAACTTCTTTCAGGTTATTGTGGGGAATAATAGATGCTCATTAACTGGGCGAGATCTTAATCGACAATATAGAACAGTAATAAGAGAAACGTATCCATCTGTTTGGCATACTAAGTTGATGATACGAAGGTAAGATTCATTCATTTGTATCATATTTTTGTATCTTATTATGATAGTGTAACTTAATCACCATATTTTGAAATCAAACGAAAGATGGCTCTGGCACACGATGCAACAAATGACAAGCTCTTATATCGTAAGTGACTAGCTTACACAGCTGCAATATATTTGATGTGGCAACTCGTTTCACGTCCACAATTATAATATGGTGTAATGGCGAAGAAAATTGCAGAGAATACAAAGTACAAAAACTCTATTCAATTAGATGAATTAATGCGTTTCAGATTAATAGAAGAATGTGGCGTTGTGATGTATTGCGATTTACACGCACATTCTCGTAAACACAACGTTTTCATATATGGTTGTGAAAATAGACGTGGACTAGACAAGAGACTACATGAACAGGTGTTCCCGCTGATGCTGCACAAAAACTGTGCTGATAAAGTAAGTAGCTATAAATAATTCATGGATTAATTTAAACCTAAGCTGAAAACTATTAAATGATAGGGTAAATGGCAATTCGATCAATATACTATGAAATGAAATAAAAACGTATGGTCCATAGACAATAATCCATTATATTGACACAGTATTCCCATGATCATAAAAATTATAGTAGTAAAACATAGTGTGTAGCGATAAACGCACAGTTTCTAAAAATATAGACAACATATGTTATAAAATGATAACCAAGGCTGATAATTTTTTTTGAAGACATTCTTATAACAAAGTAATTATGTTTTATGACATATTATTTTTATTTTCACAGTTCTCTTTTGAGAGTTGTAAGTTTCGAATACAGCGTAGCAAAGAAGGCACTGGTCGAGTTGTAATTTGGATGATGGGTGTTGCAAACAGCTACACTATGGAAGCCTCTTTCGGGGGCTCCGAGCTAGGAGGCAGAGTAGCTACACACTTCTCGGCACAAGATTTTGAAGGCCTAGGAAGGGCATTCTGTGAGACACTTTTAGACTTCTGTGATGAGAACCCAAATAAGGAACGATTGAGGAATAAAATTATTAATAGACTTTTAAAGGAAGGATCCAGCGCTGATGAACCAACAAATATTAATCTATCAGATTACTCTAGGTAGGCATGCTATATAAAATGTGAATGACAGGTATTTGAATTTTATTTAACCAGTTCAGTGCCTTACATGCACGGGTGGATGAGTAGAGTACTCAACGTCAATGCTTTAAACGTGTAAAAAACTTCGAAGTCTCAAATGGTGCGGACACTTAATATTTTTAGTTGACATTGGTTTACGAAAGTTTAGTCCTATCCATGCTTAGCCGGAATATATTTTAGGTCAGAACCATGAGCATTATCGCATTGAGCGAAACTGGTCCTGATCCTTATCAAAATGTAGAATTAGTATAAAAGAAATCGTGTTTTATTTCTGTCATATTAAACACTCTTATCAAGTCTAAATTTAAGGATAATCACAACACAAATTTAACAACAATAAACCTTTAACCTTTAAATGCCCGAGAATTTTTTTGCCTGCCAATGAGATGTCTAAAAAAACATTATCTCTAATACTAGTAAACTATTTTGGATAAAATAAAAAGGGTTCTCAAATAACAGGTTTATTCTAAATTTAAAACTCTTTTATTAAAAAAATATATATATATTTTATATACTACAAAAAAATAAAAGATTATTTAATACAAAAATTTTAAATTTAAATTAGATTATATAATTAAAAATTAACAAAATTATAAAAAAAAAAAAAAGATTATGTAATACAACAATTAAAGACATTCCAAAAAAGAAATTTTTTGCACGTATGCCAAATTTTACAATTGTTAGGACACAAACAAACTAATTAGAAATTTTGCCATTCTTGAAATACTAGCGACACCTAAGATTGCTTTTATTTTTTAATGCCTAATGCTCTGAATGCTTCACTATTCCTTATTCATGTGAGCTAGTATTAATATTTTTTTACAAACCAGTCTAATCTGATCTGAGAACAAAGTGCGCCGTGATCGCTGGTCTCGTACGAAATCGCTAGGCATGTAAAGGTTAACAGTACATTTTATATCAATTGATTTACAACAAAATATGTAAAGCCTGTATTTTATTTAATACAAATATCAGATTCTTTTTACAACACGCAAAATAGTTAGAAAATACTTTTCAAAATATGTACATCTTTTATCCGTGTTTTTTTTTTTATTATAATTTTCTTTTATTCATCAGCGATGAAGGTGACACATCTAGCAGTAGTTCTGAAGCGGAATCAAGAAGAAAAGGAGACAATCTGAATGGAGGCGGACATTTCCCTGCCCCGCCACCATCACCTGTACATCTTAATTCACATCTTAAAGGAAAACGGGTATACTATCAAATTAATTGAATAAAAAAAAAAATATATAAAATAATATTATATTGTATCATATGTTTAATAAATGTGACTTAATATTACTATGGTGAAATGTGTTTCTTGTTTCGTGTCGCCTGCGTGGGCCAGTGGTCAATGTCATTGGCTTCGGTTACAGAGGTCACGGGTTCAAATCCCAGTACGGACAGTTTTATAAATTGATTTATGAATTTCTATTCGAAGGCATGGATGTATGTGATTCCCCCTTCCACTCATCCTATCCTAAAAATGGGGAGTAGCGAGAACTAACCACTAATCTTGTCTTAGCCCTATCCTACTATTCCTACTCTCTTTGGAAAAAAAGAGAGATTGAGCAATTGAGTAACAAGCAGTTTTCACAGAAACACTTCTACTGAGATATGCTCCACATTGGGAAGGTACATAGTAAAAAAAAAAGTAAATATTAAATGTTATTCAAATATTAACCAATTTTGCCAAAGAATGTCGATTTATCTACAGTACATACACTTCGATATACCATATGAAACACAATAAATAGATTTTTGGTTTTTAAGATACATTTAAGTTTGCTACGATGAACCAAATCAACGCTAAGAGGCTAAAAATCAAAATATAGACTTTTTTATCTTTTGGCTCTCGTCTATATCACCATGTTTGAATGTTGTCATTTTTCACCTTCAGGTACCAAAGAAAATTCGTCCAAAATTAGAGAAGCTTAAAATGACACTGCCAGTTCCCAGAGAAACACTTCCAGTAAGTTTTTATAGATAAAAAAACATTGAGATAAATAAAAAATTAAAACACAAAAGTAGGTACAAATTCCAAATTTATATAGATCAGGGCCGATTTTGCTCATCATGGGCATTTTCAACTAATCAGCACAAACGAGTGTTTCACTTTTTTATATAATGCATTGAACATTTTAAAAGTGATAAAAGACTCAAGTAACTGATATATTTGTGATAAATCGCTCCTATTCCCGTTCTGGTTGGTTTCTGAAGTTAGGAATCAGGATTATTATTTTTACAATGGCCACAATAATTATTTATGGCACTATTTATAAACTATTGCACCATACTTATTGGTATTTATACAGTTAATGCTGATACTTCTTAACCTTTGGGTTTCTATGGGGTACATTCGCAATTCAAAATTCTTCTTATTTCAACCATTTGCTAAATACCAATAACAGCGCTGTCCAACTCCTTTTAGGCCGCGGGTCATTTTTTCTTTAGCAAACATTTCGGGGGCCAAAGACTATAGGTAAATGAAAAGTCAGTTAAAAAGTCGGCCACCAGTTGGACAGCGCTGCCAATAATATCTAGCTGATATTTACTGTAATCTACAATGATACCTCAAATCAATGCAATGCAAATATTAAGAAAATTTGTTTGGGTCACTTTGTACCCCACGGCTCCTCGATCTTATTTCCGACGTTTCGGTACTTGATTGTTAAACAACTATAATCAATAATTTAAATAAATAAAATTAAGTTATCAATGAAGAAATAATTTATCCTTAACTATACAATTTATACAACAACAGTCTGTAGAATGTCAATACCTATACGATTAGTTAAGAACCATTGTGAACATGCTTTCAGATTTATCGCACTACGATTGACCTAACGACTGATCCAGGGAGTGAAATGGGTGAAATAACCACAGACATAGAATCAGCTGACGAATCCAGTCCAGTGAGAAGAATCCGTAAACAATTTCGATCCTCAGCAAAGACAAAACCGAATCGCAGAAAAAGGATGCCACCTGAGTTGAAAGTTACTCCAGCCCAAGTAAGGTTTTGCTCTACAGTTATCAAACTGAAAATATCCAAATAAGGTAAATAGCTTTAGAACGCAAATAACTTTTCAATTTTAGCCATCAGATTCACCGGAGCAATCCGATAAAGAGAAATATTTTCCAAGTCCAATAAGAGCTCGAAGTGCATACACTGAAATGACTCACAACGCAAAGATGAAATCTCCAGCTTGGCATCAGTTCAGATGTTTCCCTCCACCAAAGTAAGTTAATCAAAGAAATCAAACAAGGATGCTTTGTTTTCCTAAAAATAGCTTATGTTAAATGAGTACATTGTCTTCATTTGACACTTCCACTGTTAATCAAACTAGGATTATATTGATGTTGCAATAAAAAACTGATTAAGTACTGAAAAGTTCTCTTTTTAAGGTTTAACCCTTCAGGCTCGGTAACCTGAAATCGATTTTCAGTCCCAGGGACATAACATATTGTTTTACGGAGACAGCAGTATAGTTGATATTAAAATTATATATTATGTTTTATAATAACTTTTTATTCAATTGACACTTTGAGAGCTACTGTAATTTAATTTTTTCTGTTCCGATAAATAAAATAATGTGCCTAGCTTGGAGACATTAATTAAAAGATAAATGGATTTTTTTATGTAAAACATATTTGGTGAAATTCAGGTTATCACTGTATAACACCAGTGGTCATCAAGTATTTTTCTATTTAAACATATTACTCAGACCGCCTAACTGGTAACTCTTAAAAATTTCGGCCGCCGATTCATAGGCGGTCAAAAAGATGTTCAATTTATCAGTTTAAAATGTTCGAATCATATTTAATTATGATAAATTGTAATCATAACTCAAAATTAAATCTATTCTTTATAGTAATAAAGTTATTTGATTGAAATCGGTTAACTATTGATCTTATAACTGGAAGAAAACAGGGCATTGTTTTTGCGTCTAGATCACACGTATGTCCCTGGAAGCGTGATCTTTGATCTGCGTGCACAGCACATCAACAGGGCTTAAAGAGTTAATAGACACATTACGTTTCGTGAAGCAGACATTGCAACAGGCGATATAATACGATCAGCACCGTACGTGCACCATACATTAACCGCTTCAATGCCAATTTAAGCCAAAAGAGCATGTTTCTATAATAACTATTGCATAATGTAAACTCAATTATTTAAAATAAAATATGTATAATAAACTAAAAATTAATTATAAATAATAAAGTAATGTAACCATTTAACAAAATTACCTTTATCTGGATTTCCAGAAGTATATCAGATCAAAAAACTCTGCGCCGTACGCAACCATCAGAACTGCAAGTAAAATTGGCCTCGCTTAGAAAAAACATTTGGACAGGGGTACAAGATCAGCCAAATTCGTATCTACCGTTGTCGTGGGGTATTTCAAATCTGGCAATGGGCAGTTATACGGATAGCGAATCATTAATCAAGTACGTATTATGTATTTTAAAAAAGAAAATCCTCCATAGTAAAATAATATTACTTTTCAGAAAGGACATTGATATTGAATAAAATTTATTTAAGCGTTGGATTCTTTTCAGATCTTGCACCAAAAAATTGGAAGCAATTGAAAATGGATATTCAAACAAAGAGATTCGTAAAGATGAAGTCAAACCGAAAAAGACAAAACCAAAAACAAAAATGAAAATCAACCTTTCGGATGTTGTCAATGAATACCTTCATCGTGACTATCAATCGACAGTTTCCAGAACGTGGAAAAAGAAATCAAGGTAAACAGCAATGTTGACTTATGACAGTGTATTCATATTAAAAATGAAGACAGTTCTGGAAATAAAGTTCTTAAATTTTATTGTGATTTTCAATTAAAAACCAATAAAGATAGCAAACAATGTGTAATTTGCTGTAAATTCATTTAAAACATACCATACTGACAAAATATAATAATATTGATAGTTTAACTGGATGACCGCTACAGACGAGATATCTCGTCAAATTTTTCGTGAAACAAGTTATCTCATCAGTAAATAATGAAATTAATAATTGCAAATTATAGCCGGCATGCTAGGTCCAGATGTACTTTTTATCTACGGCAGCCAAAAGATTAAGATAACAGCAAAGGCTTCTATTTAGTCAGAAAGGTAGTCCTCAAGGTTTTTCAAGTAGTAGTCAAACTGAAAAAAAAAATGAACCTACTGAGTTCTGCCAAATAGATAACTAATACTTGACTATTGTGTTGACATTCCATAAGTCGATGAATTCTATATATATTCTATTTATATTCTATGAGAATTCACAGATTTAAAAGTGTTTATGTTGAAAATGAAAAAATACAATAATAATGTTTTATTCGTAATAAATAGCGTATTATGTTCCAGGTTAAAACCTACATCGGAAACCGGCAATATGAATTATAATATTCTGGAAACGATTGGAAACGACCAGCAATTTCCTCCAACCAACAATGATAAAGACCACACAAAGACTGCAAAAAATAAATTTCGAAAGGGAGGTTTCATCGCCACAGCTGTACAAACGAGAAAATTTAAATCGAAAAAGCTTACCAGGCACAACGCCTTCTCGGATAATTCTGACTCGAATGATTCAAACGAACCTATTGAAAAAAGCACCAAGAAAAAAAAGAAAAGAAAAAACACTAAAAATACCAAAGTGACTAGTTCAGAAACATCCAAAACATAATATATCTTGTTATCTAACAACTTTCCTGTGCGATATTATTGAGTTTAGTTTAAATGTATAAATGTTTAAGTTTAAATGAGGATATACATTTGTAAGCATTTAATGTAAAATGCAAATTTACATCTTACTCGCTCCAACATGAGTGTGTGAGAAATTCATGCAGACAGACAAGGGGAATAGCGGCTGTAGTGAAGCCTCAATTTACATTTAACGCTGTCGGCCGCTTACAGCGTTACCTGACGCTAGGTCCAACTGCACTAGCTAGGTGTGTTTGCCATCTTTGTGGTTTTTATGGACATTCTTGGATGTAGCGCATCAATATTTGTGACTTGAAGGATTGATGGTTGTTTTATTGAATAAGTCAAAAAACATTTATATGGTTGCAATATGAAGTATGAAGAGTATTTGAGACTCACAGTGGATCAGTTTTTGCCTGTTTTGACCATACTTAAAAGCGATCTAACAAAACTGCCCTAAAAAAAATATATTTTAAAATTATTTTTGTTTGAATCATACAAAATTTTGGTTAAATGGTTAAATTGATAACGCATCCTATTTTTTGATAAATTTGTCCATTTTCGGCAAGGCGTCTGTATGCTGCAATAGTTCAAAATAATTACGCCGTCCGACATATAGACGCCACATTACACAAGACCACACTAGTTCATTTACATAGTAAGCATTCGTTGGTCACGATCGACGTCACGCGGCACACGGTGTTAATTGTAGACCAGCGCCTAAGCTAGAGGTAAATTTATGTTTTACAATACTTGTTAGTTTGTGTGATTCGTCCTTTATTAGACACAAAACCAGTAAGTACGGAGCACATGTCAGCCTAAGTGCGTTATTTTATATTATTACAATTGCTGCTACATGAAAAACAGCCTAACATTGTGTCACATGAGCGCTCAACACAGAAATATTCTTGACCCTGGTCAGTTTTTAATGCAATTAAGTAAAACAGCAATATTCTCATATTTAAATCCGCAATGTGCTAATCAATAAAATTAGAGAATGTTGTATAACTAACCAAATGTATACATACTAGAGCCTGTTTTATAAATATACCATACGTGAAATATACTACATAGAAACTACAATTGAAATTATTTTTTTTAGTTATAGTTGCATGATAACCATGATCATCACACGTTACATTTGTTTTGCATTAGCTAACATGAAAACAAAAAGTTTTTTCAACATTAGAAGGGCCCATACATTAAGGAACTTTGTTCCAGGAACTATCAACGTAATTTCTCAGGAACTATGTTCCAGAGCATGTTCTTGAACACACGAGAGGTCACAGAAACGTCACCCGTTGAGGTTATGTTGTACAGTGCTGCGTCCGAACAGACGTTATTTGATATCATTGGATGCAAAAATGCGAGTAAATTTAATTACTAATGTGTATAAGCTTTCTACAATTATTTTATCATCCACTATGACTAGGGTTGCCAGATTTCTTGCAAGTGAATCCAGGACATTTGTCCGATTTGCTGACTTTCGAATCCAAAAACCCAGGAATTTACTGAATTGCCCAGAATAACAGCATTTCCCGGGATCTACAAAACTCGTTTTTTTTTTTTAGCTCACCGAGGAATTTGAAATCCTCAATTTGCTCAAAATTTTTGGGACAATGTAGTACTCATTCAGGATTCGGGACAGCGCTTCCAATTCCGGGACAGGTGGCAACCCTTACTATGACAGCTTATTTTTATACCATAGATTATTCCAATATAACTTATTATGGTCTATGGCAGCGGTTTCCAACCTTTATGTTACTGCGCCTCCCTTTGAAGAAAAAATATCTTCGCGCCTCCACATCCTTTATTTCATATAGTAAAGACACGTTTTAAAGAGTAAATAAATATTATTGACTGTTTGCGCCTCCCTTTTCAATAGCACACGCCTCCCAGGTTGGAAATCGCTGGTCTATGGTTTATTTTGACTTCTGTCACATAGGGAGACATTTCAAAGTCGAAAATAGATCTCTAAAATGATGCCCGATGAGTTGATGTCGACAAGTGCTGCCTACGTATATATTCTCGCAAGTGTATTCAGTTTTATGATTATTATTAGATGTATTCCACAATACGTCATATGTTTGGTATGAAATCATGACGAAATATACTTTGACAGCTCGTCTACAGCTGCGCGCGCATGCATGTTCCCAGGTTCCTCATTTGCGCTCGGTTTTAGACGGTGAACATTGGAACCTATATCGGGTCACGTGAAATGTTCCACGATACGGCGTGAATTTTGTGTTCCAAGACATGTTCTGGAACCATTTGTAGCTTAAAGTAACAGCATTGTATTGAAAAATTTGCGAAATGTGAAATTGACTATTAAAAGATTTGTATTATAAAAATACCTGTATCAAATACCTAAATTTGCAAAATAAGAATTCGCATAGTTTTAACATGTCATAAAAATAATTATTGTTTGGACAAATTGACAAGTACATACTATTTTCCAAAATTAATTCAGGATAGTAGGTTAGGTATGTTCACCTGCAAACATTAATTAACAAATTTATTTAGATCTAGACACTAATTATTATGCAGTATAATAAGTTTACTAGTTTATGCATCTAATACTCAACATGATTGGCTATATAAGGATGGATAAGGATGCCTGCAGATCATTACCAGATAAAATTAAATATATTTTTATTATATAATTAAGTTTATTTTTAAAAAAAATTGAATTTTATATTCATTGAAATCATCAATGGGTTTTTATCAAAAGTTTACAATTGCAATATTATTTATGCCAATATGTTTAAGTGGACCTTCTTTCGGTTAGCCAAATTATTTTTTATTACCTTTTCTCGCAAAACAAATTAGCCAATAAAGAATATTATCAAAAACTTTGTAAGGATTTCGTTAAAAGCCTACTTTTAAGGCTAAAAATAAGTTCTGAAAATTTTATTTTCACCATGATTAACTTTAAATCATTATTTTTTCTAAAGGGTTTTTGTTAGTTCTTGTTAGTTTGAAATAACCTGGAAATATCCCATTACATTTGAATTATATTATTTAATCTGTATAATAAAAATATAAAAGATTCAATCAGGTATATTAAATTAAACAATTTAAAAAAAAACTATTACATAAGAATTATAGTTTTGAATTAGAAGACTGTATCATATAATGTTATCCGTACAATAATGAAACTTTCATCATTAATAAAAACGGAATTATTAAAAATAAACTTATTCTTATTTATTAAGTATTCATAAAAAAGTGCACCAATGTTATGGGTGAAATAAATTAGTAGGTAAGTTTACTGTTGAACACTGAATACTACAAAATCAGTATTCCATAGAATAAATTATAATATCATCCAAAAGAAGGGGTTGGAATTGCAAAAAATAAATTTTACAAAAAGAATCCTGAGATTGTAAAATTTTGTTGTCTCGTTAAAAAAAAGTCATTAATAATTTTATGCAACATTTAATATAAAAACTAAGGTTAAAGAGGTTAATTTTCTTTATAGAAAACTTAAATACAACAAAAGTCACCAACTTCCTCGTTGGTTGAGTATACGAGTTTAGATCCCTGAACACATACTTACATATCGAACTAACAGCATCTTCTATAGTAGATACATTTAATACTAATATGATCGGTGAAGCTGTTTACTTTTTGCTTTTATTTTTTTTTAAATGCTTCACTAAAAACATTACACTCATCGAATTGGTTATGCTCAAGTAATAAATAATAGTCTTTTTCGTGGTGGAAAATATTTTAAATTTAGAATCCATGGAATACTATCGTCAATATTGTTTAGAAATCTCATATGCTTTGACTTGTAAATTACTAGGTTATCAAGGTCTAACAGCATAATAAAAATAAATAATGCAACGTGAATAAAACTATCGTACAATTAAAGATCAATGCGAAGGAAATTGTTTCCAGTATAATATATTAAAGTTAAATAAATCCGGATTATTTTTTGACAGTTAATGTTCATAACCTTAAAGAAGTATGACTGAATTTTAAGACGCTTAGCGTGTATGTCTGCAAATAAAAATATTATTTACAAACCTTATCACAGCGATGAAGAAAGCAGTATCACTAATTCACACGGAACTTTCTTTTATTGTTTTAAAAAATTAAATCAATGTAAAAATATACTTGAACCTTGAAATGTTTGTGGCCCGTTTTGGAGTTGCCAGTAACAATTATAATGATTAAAATATTGAAACTGTATACATTTATTGTAAAATTCAGTGATTTTTTTATTAAAAAAAAAAAAGACTTACACACCACTTGCATCATGCAAACCTACAAACATGATATTTTAGGAATTGGTAAAGCATTGGCGGATCCAAGGGGGAGGCCATGGGGGCCATGCCCCCCCCTGAGAATTTATTTTCTATTTATTAAAACTTTATTGTGAAATAGGCTTCTAAATCGTTTAGTTTACTATGTTTTGTAGAATACATACTTAATTATGTATTGACTATTTTTATATAGATATATTAGCTTAAAATCATTTATTTTTTAATGTATTATGTATGTATCATGTTTATTTTCAAATTTAATGGCCCCCTCCTGGGACAATTTCTGGATCCGCCAATGTGGTAAAGTGTGTTGAAAAGGCACAGAAAAAATATTGGAGGGTGGATTTACTATTTTATATTGGCAACTAATTATTTGGTCAGCTTCTTATTCGATAAACGGTCAGTAAATATTAAAGAAATTGTCAGTTAAAAATAATAAATGATCGGTAAAAAATATAAATTTTCAGAAAAATTAAAATTATTAACTATAAATTTAATGTAGCATAATTAATAATACATATAAGTTTAAATTATCCTAATTAATGTTTTAAAAACCCCAGACTGCTTATCTTTCTTTGAAACACTAAAATCACATTTAATAAGTGCAATATTGTAATTATAATTTGAATTAGTATGTTAGAGTGAATAATATTATGCATTGTGTATCTCTTCGTTGCCAGTATATACAGCTGAGCAAAATTTACGTTTAGGCATAGTTCTGACGATGGCGAAAGCCGAAATAGCTATCAACGCATAAAATATAAAAAACTGTAGAACTGAAATACGTTGATATTTTTACCCTATTAAAATGGAGTTCTACCAAGTAAATGCCAAATCAGTAAATAAATTATTTACATGTTTGCATTTACATTTTCAGGATTTGATCTCAAACAACACCCAACCATTGTCTGCTGGAAAATTTGTTTCGGAGTTTCTTTGCTTCAAAGCTGTGTTTCTCTAGCATTTTAAATCTGGAATACATGTCCATGGCTCTGGCAGCAGATAAATTACAATAATTATCATATTGATTTATAAAAACTCAACTCACTGCGTGTAAAGAAATGATGTTGTTACTCTCACTGATGAATAAGGGAGCTATGTACACGTCATTGGTGGATCCAAGGGGAAGGCCATGGGGGCCATGCCCCCCCCCCCTGAGGAGATTTTTTTTCCATTTGTCTTATTTATTAAAACTTTATTGTGAAATGGGCTCTTTAATTGTTTAGTTTACTATGTTTTATAGAATACATACTAATTATGTATTGACTATTTTTATATAGATGTATTATTTTTAAATCATCTATTTTTATTTTCAAATTGGATGGCCCCCTCTTGGGACAATTTCTGGATCCGCCAATGGTACATGTTCATAACACCTTCATCGATGCGAAAAAAATTATTACTCTTCTTAAGATCACATGACACCTTCTTCCATTTTCAAATACAAAAATAAAATAACATAGCTCCTAAATATGTTTATGAACATTTCAAAATGTCTGATAAATACATGAGAGATGGGTGCGTAACACTTCCATCCATTCAATGAATATAACACTCATTCATACTACTTCCAATTTTATTCTATATGATCAGGACTGATTTCATCAACTCATCGGTTGATAATGCTCGTCATGAATGAAACCGGTCTTGAGCATATTAAATAAAAGTTGAAGTAGTACATATAAGCGCTTTATTCTTTGAATAGAATGCCTTTCTACCAAGTATTGACAGTGAACACCTTAAAAGTGACCTTAATCCATGCAAAGCACATACTCTTTCAAAAATTGTGACATAACTCCTTCAACCACTCATTTCTTCAATTGTTTTCGGTAGAACATACTACTGTGAGCAAACATTATCAATAATGAAGCGTATTATAAACCTGTACCAACCTTTCTACCGAATAAAATTTGAAAATGTGTATAAAATTACAAACTTCCTACTATGAGCTGAGCATTGAACTTTGCTTCTAAAGATCAACCTCAGGGGAGTTTAAATATTGTATTTTTTTTATTATGTTGTCAGGGAAGTTGTCGAAATACTATAGATTTACTAGTTTTATTCCAGTGGCAGCCATACTTTGAATTAATTACGTGTTCTGCGTCACTTCAGGGCATTTCGGCAGATGACCACTGTAATAGTCAACTTCTGGTCATTCTATTTTTACCATTTCTGAATAAGGAAGATTGTAAGAAATAAAACATTAGTAAATATTTTAAATAGGATAGGTGGCTCACTTGTGGGTCAAAAGCCTGGGCCCTGGCCTTATCTTTGGTGATTGGATGAGAACTGGGGAGTGCAACATGATATGACCACTAGGCATACCATTCAAAATCGTATTTAATAATTTACTTGCAGCAATATTTTTTTACATATCTTATTCTGGTTATTTACACTTTACAGCACATTTTTATAATATATTACTTGCATTTTTTGCAACATAGTCTCTGCATGGACTCTGTGTTTCTGAACAATGAACGTTTATCTATAATTGGGTTTTTTTGCATTCCAGAAAGTTCCCTTCGGGACGCCGAGACAATATGCTTGAAACCGACACACCTGGTAGCCCTACTAAAAATATAAATTTTCAGCTTTATGATCTAAATTGAAAATGTAGATGTTCATATAATTTATCCTAATCTATTGATATATGTAATACATCACAGGTGCAGTATTGATTCAATACACAAATAAATATTCAGTGTTCTTCTAAAATGATTGAATATGAACATTCAAATGATAAATGAAAGAAAAATAAATAAATAGCTTAAGTGAAACATCATTTAATAATTGCGTACATGGGAATACATTTTTAAATTATATTCAAAATGATTTAGTGAGTAAGTAATAATTTCTTTCGCAGCTTAAGAATTGTTAAAACATTATGTTTACAACAAAAATACAATTCAAGTAACTTTACATTTAGTCATCCGTAAATAATGGTTTCACTCTAGATGCATTTCGTTTAGGAGTTTGCTTTGTTGGGGCTTTTTGAGATAATTCTGTCAACCAATTATTTTTACCAGAGCTGCGAGAGTTTGCGGGTTGAATGGTAATATCTAGACTAGGTGTTTTGCTTGTGTTGCTATTTTTTGCAGACGTAAAAGCTCGGGTGGTTTCTGCTTGACCTCCTCTGCTTCCTCTTCCTCCCCGACTTCCACGCCCTCTGCCTCTTCCGCGAAGCGACTTGTTAGGAGATTCTTTTACAGTTCTTTTCAAAGGAATATCATCCTCACTGGCATCAGAATCTATAAGTTCAATTGTATCTTCAATTTTAGTGGAGGGGGCCGCCGCCAGCACCGTTTTCACTTTGGCTAATCCTTCACTTGATTCTGAAAATAGTTCTTCTTTGCAAAGTGAAATTTGAGCAAGAACTTCTTCCTCAGTTTCGGCGTTAGATTTCATCAAATATTCCATAAACTGTTTTTTCTGGCAATCGATAACGTCGGCAATGGCTTCGCTGTAACCTTTTTGAGTAAAGCTTTTTACTGCCTCTCCCAGGCATTTAACTGAAAGCATGGATAGCTGCTTAGCTTCTGGTTGATCTTTGTAAAAGTTCTCCAACAAGGATTCAACAGTGACATCATCAGTGTCTGCCTCTGTTACAAATTCGTCCAAAGCATCTCGATCCAAATTTAACTTTCCATACTTTCTGTCTCGGACTTTTTCTCTTTTCATATTTAAAAGATCTAAAGGGTTAGCAATGCTATCAGAGAACTGTTGCCCAAAACGTTTTTCAATAAATTGCTGACTGTCTTTTTCGAAACGAACATTCAACCGTATTAATGGCAACTGTGGCTGTTTGCGATGCCCACTTCTTTGATCGTCAGCCTTAATAATAGCTTCTAGGACACGAGTTCTTAAGAATTTTTGAACTTGCTCATGCTCGTTGACAGTAGTGGTATCTAAATTTTCTTCTGATAAAACAATTTCTTCAAATACAAAAGGCCTGACAGTTTCCAGCTTGAGAGGTAGCCACCGAAATTTTTTTTTTTCTATCTTCAATAGGCCACAGTGTTTTGGTAGCGATTCACCCATCGCAAGAGATGTGGCGACTGAGCTACCGGGTTGGATGACGAAGAAATCTTTAGCTCCGTTCCACTCTGGTTCAATTCTGCAGTCATGTTCATGTCCCCAGATAATTAAATCCATAAAATCGGGCAAAACTTCTTCGGGGATATAATTTAAGTGTCCTCTGTCAACTCTGTTTTGATGAAGAGTTAAAATATGAAACCATTCTTCGTCGCCAGATTTCAGCTGCTCAATTTTAACTTTACCTTCTTGAAAAAGTCTGGCCAAACGTTGATCTTTTAAGAAACTTAAACCATACAACGCAAGTTTGGTATCACCTTTTTTCAACAAAATTGGAGATACGGTTATTTCACTATAGTCTGTCCATTTCCCGAAATAGTTTACTAGTCCCATTCTTGACAATATATCCAAAGAGCTGACAGCTCCTCTTCCAATTGGATCATCATGATTACCGTGGATTGAAAATACTGGATAGGAAATATTGATATTTGGATCTTCATAGTTTACGCTATGAGTGGTGGACTCTTTGAAATTTTCTTTTTGGTCCGACAATATTTCAAATTGTACCGGTTTATTACCAAAACAGTGCTCTCGAAGAATAGTGGCGCACTTAAGTAAACATGAAGGGGAGGGTTTGGCGTCATGAAATAGATCTCCCCCAAGGAGAATTAAGTCGACATCGTGTTCAACCGCCAGTTTCAAAATCTCCTCGAAAGTAATAAAACTATCCTCGCCTCTTATGGCATCCGACTCATTATAGCCCAGATGTAAGTCAGTTGCTACCAATATGCATAAAGTATCTGGATCATCCTCCATTGTGTGTGAGAAATAGTTACGGAATACAATTGACACCCAATTACAACAGATATGTCAACATATTAGTCTATGATGTACAGGATTGAACATTTATGGCGGCAATCCAAATTTACTACGCAAATGACAACTGACCAGAGATAACTCAACTGACAGCGAAACTGTATAGACAAACATAATTAATATGGTTTAGCTTATGGTAAATATAGTATGCCCGAGAGCTGTTATAAAGTCGCGTTTTTTATTTTATACGAATCATGTATTATGTTTTGAAAAGATACTTTTGAAGAGAATTTTCGCTTTTAAGACACCTTCTTTGTAATAAATACCACTTCTGTATCTTATTTTATTATTTTCAACAAAAGCATTTGATGCATATTTTTGAATTTTGAACGGAGTCGAAACGCTTTTGATATGCATATTATCTTTTTGCATGAATTTTTTTTTTACAATATCACATCAAAACTATCATTTTTATTATATTTTCGGAAAATTATGAACTATGTCAAGAATTTTTGTCTAGCTAGAGCAATACCCGAGAAGCGCCAGTTTTAAAATTCACGCCTAAGAGAGTAGTAGTACTCCCTGTATGTAAAAGTTTTAATCACAGGTTGGTAATGGCATTTTCTTCAGCGTCTAATTTTCAATGCTTGGAGTTTCTTTAGGTCAACTGCACCTTTATGTCATTTATTCTTCATAATAACAATAAATGTATAACTAGATATATAACAAGAGATTTTTAACAGATGTATTAATTATTTGACAGGATTTGTAAAGAGTACTATTTAGTATTAATAAAACTTTTTTATTTGACTGAGTACTCTGCTTTTTATTATAATAAATTATGTGTAAATAACATTGCATTGTAACGTAAATCTTTTTTAAGTCTCATCATGCTTTCTGCAAAGATTTAAAAAATATTAATTAGGTAATGTTTTCCCCCCGTTGAGTTATAATAACAAAAAGCAAGAACCGTTATTTGAAACACGGCGCTTCTCCGTAGTATTTGATAATCCAAGACATCATTGGTGTCCTCCACATGTATTGAAGTAAATTGATAAATTAGCAAGCATTTTGTAAAATGTTGCCAGAAATCGCAATGGGCTTTGGTATAGTTAGGCGTACGTCAACACTCGCTCTACTCTTTCAAAAGTGTACAGCAATACAAAGTAGGTATAGGTGATATATTTTAGTCGAGTAAAATTATTCATGCTGGCGGGAGTATACACAGTGCATACAATAGAAATGAAAGTTTTAAAAGTTGTATAATTAATTTTACGACAATCATTAGTGATGACAAGGTGTTTGTTAAGTGTATTTGTTTTAGAATAAAAAACAAATGTATTTTAAGACAATGCATTCATAGTGATTGAAAGTTTCAATGCCTTTTTTGAAAGTTAAAGTAGTAACATGTTTATAGTCGTGTAGTGAATATTTTAACAAAATGAACTCACCTCGCTGCTTCAGATGGGATTTTCTATTTTCTGTATCCGCATGGATTCTGATTGCATTCAGGGTAAGGTTATTTATGTCAAAGTTTTTTCCCCCAAACTTTTATTCACCTGTATACAATTATACACCTTATTCAACCCGATAGTTATGCAATTTTATACCTGTATGTTTTTCTATTTATCAAACATCAATGTTTTTGTTGTAATGTATAGTATAGTGTACTAGGTTAAATTTTTTATCACCCTAATCATTAAGCGGTTATAATTATGAGCACGTTTCAACCATATAAATAGTTTTAGAACGGATAAATATACTACTTTCCGTGAAACTTCATTGTTAAAAGAACAGGTATATAATACACAGACAACAAGTTATTTATTTGTATACATAGTAGCTTTCGTGTCAACTAAATGAAGTTGTCAAAGATAAACAAGTTTTTATAATTCTTCCTATGTATATTGATTATAATTATAACTAAACTGGGCTTAGATATTTTTTTATATATTTGAAATATCAATATTTATCAGGACAAAATAAAAGAACTGTAGATTTATAAGCTATGTTTGACTTTATAAAAAATAATTTGAAAAATAGATTACCTTATTTGCAAAATGTGTTATTTCATCAACAAAATTTATATATTTCAAACCATATAAATCCCTTATTTTTTAAATTTATTACGGATTAAGCGGTTGAAAAGCGCTCATTAATCAGATAAATAATTATTTTAAAATTAATGGTTTAGAATTCATAGAAATACTAAATAGAAATCGATAAAATTATTAGTTAACAACATTTTTTATAAATAAATTGCAAAGCGCGCTAAAATCCAACACATATACAGTCGACCGGCTATACGTCTCGTAGCAACGACAATGGAATGCGACAGTCCAATTGGGGGATTTGCGGCGAATATTTCAAGCCAGCGCGTAATTCGGGGTAGTGTAATTGGGGGTTCCACTGTATTTAGAAGATTTGGACCAGGCGTGAGGAACCTGCGGCCCTTTGGCTACTCTGGTGGGGCCTTTTGACCAATTCTGTAATTATGTAAATGTATGTAAGTTCGTAAATTCCTGACATTCTGACCGTTAATTCCTGTTTCTGGCTAAAGATTCCCTAGTCAATGTTTACTGCGGCCTTATGTCGAATCAGAAAAATGAATGCGGCCTTTATATAAGAAAAGGTTCCACACCCCTGATTTAAACCATAACAATAATATGTATAGGTAGATATTATATTACGTGTTGGCGAGGTGGCCGTGTAAAATCCGCACCATTATACCTAATGTGACAGATTAAAAAATCACTTAACATTAACGATGTTCGTATTATAAGGATGTCACTTAAAATAGTGCGAAGTGTATGTATGTATATCAATGAGAATATTTCCTTTCATATTGGTTGCATATGGACGTCAGTTAAGTGCTCGAAATATTATGGAAACGGATGTAGATATTATAAGTTTGCTTTGTATCTACTACACACTCTTCTCACACTTGAATTTCCAAGCCGGCGACAGTGGTTGCCAAATAGATTAATAATATATCGTCGATGCATATCAAATATGGTCTATGTGACGAAAGTGCATTCCGAGATAATCGATAAAAACTGTTTAAAAAAATAACGAAACGGAAAATAACACTTCTATCAATGGGAAAAATTTTCCAATCTCCATTGATAGAAGTGTTATTTTCCGTTTCGTTATTTTTTTAAACAGTTTTTATCGATTATCTCGGAATGCACTTTCGTCACATATACCATATTTGATATGCATCGACGATATAGCAGTGCTTTTATTGAAAAAAAGGAGGCGGAACTAACTTCTTGTAAAGCTTTTTTCTAACCCATGTCCGTTCCCAGTGTGAAGACTATGGGTTCCTAATAAAGGTTTTTCTACAGAAGTATTTTTTACGATAACTGTTTGTCACTCTGTTGCTCGATGTCTCTTTTTTCAAAAAGAGTAAATATAGAAGAACAGGGCTAGGACAGAAATAGTAGTCAATTAATCGCTTTCGCTTTGATCTATTTATTTTGGGATTGGTAGGCTGGGAGGAAATATTTTAGATATCACAGACACCTATACCTTCAAATAGAAATCGATTGAAAACAATGCTGTTTGTACTGGGATTCTAACCTGTGATTGAAAGTGTTAAATGTGCTACGAGTTGAATCGAAATAAAAAAAAAATCAAATATTATTTGAAAAATGCCAAGAAAAAAGGTGCCGGAAAGCCGTTCCACCATGTTAAATAGGAACAAAGCACTGATTTATAGTTGTTCTGGATTTAGATAAAATTTTATATTTGATAAATACTTAAAAACCAAGCACTAACTAAACTATAACGAAATATACTTACGAATACACCGTCTGCCAATTGGGGAAGCTATTTTTTTCCCACCGAATAAAGATTACATCCAATATAGCTCATTCAATTGCGATTACAAGGATGCGCCAGGTGCACAGTACAGTGGACCCCCAATTACACTACCCCGAATTACACTATCCTGACTTTAGTGTAAATGGGGGTTTTATTGTACTTGGTCGTAGGATTGAAAGGCGCTTAATAATTTATTTTATTCTTTTGTCAATATACATATGCATTTTTTTTATTCATCGAAATACCTACCTATATGTTAACTTATTCATATTTCTAGCTCAGAAGATTTTAATCACCCATTTGATTAATTATTATTATGAGACTTGCGTGATAATCGCATGATCGGATTGTCAATAATATTCCACCGAAAAAAACATAACTTAAATATAGAAACATTGACTTAAAATGTTCTTACTTATACAACGAAGAATTTCTATTACCTCTTTATGTTTATTTGAAAGATTGCCTAAAGCTGTTTTATAAATTCCAAAATCGAATGCATTTAAGTAAATATTATTAAATGTTTCTCTCATGTTTCGCTAATGTTCAACGTTGCCAACTCCTGGCACTAAAGGATACATCTGGGCAAAATCCTGAAACGCTCCCGACCGGTCATATCCGGGTTCGCAATGTGTAGTAAAATTGAAACTATTTATAGATTTTTATACGCTAAATAATACACGCCTTCGTGGCTTAACCGTAAACATGCGTTATTGCGGTACCATAGTCATGGGGCTCTGTTTCCTGGCAGAGTCACGATGTTGTAAAGCCGTGAGTTGCTTTATTTTCTTATAATACATATTGCTATATCATTAAAGTATACATTGTGTATACATCTAGTGAATGATTTTCCAACTTGGAAGCAAAAATCTTCTAATGAAACAACCTAACTTTCTGAAATATTTTGTCTATATCTGTAGCCTTTCGACAATATATCGGTTAAGAGTTAAGAAGGTTCTGCGTTTGAGTTGTGGTAGAGTCAAACTTAAATGAAGTGATATTAAATTTTACTATAAACATGGATGTTGGTGAAGAGTTCGCTCCCAGAGGACTTTGCTAGATCAGTACATTTTGTAAAAATCAGGACTGCGGAGTCGAAGTCGAACTGATTTTGACTATTTTTTATTTTTTTGTGCATATTCAAGTGCCATGCCAAAAAGCCTACAGAAATGCCAAAGGTCTGACCCGTTAAAAACAATTAAACTTTTTAATAAATAAACTGGTTTTATTTTCTAATATTCAAACAGTCAGGGAAGATAAAATATTAATAAGTTATTAATTCCCACTCCCGTTCGCAGGTACACACAATGTAACTTATCAATATGCTAAATATATATATATATATATATATATATTTTAAATATCCTGTTCATCGTATTGATTGGTAGAATAATTATTGTACGTACTAGAAGTAAGGGAAATGATTAAAACTTGACGATTTCAAGGGAGGATAAAAAAAAGTTCACTATTTTTTATACCGAATTCAGAATCGAAATCGTTTTTTTTATCGACTCGTCACAGCCCTGCTAATATCCATTGTAGGTATTTGTTATTTAAATGTCTACACTAAAAACTTGTTAGTGATAACCCTAAGTCTTCACAAATGAAATTTACTACATGCATTTTGTCTTAAGAAAAATGTCGTATTCCAAATAATTATGTATGACTAAAATTTCATTGCCATCACGCAGAGCCAAACTTGTTTCACAGGTTATAAAATTATGTTTTGCTTGATTACATTACGTGGAAACAAAATAAAATTACACTATCAAAGAGTATATGTATCTAGATTGCACGTAATCGATATATAATATGTATAAGTATATATTGTAATATTGATTGGTAGAACTTCATTATAATTAGGTTAAAAAATACCAAAGTGTTCAATTAAACAAGAATTATAAGATATTGTTGATAACTATTTTGGCTTTAAGTCAGCGAATTCCAACCTGGGAGGCGTGGGCTATTGCAAAGGGAGGCGCGAACAGTCCAAAATATTTATTTAACCTTTATAAAGTGTCTTTATTACTATATGAAACAAAGGATGGGGAGGCGCGAAGTGCTTTAAGTCACTATGATGAAAATATTTGTGAACTGATTTTGGTTTTTCTTCATTTATTATTCTCTTATTTTTTAACCATGTCCGTTCCAAATGTGGAGCATATGGAATCCTAATGGATTCGATTTCAACGTAAGTGTTTCTACGAGGACTGCTTGTTACTCAGCTGCGTAACCTCTCTTTTTTCAAAGAGAGTAGGGATATACGTATATGACTAGGACAGTACTAGTGGCTAGCTATTCGTTCTCGCTATGCTCGTTTTGAGGATAGGAATGGTAGACGGGAGTTAAAGACATCACATACATCTATGCCTTCGGACAGAAATCCATAAATTACTTGTAAAAATTGTCCTTACTGGGGTTTAAATCTGTGATTAATTTAATTTTTGTATTTGTTAATTCTAAACTAATTATTTAGGATTTATTAATCAGCACAATCGAATTAAAATTTTCATCAGTAAGCCAATTTCTATGGACCGATTTATTCTCTTTTCATTAACGAAAAACTTGCTTACATTTATTAAATTGAATGATTTACATAAAAAAATACATAAATTAAAAAAAAAAAATGAACGTGAGCCGCGGGTTAGCCATCACTAGCATACATACACAATTTTTCTCTAGTTATAAACATGTTTATTCATACATTTAACCCAAACGCAAGTGAAAGCACCTGTGTGTAAAGCCGGCTAATCTCATTATTCCTTTCATTTTGATTTTTTTGTCCATACTATAGTTAGTTGCCCATATGCGGTTTATAATGTGAAATTTCTTTCGTTGATAATAGAATAAATTTCGTGCCTCATTTGATACCACGAACAGTGCTGTATTCTGAAAAGAGTGAACCAAAAGCGCTGTCTGCTATAATTAAAAAAAACACCACACATTTAGACCTTGATTCGGCATATTGAATGTTGGTGAGCCCAAAATAAACACTGTCACTCTGTTTTATAGTCTTGCAGTTATTTTAATCGAGTGCTCATTTGGGTCACGTGACAATATTTTATTTGCAGATGCCTTTTGTACTACTGTTTTTCATCAATTTATTGTATACGCCATGCCATGGCGTAGTGGTCAACGTCGTTGGCTTCCGTGGCGGATCTCAAGGGTTCGAGTCTCAGTGCAAACAACACTTTTTTTAAATCTATTTATCGATTTATATTCAAAGACATGGGTGTTTGTGATGTCCGAAAAATCCCTAATCCCTAGTTAATTTAAATGCAATTTCTCATACTAATTACTAAATTTCACAATGAGGACAGGTTCTGCCCATCGCGAATATTAAAATACTTTTACTTTTAAAAAATATAATTCTTTTCTACAAACAATTTACAGCTTACACATACAAAAGTGTTTTTTTTTTTAAATATATATTTAACTGAATTTTCTTTGAGAACACAAATCAACTAGAAAAAAAAACACAATTCTTATCATCTAGTAAAATATGTAGATCTGTATTAATGTAAACGTTGCTCTTGAAAATATTGTATTAATTTATATTTCTACTCAATTTTTGTTCAATATTCAACTACAACATTACTTTTTATATCATGATCTAAATTTCGTCATTCCGTACGTTTTGCATGTTATGCGACATCTACAAACTTCTCGGAACATCGTTTTAAATACCTATATCATCATCGATATTAATACTTATGCTTTCTTTATTTTGGGACTTTCGCAACTTAGTTTGTCTCGTGCGTAGCGCGCAGCCGCTGTTTTTGGAGACACTTGTTTCAAACATCAAACTCTGGTGATTCTTTTCAATACTAATTGTGTATATTAACATAACAATCAAATCCAATGTTTGATACATGTCGTGATAATTAAATGACACAGCTGTGAACTGTAATTATTCAAGGTTTTGTATTCTTTCTGTTTTTCAAAGATACAAAGAAACTGGTAAAACATTAATTCAATAAATAATGTTTTAATTTGAGGTTACTTGTGATGCATATTTATTAATGTTCTTTATTCAAAAATAAAAACCGTAAACTATTTGGAAATTAGTACCATAGATATTTAGAGTACATAAACTTGTAGAGTTGACGTTAGATGCGAGGGCTCAGGATCACAGAGGCCTACTACAAAATTGCGTGATTTTAGCTAAATTCGCTCTTGGCAATGTCATACTCATAATATTTATAAGTGAAACAAACCTTTATCTCGTTAATACGGTTGAGTATGCATACTAATTCAAATATAGTGTTAGAATCTCAGAGGTATCAAAATTTACCCGTAATTAGAAGAAGAGTAAGCGATAACTCATCAATTTTACAGGAGATGGTTATTTTTTAACTTCCTCTCGTAATAAGCTCGCAAAAGAAACTTAAATTGACCAAATATTACTAACCGCACGCATTTAAGTTATTACGAGAGGAAGTTAATAAAACCTTCTGTTTTGATTAAAACCTGACTAATTATGAATTGTCGTTTGCGCTTTTCTGCCAATTACTTTTCGAAATCACCTGTTAAACTTTAGTAAACTTTGTTTTTACAGATATGCCTTTGTGGTCCTAAGCAATCGCATGGTAATAACGATCATATTATGAGCCATACGTTATAAGGTAGATAATAGGATCAAATATACCTGGTACTGGGATTGCGCCATCTGCACCTCTGTTAATCACGGTGTTATCTTGCAATACATATTATAATAAAAAACATTTTTTTCCCTGGAATTTGATAATAGATTAAAAATATAGCTGTATTTCGTTGTTTCCAAATTAAATGCAATTTAAAATGTTGATAGAATTATTAGAAACATAGTCTGACAATTCAATTAAATTTGAATTAATTAACTACTACACACCCTAGAGCAGGGAATCACGAAGTGTGTCTAGCGGGCCAAATATGTCCCGCGTGAATTTTTGATGTGTCCTGCGAGATTTATCCTAAATCTGTATATTAATTCCACTTAACCCAAACGTTGTTTTCGTAGATATGCAGTTTGAATTGATTCAAACAAAACAAAACATCTTATAGTGATAAGAATTTGTTTGAATTCTCCAAAGAAACTATACGTGAGTAATATCCGATTATAGTTAAATGCTCATCGAAGGCCTTCTTTATTATTTTTGAAAAAATATTTTCTACATTGGGAATTAATTATTCAAACATAACATTTAAATTAAGCGACAAAAATATCGCATTTGTTTTGCGTATTGACACCACAAAATTTGAGCTTAGAATGCAAGAATTTGGTTGGAACGTGGTGATTTTTAAAAATATTTTTTAGTATATTATCAAAATTAATAATAATGAGCTAAATATATAAATATATACAATGATTTTTTTTTGCTTTGTTTTATAAAAATAGAAAATATTTACATAAAAAGGGTGGCCCGCCAAATATTTTTGAAGTTAATTTTTTTCCTTTGACGAACAAGTTTGTGAACTCCTGCCCTAGATCAATATTTATAAATTTGTTCTACAGTAGACGTCTTTAGTGCTGTCTGAAACAAGGAATTTGGACCATTTAATTGGATTCAGTATTCACGGATGGATGTCAGGCGAACAAACAAAGTTCAAACTGTTAAGTTATTTATCGGAAAGGAAATATGGATTTTTCAATCGATTTGTGGATTTATGTTCGAAGACGGATGTATATGATGTGATATGAGGAGTGGACATGGGTAAAAATATTAAATTATACGTCGGTATACCAAAAGACATTAAACTATTTACCAGAGCTGTGGAGTCAGGTTTTTTTTCTGTAGTCGGAGTCAGAATAATCATAGAAAAATAATTTAAAGTTATTAAACAATTATTAGTCCATTCATTATATTGATTGGTGAAGTGCACTAGAATTGTTATAGTAACTAGAATGTTCTGATGGTTTAAGATATGTTAGTGAATAGGAAATGATTGCAAAAAAATAATTGGGAGTCGGTTCTCTAATTTAAAACCGGATTCTTTTTATTTTTACCCGATTCCACAACCCTGCTATTTACAGCAACTAACCCAATAATAAATAAGTAAGTATGATATAACGTAGAATTCGTGTATAATTAGATAGTGGCAAAGATAATCAATTATTTTAAAAACTATAATTGTTTACAGAAACTAAGGTTAATATTTTTTCTTCTGCTTGGTATAATATAAACCAGTAGATCGATTATTCGCTTACGGCGTTAATGGGTTAAGTCTAACTATGTCTGGAATTTGCACTTGCCATTGTTTTGTTAATGCATTCACTCTCACGAGAGAGAGTGAGACAAATATTGTGGAGAAAACGACAGTTCTATCGTTGCATACAGCAAGTATTCGCTTATACACATTGCGTTCCATACGTCATTCAGATTCTTTAACCTCCTCAGACCTGACTTTTTATTTTTCATTAAAAAAAATATCTGTTTTAAAAATATTTTATTTAGTGCATTAAAGCATAATAAAAATTTTTTTTTATAATTTTAAGACTTTATTTTTGGAAATTACAGCACGTACATTACAATGTTCAAAAGGTCCAAGGCAATGCAAATCAGTTACATACATTTAAAATTAAAATTAAAAAAAGCCATTTATAACATTTATGAAAAATGCTCCAAATACGTTCCCAATCTCGAGTGAAATCTGTAAAAACAATTTTTAGTTCTGGTGAAGCATAAGTGGATTTTGCATTTATGACAAAAAACATGAGTACGTCCTTTGCACTCCGGATATTTGCATCGAGTGGCCTCTTTTTTATCATCAAAACAGGGTAAGTGATCAACAGCATCATATTGAACCTCTTCTGTTGGACGTACCTCTCCACGTCGAACAGTTTGCTGCAGGTTTTTAAGTATACTCGGTCGTCCCTTTTTTTTACTCGTCACAAGTTTACCCACTTTAATCAAGCCATCAGCTACTCTCATCCTGAAATGTAGGAGATCGAGGATTTTTTTTTTTTGAATTCCTAGAATTTCACAATCTTTCTTGTATTCGAACCATGAGTTCACCAATACCAAATCAACCGCATGGAAAATGAGACGGAGCGTCCACTTCTTCGATCTAATGGAAATTCGGTGATGACTGATCATCCGATCTAATAAATCCACGCCACCCATGCTCTTGTTGTACATTTTGATAATTTCGGGCCTATCTATTTCGATATATTTACAATTTTTCTTATCCCATCGTTTCACTTTATCTTCCTCACCTATTCCAATAAAGTTTGATGCCAAGGTTACAGTTCGGTTGTCCAGCCACTTTACCAGAACAATATCGCCGTCACGACTCACCACTTGATCAGATGAACCTCTTTGCCTTTTTGATATTTCCTTATCGGTCAACAAGGGAGGCTTATTAAATCGATTCACTCTAATTGTTCCAGCTGCTAAAATATTTTTTGATTTTAACATTTGCAATAGATTATAAGAACTAAAATAATTGTCATAAAATAAATGATGTCCAGGTTTATGTATCCTATTAATCAAGTGTAAAACAACACTCGCCCCCTGTCCAAATTTTTTCATATTAGTCTGATCCAGCTCCGTTGTTTTCCCTTGGTATAATAAGAAATCATATAGCATACCACTTTGGCCACATAGCATGAAAATCTTAACGCCCCAAGGATTCGGTTTTCCTTTTACATATTGAATAATATTTAGGTTTCCCGTGAAGGGAACCATTTGTTCATCTACACAAATATTTTTTTCCATTTGCAGCTGTTGTAAACGGTCTCTTATTGCATTATATAACGGACGTACTTTAAATAATCTATCAGTGCATCCGATCGTCTTGTCGATCGTTTGAGTAATGTGTAAATTTGAACGTAATTCGAAAAATCTATTCCTGGTCATGTTATCTAGGAAAACATGAATTCCTAAAACTGTGTCCCAATACATACGCAGCCTGGGAAATTTATTCAAGCATCCAATAATTATATGAAGAGCGAATAAAACTTGCAGTTCGTTAGAATTAGTGTTTTTGTAACCCACAATATTTCGTTGTAAGGCGTACACATTTGTATCATATGCCATTTTTACAAACATGGAATCGCCTATATACCGCTTGAAATAGTTCAGAGGACTAAGTAACTCCTCAGTTTCTTCTTCGGCATTGTCGTCATTCCACGGTATGTCTGGAGGAGAAAATGGTCTTCGATAATATTTAATATTGTTTTTTAATGTCAAAAACTCTTCATAATCGTCACTTTGATTAGTATGTAAACCCCGTCCTATTGTTTCTTCTTCCGTTTCGTCAATCGGAACATCAGTCTCATCGATATCTTCTAAGAGAGCTTCTGTTCTCGTCACAACATCACATCCAAGCTGCACATTTCTCTTCGGCATGGTCGTTACAAATAATTCATCGTCCTCATCTTCTTCTTCGACATCAGAAACATCTCCATTCAGGATTCGCTCCCAAATATCATCTGCGTTCATCGTCACGTGATTCGGTGGGTCTAAAATATCAATTTAAACTTCCGTATATATTATTTAAAAAAAAATAATACTTGTTTTTTTAATATATAACACATTAAAATATAATATATCGTCACAAATTTCATATGAAAATCATATTGTTTGAAGAACTGTCAAACTGACATATTACTAACCTTCAAACCACATGTCCATTGTAATGAACACTCAAGTTTGATTTAAAATTATTGTATGATACACTACAACAATCAATGAAATTTTAATGTAAATCAGTAAAAACAATCTTTCTTTTGTATATTATATCACAATAATGTTAAATAATTTAACTAATTTGACGAAATAACAGAAATACATCGTGACTTACCAAGAGCAACGCGGCCGCACCGCGACATCGTGAAAGATTGCCACATAACAAAAATATAGCGCGTCATGTCACAAAACTGGCAACACAGAACGAAAGAATATTGCTTTACACTGCGATGTACAAAAGTACCCAGCAAAAATAATTGATAACGGCTTCAAAAAAAGAAAAATAAATACTGTACATTGTAATGTGCACTGGGTCTGAGAGGTTAAATAAATATTATGTATGTATTCTCTTATATCCTCAATAAAGCTAAGTTTTCATGGAACACCATGCGACGGGTGTTTTTTGATACATTCTATATTTTATAAAAATACTGGAATTTGTATCGATACGATATTTATCAATTTAAGATATACTCGAAAGAAAAATTTTAAATAGAGAAATTAAGAAAAAAAACTTGATATCAATCTTGCCAGAACTATTAACCATTTGAACGTAAATCGTAGCTCTTGCGGCTAGATAGTTTTTTGTGTGTTTTCTGCAAAACTAATATTATCCTCAAAAAAAAAATATTTTAAATATTTAAGGTATTTCGGCTGTTTTTTTAGTACTAATAATACCGGACTTGAACATGCAAAGTACAATACCTTGGTATTAATATACATAATATATGACAGACATTTATTCAAGGGCCGCTCGTCCAACAAGTCATTAATCTGGGAGGGTTTATTCTGCATACTGGCTTAATTGCAAGAATATATGATTTGGGTGTACAGATTCCAGCATTCATGAAGTATTTTATTAAATGTCATATTTGTATTCGAAGAATAATTCATAAAAATCGACTATTATTTTTTATCCACAAACGCTCCCAATAAGGAACATATAGCCTCCCAATGGAGATATCTTAATATAAGTTTTTCTACGAAAACAGTTTGTTACTCAGTCACTCAAAAGAGAGTAGTAGGGATAGAATGATAAGGCTAAGACAGGACTTTTTACACGATTTAAAAATAGCACATTTCACTAAAAATAACAAATACTATATTTGTACACGAATTATTTATTCGAACACGATTCCCATACACAAAAGACAGATATAATAACAACAAACAAAAGGCTTCACTAGATCCTAATACATAAGACGTGTCAGATAGGGCATCCAATCCCGGGATCCGGGATCCCGTAATCCCGGGATTGACACGGTCGCGATCCCGGGATTTCGGGATTGAGAAATTTGGAGTAAATCTCGAAAAGTGAGATGAAATTGGCAAATTGTCGATTCCAATTTCCCCGGTGAGCTAAAAAAAAAAAAACGAGGTTTCGTGAGAATTCAGGGAAAAAGTATACCAAATTGAGGATTTCAAATTCCTCGGTGAGCTAAAAAAAAAAAAAAACGAGGTTTCGTGAGAATTTGGGGAAAAAGTATACCAAATTGAGGATTTAAAATTTCTCGGTGAGCTAAAAAAAAAAAAAACGAGGTTTCGTGAGAATTCGGGGAAAAAGTATACCAAATCGGAGATTTCAAATTCCTCGATAAATTTATCTCAATCCCGGGATCCCGGGATTGAAAATTTATCAATCCCGAAATCCCGGGATTGGAAAAAGGCTCCGGGATTGGATACCCTAGTGTCAGACATTTGTTAAGATGAAAGCGATTTATGTCCGGTATAATATTTATAATCAAGTAGCGATGAATAGTATTAATTTTCATTAATTAAAATACATATTATGAATAATATTTTGTATAATTTACTTATTATAGGGCATGGTTGTCAAACCAGTAGATCGCGATCGACCGGTCGATCCCAAAGCAAAATTTGGTCGATCCCGAAAGCTTCCGTAAATTTCGAAAAAATATAGAATTTACATATAAAATATATAAAAAAATTAATTATTTTGTAAGCACATACCTATCTAATGATATATATTTCGCATTTAAAATAAACATTTATAAGTTTGAAGACAGGAAAAAACCCTACTTAATAAAAAAAATAATAGGAATCATATTAAAAGTCGATCGCGAGAAAACTTAAGATTGAAAAGTCGATCCCAGGGCAAAAAAGGTTGGACACCCTTGTTATAGGGTCTTCATTATTAACTTTTCTATACGATTACCACAACGTTGTTCGTTTTTCAATCACTCTTCTTCTTCATTTTTTTTTATGAATTCTGTCACTTTTTTACACGTTGTTTTGTGAATCGTATCTACCCTGAAAGATAAGAAAGAGTTGAGTGAATAATATTAGGATTAAAAATACGTCATTTCCATCATACTTTTCAATGACGATTTCATTACTTTTGATTGTTTTGCTTCGAAAAATTCCTCGTTTGTTATCATGCTGCTCGTCACAAGATAATGCGAGTCATCATTATTCATACAATCAGCTACCAACTAGGTAAATAAAAAAAAAACAATTATAAAAGTATATTTGGTATTGTGTTGTAAAAATCTATAAAACTGAACTAATTATTTATTTATCAGTATTACATATTAATATTGTATGTTACCCCGTGAATTGTCAACGTCGTTGGCTTCAGTTGCGGAGGTCACGGGTTCGAATCCCAGTACGGACAGTTTTATAAATTGATTTGTCAATCGATTTATGCTTGTCTGATTGAAGGCAATCTGAATGTATGTGATTTCTTGAATTCCCATCTCTCATCCATCCTATCCTAAAACGGCGTAGCAAGAGCGATTTACTAATCACTAGTACTGTCCTGGCCATATACTTATATTGTTACTGCCTTTGGGAATAAGAGAAACACTGCGAAAACAGAGCGGGCTTAATACAGTGGAACCTCTCATAACGAGTTTAATTCGTTCCAGAATCTTACTCGTTATGTGAAACACTCGTTATGCGAAACTATTTTTCCCAGTGTAAAATACAATAATGCGTTCCATGCCGAAAAAAAACATTTTTTTTTTTAAATATTTTTAACTTGTATTCAAGTAAAATTACATTCTTATCAATTGTTAAGGGGCGTAACAACCTGGAATGCGATAAAAAATCGACTAGTTGACGCTTCTTAATGTACGATGCAACAGTTTCACATGCTTTCAGCTTTTATCTTATTGCGTCAGAAGATTGTTTCTTTACTACTTCCTCCTCCACAAATAAACTCGCCTCCATAACTTCTTGCTGTGAAAAACAATGCAACTCCATAAGCTTTTCGGAGGTCAGCTCTTGACTGTGCTCTTCCACAAGCTCATCAATATCATTGTTACCCAACTCCAGTCCCATGATATTGACCAATGATACAACCTCGTTGACTGTAGAGTTCACAGGTACTGTTTGAAACCCCTCAAAATCACATTCTACAACGCTCTCTGGCTAAAGTTTTTCCAAGCAGAAGTGAGGGTCTTCTTGGTAACCCCTTCCCAAGCCTTGTCAATAATTTTGAGGCAAGTAACGATGTGAAAGTGATCTTTCCTAAACTCTGCGTCACTCATGCGAAATTTCGCTCGTTAAGGGAGCATTTATTTCATAATTTGTTTTGCTCGCTATGCGAATAACTCGTTATGAGAGGTTCCACTGTACCAGTAAAATAGATGCTATAAATATCTGGTTGTTTCACAAATCTTTAATCAAAGATATATTTTTTTTCTGTTATTAGGTTTTTACTTGCATAATTTGGTTTTATTTTATTTTTTCCATTATCAGTCAACTGAAACATCTTCCGCCTGCTGTATAATTTATTTTCCTGCATAACCTTGTGATGTAATTCGTAAAATCCAAATAACAAGTTTTTTCCAAATTAATCATAATTGTATACAATCTATTTAAATACCAAATTTATGATAATTTTAAGAATTGGAGTTAAGAACCTTCAATCATAATCCTTCCTGAAAATAACGTCATGGAATGGACTGGAGGCTTCTGTTGAATATATATTATACATATAATATAACTATAAATATAAAACTTTTCATTCTATATATATAAAAAAAATCGTTTTACTGTTTTTGTTTGCGTTGTGACGTGCTTTACAAAAATACGAAATACCATTAAATAGTTAATGATTTAAAGTGAATAAAACCATTACATCAAAAATTAATTTCTGCAATAACAAAAATCTATTCTTAAAATTTAACAAGTCTTGTATAGTTTATTTTTTGTGCATTGTTTTAGTATGATACATTTTAAAATATTGAATAAGTATAATAGATGGAATATCAATATTATATGCTTATGATAATTTTTTTTTTTTAATAAAAATCAATTTATTAAATTTTCCTTACTGGGATTCGATTCCGTGATTTCCGTAACCTACGACGTTTACCACTCGACCACGCAGGCGACCAGTTTTTTAATCTGAGTAATTATCTCTTTTATTTTTTCTCGACGACTGATTTCGAAGTGTTATTTTTGTATTTATTTTTTTATTAATATGCTAGCTGAAATTAGTTCACACCCGTTAAAAAGCAAACAATTTATTAAAATTTATGATTTAATGTATAATCACAAATTATTCAGTAAATACATAAACTAGAATTTTAGTATTTAACATTTTGAATAATTACAGTACAGATATCGGAATCATTTTTTTTATTTCACATCAGACAAATTTGGAATATTATCAGAAAGTTATTCTTCTTCTTCTTTGGCGCTACAGTCCGGGGTGAACCTTGGCCACTTAATCAATTTCTTCCACTCGTTCCTCTGTCACATACACCAGTCGCGCAGTAGTCACAGGTTCTGTGAGAACCTATCAATCCATCGGAGACAGAGTCTTCCACCGAATAGTTATCGGAAAGCTATTACAGTTCGAAAATAGTTTAAGTACTATTGAAGTAAGCAGAGACCAAAAGAACTCGGCGAGTGGTCAACATCAATTGATTTGATAACGGTGCTTACATATATATTCGAATCCTAGTCGGGATAATTAAACTAATTGAATTTTCAATAAATTTAACAGCCAGTCTCGTCGATCACTGTAATTATTGTATTTAGATTCAATAAGATGATAAGCTGTATACTGCTATTTTAAGTAAAAACATAGTAATTACAGAAAATGTCGAAATTAAATTGAGTACAAGGTATGATAAAGTAAAGATTATATAATAGACAAGACGCAATAAAACTTATTTTTATACGTTTTTGTACTAAAACATAGCTTTATTATGTTTATTGATTGAACTGACATCTACTTGATATAACTCCATTGTACTTATTCTGATGAGAGGCCGAATATCAGCAATATATAAATTAATATTTGTAGAATTTAAATACTTTGCTATTTTTTCACTTTATTACTTTATTATGTTTATAAGTAAATTCGGTTTGGTAAGTAAAAATTTATTCGACTATCCCTCGTAATAGAAGGCATATCACTTAAGTACATTATCCAATACTATATACTAAAAGGTAAATGAATGTTTAATAACTGATTCTGACAAACTATTGAATTAGTAATTACTGTGTTTTTATTTAGCATGGCAGTTTGGTGAACAATCTAAAAATATATAAAAAAAAAACCTTACATGATTTATCGATATCCTTTTACCCTTCTGCCTTATTTGTATCAAAGTAAATATGTAGTATACAAACGAAAACATCATTCTTTCATTTTTTTTAAAAATATATTTCTATTTAGTGATTCAATTTGAATGATTTTAAAATTAAGTTATTTAATAGAAATAATCATATATTTTAGTGTTGACTTTTTCACAATATTCTCTTCCTATTATATTGCTGCGAATTCATCTCGCGGAGAAACTATAAAAACCTTTCTAACAATTATAATACATTCAGTAGCTAATTAGGCGGAATGAAAAACATTTTTATTGAAAGAATTATTAACCAAAGCATGCGATCTTTTTTATATAATAAATAGTTAGATGACGTTTGTGAAATTCGAAAGTGTTTTTTTTAAGATTAGTTCAGATCACGTCAAAATAGCGAAAGTTCTGTCGGCTTACTGCCTCCGGACATTTACATTTTGTTAATAATTATATTTATTATCTGACAAGTAAAACTAACATATGTATAACATTTTTCTATTTTATGTACAATTGTTCCCACGGTATTAAAAAAAATAAAAGAGAATAATCACAAACTAGTAACATGCTCTCGTGGACTAAACCTACAGGCGTAAGCCATACACTTTTCATAATCATAACGCCATGGCGAGATTACTTAAATGCAGGGCTTTTTTTTGAAAAAAGTACCGGAACTCACTTCTTGTCAAGATTTTTTTTCTAATCCGTGTCCGTCCCAATTGTGATGTAGATGGCTTTATAATGGAGGTATCTAAACAGACCCATTAGATCCGTCTTAAAAGCCAACCACGTTGACCACTGCTCTATGTACCCGACTGAAAGGAAAATGTTTTGTTAATAAGATAGTTTTGCCAAACAAATTAATATATGAAGCATTACATACCTTGATACCTTGGCCTGGTTACAGAGTAAGTCGGACCTGGTATTTTTTTTACACATAAAATTCAAAAGGGACGTAAGACACACAGAAAATGGTTTCACTGAAAAAAAGTCAATAGTTTTTAAAGCAAAATATAAATAAAAGTTTACGAATATTGATTTGAAACATTAAAAATTCCGAGAAAAAATGTGCCGGAATGCCGTTCCACCGAGTTACATTGAAAGAAAAGCACTGCTTTAATGATTAGATTATTTGTATTTGGGAGTCTTAAAAACAGAAAAATTTAAGCTTTATTATTGTGGTTTAATTTTTAAAATTATTTACCATTTACTTAATATTTATTAGTATATTGAAAATCCTTCTCATTCATCTCATTGGATCTTAGAAAACAGGGCCTAGTAACAACAATTAGCCAAATTCTAGTTTTTTTTTACCCTATCCTTATAGCTGTTCTAAAAATATGTGATGAGCGAAACCGCTACTGATCGTAATAAATAAAGTGGAATTAGTAAAAACAAGTGTTTTATTTTTTAATTTAAAGTTTGTATTATTTTATAATCAGCTTAAAATCGAATTCGCCACCCGTTTTCTGCCCGCTTCGGTTATAAAAAATATATTTGGTTTGCTCTTGTATATTTCTTTTATGTGTCAGATCCTCGAATCCGCATATATGACCAATCAATTCACATGTATATATCTAATCACGTAGTAATAAATTATTATCTAAATATTCATTACAGTTTCCATTACACCTGTATGTATTCTAACATAACTTGTCATTACAAGAAGATAGATATATACTATTGTAATAAACTGATATCAGTTTAATTTTGTTCCATTATCTGACAATGCGCAGTTAATAATGAGATGGTATTATCAATGTGACTATTCTAATTTAAAGCATTGTTCTGACCATTTGTCAAACAACCTAGAAATATAGATTGTATGTATAATTATTATTTAATTTTATAAAGTTTGGCGAAAAGATGATTTAACTATGTAATTTTAATCTTTGTTCCTCTGTTTCTTCTGTATGGGAAATGTACAATTATTGTAATCTTGTGCATTATAATTTTACAATAGAAAAGGCTTTCGTTATGTAATATCATGCCTTTTTATATTTCTACACCTCACCAAATATGGCCAAAATGTCGTTTTTGCCAAATCTAATAAATAATAACGACTAATATTAAAATTTCATAAAAATAATTTTACGCTTTGATTACTCATTTATTTTTTTTAACCGGCAGCTAGCTATCTCGCTGAAAATATGACTACTAATTTAAAGAGGCGATGCTCATCGATGTTTTTAATCTTAATTTGTTTATATTATATATTGATTAAAATATCTTTCATAATAATAATAATTAAAACAATTAAATTAAATGTAGCAAATCCACGTACGACACAGTGAAAGTGAAATTGAGGATACCTGTATCAAATTTATAAGCATGACCAATTAGATCCGTATGAGAACGAACTCCACTGCCCACATATTCAGTGTTAATCTTATGAAGCTTATTCCTCTTCTGCTATACTAACTTTAACTGTTTTTAATTAATAAAAACTATTTTCAAAATTGTTCATTCTATGTTTTGGTCTAAAACAGTAGATTGTTATTACTTTTTCTAATAAATGATAGCGTGGTATCACTGGTATCATTAGCTAACTACATTTATAATGTATACATTATGAAGAGTAAACACAAAGACCAATAAACTTATAGAAGTACATATTAAGATGTTTAGCTTCAGGGTTGGGAGCAATATTATTAGAACATGTTGATGTCGTAATTATTCAAAATTAAAACGAAAACCAAGACCTTGAATAAAATTATTGTGTTAAATTATTAAGTAAATTTTATTATCTTTTGTTTATCGTTGAATAAATTTGTTCAATGTATCAAAACCTAATTTAATAATTGATCTCATTAGATGCGTTAATTGTTTATCCGTAAATTATCGTAATGTTAAATATAGTGCGTGTTAGGCGCTGTAATACAGGTAACAGTTTACAATTATATAATAATGCTCTGATGAGTGCTTGTGACAAGTAAACGGCATATGAAATTCCCCTTTCTTATTAGTATTTAATTATTACGGAGAGAAGAATAATTGAGCTTGCCGAATTGTTTAGCTATTGAGAATCTTTTCGATTAAATCGGTGATAATTTTTTGGAGCTTATTTTTATTTATCAAATTAAATTTGATAAATAAAAAAAAATAATTATCATTTTTTTTATATAACTGATTATGTTACGTTTTTCGGATCTTCAGACTGTATACAATTGCTTCTCAAACAGACGAAACGCGTGATTTGATTTGCAACACATTCAGTGGAATAATAAAACTATCAAAGCTAATTTTATACTGATAAAGTTATCTCTCTTTTTGATATCTAAATGATCGTAATTTTGTAATTAAAAGTATGTCTGTATGCCAAATCACATGAGGTAAAATCAATGAAAATTAACTTATCGAAAAAGGTAATCGATTCGAAGTGTCTGATTTGCTCCCATGTGACACATTTCCTGCTGTGGATTTGGAGTCGAGGTTTTTTTCACGACTTCACAACCATGCACATTTCGCATATCTGGTAAGCAGCTTTGACTTTACTACTTTATGTTGGTATCAATGATATGTGTGTTGGCAACACTGGCGCTAATAACAGTTGTATCTTAGTGGCCCTGCAATGGAAGTTTAATTTAAAACATCAATTGTTCTACTCCAATGCGCAATGAGTCCATTCCAAGTCCAAATTCATATATTAATCGAAAAATAAATAATTTAAATTAAAACAAGAATCGCTTAAATGAATGCTCTCACGGTCTTTGTCGATCAGTAATATAAAATAGATTATTCTTATTTTTTTAAACTTAAATTAATAACTATTTTACCACACTCGTTGTGTAGCCTAAGACAAGCCAGTTGTGAGACGGGCTTTGCCTGTTTGACAACTAATTTAATCGTACGATTTTGATCGTAATTGATAGAATCGTAAGAACAAATTGATTTTAATTCAGTACATATTTTACATTAGAGAATTAAGAGTTCCAGATGAGATGTTATGTTTTAATGGAAGCATAGAAAAATACAACGTTAACAATAACAATACTTAATATATAGGAAATAATTTATATAAAGTAAATAGTAATAAAATAACCCGCCATTTTAATTTATTAAAATTCTAAACTTTTTACACACCATTTTTTACAATCAGTGGAGTATGTCTATATTAGTATTCTGACTAAATTGATATTTTATGTTTTTTGAAGAGGTGATTTAAATTAAAAAAAAAAAACATTTTATAATGTACTCCGGACTGTTTTATCGAACTGTCATTAACGACGTATCATATTATAGAATATTAAAAATCGTAATTCGACATAGGCATATTGGTACTGTGTAAAAAATTATATTTTTCAATAATCGACAAAAAGTGGCGTGTTTTATATACATAAAAATATACATATTTTAATATTATTTTGTATACATTAAAATAATATAACTATTGTATATGGATTGCTTAATTCCATAGTGGTACAACTAGAAATTGGTAGTTTTGAGATATGGCTCACCAAAATTTTGACACACCTAATCTGAGTTGTAAAAAAATGATAATTATTGTTTTTCTAACATTTTTAAGAGAATCATTCATTTCAATTCAATTCATATTTATCAAAAAGTTAATAAAACACTAAAATGATATTTCGATTTTTTTATATATGAATATGAAAGAAGAATGCAAACATCTGCCTGCCGAGAGAAAACAAATCCTTTTTTTTTGTTGTACTTTTGTGGAGCTATAAAAGACAGGTATTCGAATATAGTGGTTAATATAACTCGATTTTTGACTTATCGTTCCATGGAACTATAGTACTTTTCAATTGAATAAGAAACAATTACTAGATCTATGATAGTCACGTAAATGGTTTTCCCTGCATCTAGGGAAATTCCTATATGACTGGCAACATTACAAAATAAACATGAACTAAAGTGTTAATGTCCGCGGCTCTTCAAGTAACTACGCCAAACAGAAAAAGAAATAAAAATATGCGGAACACGTTTATCCGGTTGGCAATTATTATTATTTAAAAAAAATGTACGAGACCCGGCGTTGGGTTGTCATCATCATCATCATCGTCGTTGTAATGCTGTAATTCGAGGAAGCGCGCTGACGTTTTAGAAATGCGTTACGAGATGAACTTCCGTTCGTGATGTACTCGATTACAATAAAATTATGCCCATGTCCGGACATGAACACGGGAAGCTCGTTAATTTTCTGTTTTGAAGGTTAAGTCTTCAATCAGCTCAGTGGTTCAGACATAATATACTCATATTATGTCTTCAATCAATGTTCTAATGTAGTTTTAACGATTTAAAAAAATAATTAACCACGAAATTTCTAAGAATTTAATCATTAATTATTATTATTTGTTCATAAATTATATTAGGGTTTTATTAAAATAGAATAAAAATTGATTCTATAATTGGAAGATTTTTATTGTCAAACGACAAATAAAACCTTAAATTAAAGCATTCGAAATTTTAAAAGGAAATCTTGTTTTATTCTATAAACTGAATACTGAAACTGAACTTGAATAATAATAGTATACTTAAAAGGAATCCCTCAATTTTATTAAGGTTGCGTGATTTATTAATAACCTGTCCCTTTATTAATTGCCAACCCTTAGACTAGCGGGACGGGGTCTAAATTTAATATCGATTAACGACGGCTCCCACTACGATTCGCTGAGGATATTTTATCTCTGACCGATGACAACCAAATACTGTACATTAAAAAATTGGCCTTAAAAATTTTATCTTTAAAATATCATTGATATCCAAAATAGTATCCAGAATAGTGACGATATAAATCTGATATGTATTTTATGACTACAATGCATAATAAAATGGATCAATATTTATTTCAGTTTTGTTTAATATACATATTTTCTGATGCCGTAATACGAATATAACAAAAGTTCAATGAAATACAAATGCTATTAAAAATTTATCGTTGTGTTATTTTCAAATACATCCAATCATTCTTGTAGATCATATCGTTGCAGATAAGTCACCTTCTATTTTATATTGACCTAATCTAACCTTACTGTCTATAAAACCATTTGCACTTAACCCAAAGATAAACTTTAGAATGGCAAATATCACTGTTATTCTTTGTCTGAAAGAATCTTAGATAATCGCTTGTTTAACAGATCATCTGTTAATTTCGTTACATTTATTTGAGAAATGTTACAACTTTAATTTGCTGTTAATTTATAACGGCGGAAGATTTTTTAGTTTGTCAGATTTGTAATCTATTGCAAAATACGAGTAGTTTTTTTTAACTGTTTTCCAATTGTGCAATGTCCAAATTATCGTGCTTGTAAGTATTGTTTCTTTTCAATTTCATAACTGTTTTTTTTATTAAAACGTGTGACCATTCTTCTGTGAAGAAAGTTAATAAGTTTTGTTTTATAGGAAACAATTCACAACAGATAAGTTCATTTCCTGATCCGTAATAGTGATTTGAGTCATGACAGCTTTGGTTAATTTCGTTCAAAGCCGGCATGGGTAAAGTTTTTGGATGAACGGATGTAATAATAATTTGATATTAACCATTCATATTTTTTACAGGAATGGTCAAGTTGTAATCATAACAAAAGGTTTTATTAACTTCCTCTCGTAATAAGTTCACAATAATAATTCCTTGAATGCTGTTAGTAATATTTGGTCTATCAAAGATTCTTTTTGCGAGCTTATAACGATAGGAAGCTGAAAAACAATCATCTCCTGTAAAATTTATGAATTATCGCATAACTTTACGGCCGATTATAGGTCGATATATCCCAGTCATTATTTTTAGAGACTTTTTAAGAGTATTATAACTGAATGACTGTTTTATAATAATTTGTAGTATCTGCTATAATGAGTTCTTTGAAAAAAAATGTTGTTAAATACATACCATAATTATGGCACCATTTGAAAAGATAGTTCATCACCTGAAAACACGGCTCCGAGACGCAACGTGCTAAATGCTACCAACCAACCCAGGTTCTCAAAAGGGATTGATTTTACTCTACTGTCAACACCTTAAACTCCGTAGAGTTAATTTAGAATATTATAATATATGAGAATCGTCAGTTTATCTCTGAACCGATATTAAAAACTAATTATATTAACCATAAAGAATAGACTTAGTATTATTTTGTTGTTGCTTACCTCCCTCCCACTTGCTTATTTTAATATTTTAACATTAATGTACAAATGAAAAAGATACATTATAAATTGATAAAAAGATACACGACCAAAACATTAAATCGTAAAAAGAATGACGTTTGAATTATCCGGGGAAATGAAAAATAAATACGCTTTTCAAATAGGACTAAAGGCTATTTATTAACTAAGACGATCCGGTTGCATTTCACGCCACAGTGCAATCTACCGATGGCACTGTGCTGTGTGACTGTTTGCTTATCTAAAACTACATATATCGGTAATATTTTGAACTTTTTATCACTCAAGGCTTAATAGGGGAGAAAATAAGTCGCTCTTACAAACGCCTTTCATCTGAAAGTTGAAATTGAGAAAAAAATATGTTTGGTATTAATTGTACGTGTACATTTAATTACCTCCAATTATTGAAATTCTTGGAGAATGTTTGAGTATTATATTAGCGTCGTTTTGTGAAACGCTTGTTTTGACGAAATCCAGGATGTGTTTTTTACGTTTTTATAGCATCACGAGTTTTCTGTTAACGACTTGATATTTATCAATAATACGCGAATTCATAACTCAACATTGATTATTTGTGTAATAGTTTTACTACACTCCGACGTCGTTTTTATTAGAATTGAATTTGTACACTTCGAATTCGATGTAACGTGTAAGGAGATTTAAGTCAGTCTTATCTAGTGTATAATGTATACAATTTACAACTTAATATCACGGTATATTAAATAATTGAAAAAATGTATATGTATATATGTTAAATACCATACAGTATAACGGGGAATAGTTCATCAAATCCTTTATCTCTGAGTTCTGTTTTATTTAATACACTTATTAGTAAAAACTTATTTATAAATTATCCAATGATAATATATTTTATTATGCAAATCAAAACAAACATAAAAACATTTTTTTTATATGAAATATGACAAATTATGCCGCGCATTTGTTGGATTGGCCCGCACAGCCTTTGTATTTTCCGCGCAGTTAATCTCTTGTCTTTTTAATGAATTATTGTAAAAAATACTGCCTCATAGACGAGGAGTATTAAAGTGCCTAAATTATGTAAGATATGATCGACGTACGTTGTCTATGAAAAATACGCCAAAGACGGGTTGCACTATCATTTTTTTTTTTTACATTGGTTCAAGAGGTAAATAATAACTGAATATTCCATGTCCATCTCGAGGCAGTGATCAGTGCTGCGAGATCTGGCTGCCTAGTGTGCGGCCAGCCTTATGGATAAGGTCCAATCTATACGAAATTGCATCGTTTTTGATGTGCCATGGAATAATAAAAATTGCACTTCCATAGATCGCAACACGTGATGGACATTAACCGGAAGCTTTTATCTGTTATTTTCATGATTTGCCGTTTTTTCTATCCGATCCTGTGAATATAAGCGATTAGTTTATAGATCTCTTAACCCAATTCGTTTTCTTAATTTCTATAAAAACTGCTTTAGCGAATAGTTGCAAATCAATTCATATAAAACACTTTATGATGACATGGTTATGGTCTATTAGCAGTCATGCAAAAATAAAATAACTTTAAACCAATTATTTTTGAGTGAATTCTGCTTGCCTTATTTCGCTAGTAATTATATGAAATTTAAGAAAAATGTACTTATGTACTTAACATGAAATTATCGCACTTAAATAACCATACTTTGTGATTTATTAATACTTTAATTCTTACTGTTATTGGTATACCGTCTTACATCTGCTGCTTTAGATTTAATCATCGTAATCTTCGATTTCATTGACTTTTTTTGGTATGGACTAGGGTTTGCAATACCGGTATTACAAATGGTGGTATTATTTGCAAACACGCCTCGTCCAAAATGGTTAGAAAAAGGATTTTGAATTTCATTTTGAAAAACGATATACCCACATTTTAAAAGATTTTTTAGTATTAAATTATTTTGGAATGTTATTTTGATTTCTAAAAATACTTTCAAAATTTATTTTTATTTACTACATTACATTCATGGCTCGTGTTTAACAATTTTGAAATGAGCCACATAGAAAGTACATTCAATTGGAATCGCAATACCGTGCGGGTGAGCCAAATTCTTATCAGGTCCGCGTGCTTCTGTGACGATCTTACGGGTTCAAGTCCTAGTATGAACCACATTTTATAAATCCATCAAGTAAAGAAAGACGTGATTGTCCAAGAAAAAAGTTTTACCATTTTACTAGTTAGCTCATCTCCTCTCTCGAGGGCTCATATTATCTACATTCATGTGTTTTGTCTGTTTTTATCTAATATATAAAAAATAATGTTTGTTTGTTCGTACTTTATGCGTTGTCACACCGCTTGCAATAAAACTTTGACAAAATTTTTGCTTGCACTTCCGGGAAGGTTATAAAAATCAATGTTTGTATGTCTGCCATACAGTTCATTTTGACAACGTATGCTTGCACTTGCGCGAAGGTTATAGTAAAATTAACTTACAGTGTCGTACCATAGACAATTGGCAGTAAACGTCAAACAGACAGAAAAAGAAAACCCGCACTTCAATAAACACAATTAAAACACAAACACTTTCTTTTTTTGAGTAGCATTGTAACATGATGACGAAAAAGGAAATATTCGGATAAGTATTTCTGCTTTGTGATTACTTGTTTAGTTGTGACTAAGCGATAATTGTTATTTAGATTCCTATAATCTCATGATCGCTTATTACAAATGCAACATTATATTATTAAAAACGCATTATCTTTGTTGTATTTGGCAGATTTTATGAAATAGGTAAGACTAGTTGCAGCATTATGCTATTTGTTTATTTTTTGTTGGAATTACACTACAAGGTGTCAGTAATGAGACTCGGTAAGTAATAAAACGAGTTATCAAAATGAATAGCGGTTTACAGACTATGTTGAGCATTAAAATTATTTAAAAAAATATATACATAGTTAATTGCGCGCATGAATCAAATTAACGTTTAAAAAACGACTGATTTTAACATTTCTCAATTTTACCTTCAAGTAAATATCAGAGTCTGTTTATTCATTGTAATGTTTATGTAGCAATACCTACTATTTTTTATCTAGTCTAAATATACTGTCGACCTGTAGTACAAAGCTCATAACTTGTAAAACATCAAACAGCTTGTTTGTTGTTTTGTTTAATTGAAGTTATTTTTTTTTCTTATTGTTACAAAACAAAATATATTCAGTCAATTTTATTATTATGGTTAATTGAAAAAAATAAGCAGACAATCTCTCGAGTAAAGATGTTTTTTGCGGAGTTGAAAGCTTTACATTTTATTTTGACAACATATAGGTAGTTTTGTTTTTATTTAATTCTTGGCGAAGGAACGGTGTTCATTAAGGGTGAGTGTAGCACCCTACAGCGACACCTATAATTAAGACAAATTATTAAATGGCTTATTTACAAACATTCGTATAATTGATAGAATCTAGCTTAATAAGTTTTTCCAACATCTCCGTTGAGTTAAGCATTCCTTATTATTAGCTGATAAATGTGAAACTAAATTTAAAAAATAAAATAAAAAGTCATCGTATACATTTTAATCAGTGATACCAGAACAATAATGTTTTAAGAAAAGCCAATCTTTCTTACAAAGTTATCGTTTGGGGAGTTAGAGAAGTTTTACATATTTGGCTGATAAGATAACCTTTTTCTAGCTTTGTGTTTTTTTTTTAATTATTGGTGAAGGAGTAATGTTTATAATATTAAGCCCCTTACGTTCTGATGCATCAATCTCAAGTTAAGCAGGAAATCTGTTATTATATTTGTATATTTTCAAATAAGTCTATAAATACCTACCATCCGCGAGTTCGTTCGTGAAATATCACAAAAGTTTCACAGCGAGGTAGGAACACATTTTAACCCAACGATCTCTGATCTCCACAACTATGACGAGACACTGCCTGAGAATCGTTTTAGACCCAGAGCAGTCCTGCTCGACGACCCTCCATAGATCTTATGTCGTCTAAAATTGTCAATTTTAGAACGAACTTAGCATCACGAAAATGACTCATAACAATTTGTATACTGTATGTGTGTATGTATGTATGCGCATGTTCGTGTAGATGTACGGATATAGTATGGAGGAAGCATATGGAATGTGATTTGCAAGATAATGCATATGGAGTTCCCGTGAACTTCTTATCTCTGTAGTGATCGCGCCCTTCCGTCTGCAAACGACGGTAAGGGGATGCAATTTACAATTTTTCAAAATCTTTATCGATGAAGGAGACTGGAAGAACCTTGGTGCGTCCTGGTACTTGAAGCTCCATAAATTTGATATCCAAAAAAAAACTTTTATTTTGCCAAATGTGAGTATATAATATACGCATTTCAGTCTTCGGATTATGTTTGTTTTTCTCTCTTTATGTTGATATTTATCAAAAATAGTAATACGTTAAATCTCGGCATCAACTGCGAGATCCCATGACCTACTTCAAATAATCTTGAGATCGCAATCCCTAAACGTGAATAATAGTGTTTTAAACAACAAGTTCGCAGTGTCGCACATCTTATGTATTTTCTACTTTGAAATATAATTACATTTCAATTACCGTTGTTTCCTCCAATGCCACTGAAATGAGATTGTTAGACACTGTGGCGGTCAGTGATGCATCCTTATTGGCACGCCACTGAGTCACGCCGGCAAAGCATGACCTAGCAAAAGGTTTTTCCGAGGTATTTCCGCGCACTGCCGTGCTAATTTGTACAAGCATAGAATACAAAATTATCTATTTACTGCAAATGTTGAATTAGATTCTAAGATATACATTTACACTTAGTTGCTTTACAATAAGATTCCATATATTATATCCATAAATATCACGATCAAATCCGTTTAGCCTGCTATTTTAGCATTGGCAGTGAACATTTGATTCAAGTTTTTCTTATCCATATCCGCTCCCACACCGTTTCTCCAAGATTCCCTATATCTCTATGTATAGGAGCACATGCTTTGGGAATATCCAGACTTGAATAACAATCGGAAAATATTGCTGTCATGCCGACTTGGTTGCATCTAAGGCAAATTATAAGGCCGTCAAGGAATTCACCGCGTATTATGAAAAAAAAATGAATACAATATATAAAAGCTTATTATTTTCAACTTTACATTATTATTTTACTTGTCATTCTGAACACTAGTGCATGCAACCTAGTCTTGAGGAATTTCTTCTCGGAACATCCCTGACAAATATTTGAACACGATTTACGTTTTTACGCTACGGGATACACCTTGTTAGAAGTGTGCTGCCGTAGCGGGTGGTAGTGGGTACAATGTTGAGTACCCTAGGGAATATCCCCATCGGGCTCTGCTTCCTCCCAGGTCATCACGCCGTCCCGCAGTTCCGCCAAGTACACCCTATTGATGCTCATTTGTGGCCTTCCACGACGACGGGAACCATCTGGTTGTCCTCTTTAGGCGTCCGCAGCACGTGTCCATCGTCGCTAAAAATTATTTTGGATGTAATAAGGGGCTGGTTAATCCGCTCTCTAATCTCCGTGTTCCTGACAATTTTTTAACCACCATACTTCTAGTATTCGCCGCAGGCATCTGTTTTTAAGGCACAGTATACGGTCACTCTGTACTTTCGTTATGTACCATGAATCGCAACCGTAATGCAGCACCGTGGCGCGTATTAATTTAGGTACTTTTAAATAATAAAATTAACATACTTAGTAAGTTTTCTAAATGTTTTAATGTTTTTTGTAACCATATTCAACTCAACAATTCATTTATAATATGTTTGTAACATTTTTACAAACTACTCTTTTTGTTATAAAAAATTGACTTTTATTTAGTATTCTCTCAATATAGTATAATGTCTACTGCGTTTCAGCCTCGTATTGTTTACTGTGTTTATTGTTTTACGTTGTATGCACATACTAAAATCTTTTTCTAAAATATCACACGTACACCACTGATTATTTGATTTAAATTTGCGATTGGAATAGAAATAAGGTAGGAATGTCACATTTCTTAGAATAGTCAGGCGTTTTTCTTACCTTGGCAGTGTCATCAAGTTTTCTTTACGTTATAGTAATTATTTTCGAATTGAGATCTGTGATCACGCCATGTGATTTCTTATTGTCATGTGTTTTTGTGACGTTTTCGTGGCGAAATAGTATTTATTCATCACCATAAAGATTTTACACATGGTTCCATGTGCTACCCTTCCAAGTCACTACATTGAGCATGTTCTAAAAGTTTCGAACCACTTGAATACCAAGCGGACACCGGTGTACGGAAAATATACAAGCGAACGCGGATGTCCAAGACATTTAAAACATCAAATACTTGGTATTCTAATAGAACATAAGCAATATTTTGATGAATAGGTGTAGTGCTATCTTTACTGAGACAATATAGGTTTCTAAAATGTCGAATTCGATTGTATATTAGGCAAAATTATTTTCCTCAAAAACACGCAGTATCTCTGGGACATATTAATGATTTATTTGCGCGGTATTCAAGCGGTTAATGTCAGTCTTTCAAAACTTTGGCTTTCAACGCATGCATGATTTTGCGCTGGGATGCACAATCAGAAGCCCGTTATTTTTTTTTGCGGTCTTTGGAAGCTTATTCTCAAAAATTAAAAAATAACATTTACTTACCGTTAACAATTTTTCAAATGTTATTCTAATGAATTAGTCTCAAATTTACAAAAATCGAATTTTGAATTATAAATATATGTAAGTATAAATATTAAAAAAAACGTAAATTGGTAATTTTAATTTTTCCTTGCGGTCCCCAACCCAATGAATAATGTTGATGCCTGCTTTAGCGTGTAAAAATGTAGATAATATTTTGTAATGAATTAATAATGGTGAGCTTTCTAGATATTGAAATTTATTATTTCGAAATCGCTTTAATTTTTATGAATTTCTCGTAAATTGCCTTACATGCAACTAAATCAATGATTCTGACGAAGCTGAAAGACCCAACCGACCAATATGGTCCAACTATTTCATTATTCCATTTCGTTGTTGATATAATATGAATATTCCTGCATCTTGAGAATACGACTTTTATCCAAAATCACCTTCCTGTAATTAAAATTGTGTCTTCTAACTGATCGTGACTGCAGCACTTGACACCGAAAGACAGACACATCAGGAAACATAATTTTTATTATTACCATTTTTACTGCAATTTTTGCCGGAGTATAATAAAAATACATGTATAATTTATAAGATCGACGTTCGTGGCCTAGTAGTTTCCATGTTTACCCAAAACGCTACCGTGTTTTACTTCAATGAGTTTTTTTTTATTAAATCCTCTGAGAAGTGCTGATCGCCTTGACCGAGTTCTTTACCAATGATATTTGCTGGTCAAGGGTTTGAATCCCCAAATGGATATTTGCACACATTGATTTTTTAATTGAATTGTAAAATTGTATCAAAATAGACGTTTGTCATGTTATCATCAATACGTACTCAAGGCGTAGCGAGATTCCAACCAGTCGTCGCCAAATACCGATTGTTAAGGTATTCAATTTGCCATTAAGATGCTTGATTTAAGGCCAGCTTCTGTTAAATGAATAAACAACATAATATGATATATTGTAAGTTCCATCAATTATTATTGACAAGAACACCCCAGAATGTTAAAACTGAAGCAAAACTTCATCAAAAGACAAGAAGTCGTGTGTTTTGTTCGATCGGTTTTGTTCGAAAATCGCATCTACATATATGAAAAATAACCTACAATCGTCGAATAGACCTCGTTTCTTTACGACATCTATATTTGGTATACACTATAACAATATTGGAGTGAAGTCTTTGGCACATCTTTTAAACTCACCTTTGGTGGAGGGGAGGCATGGTGATGGCAGATTTTTTTGAGGAAACTTGTGTTTAATTAAACAATTTTCAACTTACCTAAAAAAATTGTCTTAGAGAATTCTGTATAAGTGTACATTTTGCATTCTTCTTTCTCGAAACATTTTTAGTTATAAAATTTATAGATTCACTTTCTTCTCGAGAAATTAATTGTGAACGAAATTATCGATATTCGAAGATTTTTTAAAGAAGTTATCATTTTTCAACATATTTTTGTCATATAATTAATATTTTTTTTTCTAAAAATATGTTGAATTTTTAGATGGAATAGGAGTACGTATCCAAAGATATGAACGTTTATGATATTTTCCACTGAAAACAGACCTTACCAATTTAATACTGTTCAATTACATTATTGAATGTCGATATGTTAACATACTTTATCTTAATTTATATTTTTAATTCCCTTTTAACTCTCGAGAATTTTGAGGTACCGATTTTTTTCTCGAGAAGTAAGTTTTTTACTCTCTAAATTTTATAATCTCATGTTTTTCAAGACAATAAAAATAAATACTTCTACATTAACAAGCCGATTGCTTTCGTATAGTTAAATAAAGGCTGATATGCTGATGAATATATTATTGCAAACTACAATTATACACCTTTTTACGCTGAAATACTGGAGGTAACGTAATCCTTTTATTTACCAGATCGATTACAATGGAAAACGTATTATTTACCTTCAAGCAGACATGATCAACATTTTTAAAACAAACTATGTGAAATCGTTTTATTTTTACTTAAGCAATTTAATTTATAATAAAGATGTTTTAATACTGGTATACAAAGCTGAACATTTATATAAAATACATAACCTGTTATATACAATTTTCATTTTACAAATAAAAATGCAGATGTATTTATATAGACACCAAAATTACGTTTAATTCTTTGTGCCCTTTTGTTTTTACTAAATAAAAAAATAGTATTTTTTATGCATTTATATACATTAATTAAGTATAAATATTATTTACTCATAACCAGGGTCTGTGTAATCGTGGAAAAAATAACAAATGTTCCGACTTAAACTAGGATTACAAAAAAAATATTTTAAATATTATCATCAATACTTTTAGTAAATAGTAACTGTATTAAAACTAACTATTTTCAATTCATTCGCCTTGTACTGGCGGACGATTCATATATTATAGAATATTCGGGCTTCTAAGGCCTCCAATCCCGGAACCAGGGATCCTGACCAATTTTGCGACCCCGTAATACCGGGATCGTCTTAGTAATAATCCTGGGATTTTTGGGATTCACTATAACACGTAAGAATCCCTAATTATCGGTAAAAACAGCTCAACAGCGCTGGACACACTGGCATACGTTTTGAGAATGTGGAGCTAAAAAAAAGATCGCTGATTTCTGAATAATTGTAGAATTTGTCAATTCGTAACTTTTTCAGAGGATGGAGATTTAATCCCGAAGCTACCAATCCCGGGATCTTGGGATTGAAAGATTGTGAATCCCGAAATCCCCTGATCACAAAAAGTGTCCGGGATTGGATGCTCTGAAGGCTAACACACTTGCCGATGGTTGTTAACCAAGTATGTAGATACATAGATTACACTGCAACAATAGACTTCCGACCTTGCCTACATTTTAAATGTACGATATAAAATAAACCTACAATTTGATATAATTATTGGTAAACGCGCAATGTTGCGTAATTTACTGATGAAAATTGGTATAGATTTATACGAGTGTCTGCCATGGTTGCACTTCCACCACAAAATGTTCTCTCACCAACAGTGAAATTATTTTTTTATTACCCCGGCGGTAGACAAAAATATAATCAATTTAAATTAGAATAAATCCATGATATTATTGGTTTATGTACCATAAACCAGTCGTCACACACTCGCGCGCTTTATCAATAGATTGTATATATTTTTTTATACTTAGTTAAAACACAATTTCACAAACTCGTGCGTATAGCAATTTTCATTGAATATTTCCCACTGTATTCCAAATGTGCTTACGATATTAAGAAAACATTGATAAGAACGATAATTAATACATGGTTAATTTTATAATGTGCGTAGTTTTTTGAGTAATTTAGATTTAAAAAGTAAATTGTAAATATTGTTTATCACTGTTTTAAACTTTAATATATTGTTTTTAGTGTTGTATGTCGTAAAATTCTAATAGAGATGAAATATAATAAATACTTAATTTAAAATTTGAATTTCCAGTAAATATTTGTTTGCTTTGTTGAAAGCGTCGCCATTCAACAGTAAATTGATTTTAATGCAAAATAACCTGGCCACACTGATACAAAGTAATTAATCCGCCTGCCTCGACCATCGATTGACTGATTGCATCATCAGCAACTTTCCCGAAATGTTTATTGTTGAATTTTTTTTTAATCGGTGTTTCTTTGCTTTACTTAAGACATTATAAAACTAACCTAAAAAAATGATTGGATTCCCGCTTTGAAATCTGTAAGTAAGAAGACTGACGACTCATTTAAAATAAGCTACTCCTATTCCAACATAAATTTTAATTGAAATGTATTTTTTTTTCCATTTCTACAATTCCTGTTTTGACAGTTGCACTTCATGCTTGGCTGACTAAAGGTTGTCTGATGGTATACATTTACAATGTAAGTTAAACAGAAACTATTGAAAAAATCAATTCGGTTTTTAATTTAAAGCCGAAGTCGTTTTGTTTTTACCTGATTCCACAGCCCTGGTAAATAATACAACAGTGATAGTCAAAACCTCTATTTGACTACCATTACTATGAAAATAATGATAAAAACATATAAATATTTACGAGACTTATAAATTTGTACAATTATTGTTTTCTATACATAATAATTTAAATTTAAGTGTAAACCATGTATTTTTATGGTTCTATAGAATAAAAAAAGTACTTATCGATTCAATCAATTAATTAGTAACGTCATTGTTAGCAAAACGTAATTCTTTATGCCATGGCAACCATTTTAATCATAGCTCTTCTTTGGTATTCTGACTTTAAATGTAATTAACTATTTTCTTTGATATTTATGCACACATTTTGATTACTGCAATTGATAAGTACGCTGATATTACTAATGCGTTAACAGAAAGTACTTTTTGTGTATCATAAATATTTTTTATGAAATTTTGCATGCGTATAATATGATATTAAGCTACATTTATCAATAATTTATTAATTTATGCTTACTTTCCATTTACATTTAAAAAATTTAAAAAAAATCATTTTTCAGAAATTCTATTGTTCTTTTGTAATTCTTTGATAATTAATGTGAAATATTTTTATATCGATCAGTCATAAAAGTATACAATTTACTTCTTAAATATGGAAAAAAGTGTTGTAAATATGTAAATGCATATGGATAACATTTTTGAAGGTAATAATTTCATCTTATTCTGTTTAGATTAGGACCGGTTTCGCCGGTGAGGAGCATTATCAATTCCTCAGTTGGTGACAATTGCCGTGAGCGAAACCGGTTCTAATCTAAAATAAATTATGTGGAATCAGTACAGAAGTGTTTTATATAATACTTTTCAAAATATAATAGAATTCGTAATTTAGTAATTTCATATTGTTCCCATTTACATAATAATATGTAGCTTAGAAATTTCAAATTTCAATTAACTCGGATATTTTCGAAACACTCTTACAACGAAAAATTAGGTGCATTCAATATTTATTTATTTATCAGATTATAATTACATATTTACTAGGCTTGATGGTTACGTAGAAGTCCTTAATCAAGGATCCCAATCTCAAGATTTACTTATTTTTATTATGCTTCGTTGCCTTTTTACCTTTATTATTATAATGTTTATATTTACAATGCGATGTGTCACATTATTTCATTTCGTATTGGTATCCATCTTATTATATCAAATTGAACGCAATATTTAATTACAAATACCCCTTACCAATATTTCTGGCCTCCATTTAAAAAAACGGTCGAGTAATGAATTACCAATATTTCTGAAAAAAAACCTCATCAGGGCGTTATGGTGTAAAAGGGGATTGGGTGTAACGTGTAATCAGTAAATGGGGTATGTATATTTTTCTTGAAAAATGTTACGGCAAAATTTTCTTTAAAATTCTTCGTATAAAAACAAACCATAACAAAAACATTTAATTCCATATAGCAAGCAAGTGATCGTGAATTTCAAGAAGAATTGGCCTCGATTTTTTTAATATTAAGATTACATAAACTAAATCACCATATGTATATTTTATATTGATATATTTTTTTGTATGGAACGGATAATGTTCAAGTATCCGCGACATTCCATTCAATCAGACTGCACCTTTTATCGACGACCTTGCAACACTTTGATAACATGCGTCAAACTTTCAAAATAATAGTGGCAACATTATGACTTCTGACATAATTGCGTATTCGGATAATTGGTACTCATGTATGTATACCATAGTTTCTTTAACTTTTTGGGCCCGTGGCCCCTTTTGAGTCTCATTTTTCCTTACCCCCATATCCGTTTACCCGTTTTTATATACATAGGTATATTTTCGAGATGAAATGACAAGCTGAAAGATTCCAAAATATTTTTTTATTGTTTGAAAATTTTGCTCGTTGGCAGATTTTACTGAGTAATTTATGGATTTCTCGAAGTAAAAAGTCGCGAGACGCTTTTTTGATAGCTCTTCCAGGATTTGCCTTTGACCCCCTAAAACTGTAATGAGGTTCCCCATAAATTATTTTTTTCCTGTGGCCCCCTTGGAATACGCTATGGCCCCCGGTTGAAAAATCGTGATGTATATACTCACGTGAACAAAAAACCGACTTACTGTGGAAAACATCAAAAGCCAGAGTTTGGCAAAGGTTTATTTTTATTTTCAGACAGCAAAAATACGGATTACTACAAAGTAGTTCATTTTTAATGATGACTTCATATCCCAGGGATGGCGTACATATGGCACGCGTGTCACCAATCGACACGTGGAAATTTTTGGTGACACGGGAAAAAAATTTTAATTTTGTATGAAAACATATTTAAATAGTGTAGAAAGAGTGCTGCTTGCTGTTGCGACTAAACTCGTCAAACAAAAAAGCTAGTTTTAATCAACTAATATAATATATACTAAAACCTTTTTAGTGATCTGCATTCCCTTAAATCTGAAAATGTGCCTTCGCAGCACTTGACAATTAATTTCGATTTCGGAAATTACATTAAAATATATTTTTCAAAAAAAAATTGAGCCGCTCATTTTTCACGACTCCGACTCCGACTCCACAGCCCTGCTTTTGAGATAGATTTTATTCAATATGTTAAAATAAAAATCCACACCCCAGGTTAAGAAACATTCAGATTGCAAAATTATCAGACTTATGACAACAAATAACTCACTAAGTTTTAAATTTGAAAAATTATATGGGACCTATATATTATCAATAAAGTCATTATGGAGATAATATTTAGATTTTAATTTAAACTATTTAGTTGTATCATCCATATGTAAAGTTTTTTTCAAGAATTAGAATTTTTATTGGCACACTTGGAGAAAAAGGTTTACAATTCCTGTCATATCCTATATGGTAGCGTGGAATTTTTCTTAATCTAATGATCACTTGTGCGGACTTTTCTGAATCCTAGGGTTGCTTGAGCAGTGTTTTCATAATCATACAGCCATTACGTTGGACACTCGAAAGCGTTCGACTATAATTCGACCAGTCCTGGGGACGATCGCTTTTCTTTTGGATGACTGGTTGATTGAAGTTCTCTTATCTAATCTGTAATGGACTACTATTATTTTTGTCTACTTTCTCAATTGGTTAATATTATTTAATACCATCGGGCGGCTACTCTCAAATTTATTACGACCTACACCACTGAAATCACTTGGTGGGCCAAATAAAACAATGCATGTATCTGATGGGCCACACATAAATAAATTGAAACTTAATAATCGCGGAATCTCGGCGTTAAATAAGGGTCTGGGATTGTATGCAGTGGCGGCCGGTCCATGTGAAATTGGAATTTAAAATGGGTGAATGGTATAAATGTTATGTTTGAATATTATTTCATGAAATATTACCGCCTCTGCATATACAAGGGGTGCAATGTTCCAATGCCACATTGACCGGCCGCCACTGATTGGATGCCCTAATTCCGTCACAAATTATAAAGATTATCCTAATCACTAAACGTTTTTAACTTCATACAAATAGTCTTGCAAAACTTATGTTCACTTAAAACGAATGGTGTAACTACTCACTCGAATAATAATTAGGTAATCTTAAATGATTGATGGCATTTTGTTTTGTGGAGTATTAGCAGTTAATTTATATACATATAATGTATTATCATTCTTAAATCATTTTATAATATCATTTATAACAAGTCTGTTTTTTATGAAGTAGCGAGTCAAATCAATTAGTCGCTGAAACAGTTAACCCGTGTATAATCTGTTGCAAAATACGCATAGAAACCGTGTCGTTATCAGAAATTCTTTATACGTAATACAATAATAGTTACTTTTTTTTTTAATTCGTTACACTTAGTTAGGAACGCTTTTCTAGGTTTAGAAATCAGGTTTTTTACTGTTTTATGAAACTAAAATTGTGTTTTTTATCTGCTCAATCCTATCAGTAAAGAAAAAATTATAGTTTTATGTCTGGTCCGTTGTTGACCTCCGTGACGGATCCCACGGGTTCGAGTCTCAATACGAACGGCACTTTTTCCATTGATATCTCGATATCTGTTCGAAGGGGTGGGTATTGGTTAGGGCATCCAATCCTGGGATTGAGACGGTCGCGATCCCGGGATTTCGGGATTGCGAAATTTTTAGCAAATCCCGAAAATTGACACACAAAAAAAAATGAGTTTCTGTGATAATCTAAGGAAAAGTATACCAAATCGGGGATTTCAAATTCTTCGGTGAGCTAAAAAAAAAACAATGTTTGGAGATAATCTGAGGAGAAAGTATAGGGAATTGAGGATTTCAAATTCCTCGGTGAGCTAATCCCAATCCCGGGATTGGATACCCTAGTGTTGATCATGTCTAAAAAATCCCTCACACCCTTGCAAACGATTGGTTAAACACTTGTCCTGTCCTATTCTTCTTTCACTACTACTCTTTTCGAAAAAGAGAGGTTCAGCAACTGAGTAACAAACAGTTATATTATATTATATAGGTAGTTTTAAAATATCTATATAATGTACAAGATATACGGTTTCCTGGGATTATTCACGTCAGTATTCTAAAACTATGTGGCTGCTCAAAGCAAGCGATACTGTCGTTTTTTTTTCTAAATTAATTAATATTTATTTGGCTTTTCTGCGTCAGTGCCTTTGCTATCTAGTGGACAAATAGTGGTATCGTACCATAGTGTGATAGTGTGAGTGTATACAGGCATTATGACGAACATCCGGAATCAAGTTTTTTTTATTCTATTTTAGATAATTTTTTTTTTTAGATGCTGCCAAATAAGATTCAATCACTGGTTTTTACGTTAAATGCTGGGAAATCATGCATGTTATTGGATGTATTTAAAGTAAATTGGCAAAAATCTATTCTTGACTTTTTTACACAAGCACACTAATAAATAAATTCAAATTCTCTACAAAAATACCTAATCACCTATCCAGTTATTTATTTTTGGAAACACACCGTATCAAGATTAGAAGTAAACTGTATAATGTATCTTGCAGTGGTTCCGAAACCTCAGATGATAACGCGGTGTCTTCAGCGAATAATAATTTCATTTTCGATTCCAAACCACGAAAGCCTAACTCGTTGAAAAATTGTGATACAATCCATTACCTTTTTCATGTTATGCTGTAGTCCATATTCTTTTTTTCTCTTGATACCCTCGTCAATACAATGTTGTCAGCCAAATTGCAGTTACTTTCTCTAGCCATTCGTCTAAGATCATCAAACGTTGTCACATAAGTTTGGTAGCCAGTAAAAAATATCATAGAGTAGAATCCGTTAATAACGACTAAGCTTACAACTTCGTTTGAAATGCACTAATTGAGGTATCATTGTAGATTACAATACATATCAACTGATGTTATTGGTATTTAGCAAATGGTTGAAATAAGAAGATCTTTGCAATGTGAATGCGCAAAGGTTAAGAATCATCTTCCGAGTGCGTTTCTTATTTTCCATTACGGAAAATGTATCTGAAAAAGAGTTTCTTTTAAATACACATATTTAAGAAAAAAATGTCTTTTTTTATGTTATTGCTATATTTAAGTGCCAATGAATGGTCAGTTTTTATTATTGGACGATTTTGCCAGAACGGCGTCGAAGTCTTTAACAAAGACTATAAGGAGATTAAGAAAATAAATAAAAAATTATGTTGGGTAATTTTATTATACAAGTAGATGAATAACCTACCATTCACATAATTATTCCTTAACAGATTTGAATCGTTCAGTATCCTCTTGTGCAATGAATGATATTGCTCAGGTAACAAAGGTACGAATGTATAGGTGCGTTACAATGACTTGTATTAGTTTGTAGGCGTTTTGCTTACACCAATTTACGATATGAGAGCGCTGTTTTATCGGTTTTCCTTTTAATTTAAAAAGTCACGTGTGAGTTCAATTAAATTTGATAACATATCACTTCCTAAAGGAGGCTTGTCACATACTATCAATAATGACTGGTAGATTTTGAAAATATTAAATCTAAAATAACTCCTAATATAAAGAGCTTGTTGTAGATCGTAAACAATTGGTCGTATAAATTCAATTTTTATTGTGTGTTTAAGTGTTGTTGTTGGTTTCCGTGAAGGTTCTCACGGGTTCAAGTCCCAGTACGAACAGCATTTTTTCAATTGATTTATCGATTTATATTTAAAGGCGTGGATGTTTTGATGTCTAAAAACTCCTTCCAAACATTCCAACCCTAAAATAATGGAGCGTAGCGAGATCGATTAGTTACCCACTAGACTCGTCCCAGCTCTATCCTTCTATCCAGTGGCGGCCGGTCAATGTGACGTTGGATCAATGCACCCCTTGTATATGCAGGGGCGGTTATATTTCATGAAATTATATTCAAACATAGACCAATCACTCATTATAAATTCTTCATGTTTTTGTTGTCTATAATAAATATTTTATTTTATTACTCACTTCGGAGGAGAGATAAGACGACTGAGTAACTAACGGTTCTCGTAAAAAAAAACTTCAGTAGATAATAAAACTGCAACTAAAACTGTTATCCGCGAATAAGTGGTTTTATGAACTAATTTAATTAAAACTATACATTAATACTTCCGTATTTTTTTAAAAATAACTTATTTTTGCTAACGATCTAATAGACAACTACCAAAATGTATCGTCCATAAGTTTAATATGTTTTAATTCCGATATAATCAATTTGACCACATTTCTAATATACATATCGACTGTGGAAAGGAAAAGGACGTAACCCACAGTTTTTTCAAAACAGCTTTTTTTCGATAATCACAATGTATCAAAATTGATACACGTTCTATTAAAAGTATGCACGCTGCAATTGCTGAATTAGTATCTAAATTAAGCTTTTACGTTTGAAAAAGATGACCTTGTAAAAAATTAAAACCAAGAAAAAAGGCTGAAATAAAGGTTTATCCTAGACAATTTCTTTAATAAATATTAGATTATGTCAAATAGACACCACTTTAGAATTCTCCGTGCACTTCAAGGTTGTGTATAATTCATAATTTGCATATGGCCCAAAATCATTAAAACACGTTATTTGCGCCTCCTGTAAAATTTTATATGTGTGGGTTACGTTATTTTTCCTTTCACAGTCGATATATATAAGTCAACGTTTATTATGGCTTTGTAGGTAACTCGCTCACGCGTATTGGAATATACTATTCAAGTTACCTACAAGGTCGACGTGTTCACAGTTGGGCTGTTTGCCGATCACTTGATTACTCTCACGAGTCGATGTTGTGTTTTTATTTTCGCCCGGTTTGAGTTCAAATCTACATTAATAATATTAGTACATGGATGGAGTGGAGCGTTACACCTACTGACTGATTTAATTGCGTGAGTAACTTGTCTTCCTTCGTAAGCAGTACTCGACTTAGGCTCTCCAATCCCGGGATCCCGTCCAATTTCGGGATTGAGAAATTTTTAGCAAATCCCGAAAATTTATATGATTTTGGATTTGGAAGAGCTAAAAAAAACGAGCCACACTGGTATATTAGGCAAATCGGCAGATTCCTTGGTTTTTGAAATTGAAAATGAAATCCCGTGGTTCAGGGAATGATAATTAATCAATCCCGAAATCTCGGGATCACAAAAAGGTTCCGGGATTGGATACCCTATACTCAACCTCTCTTTGGAAAAGAGAGGTTGAACGACTCAGTAACAAACAGTTCTCGTAGAAAAAATATTCTGAGATACGTCCATAAGGAGGCTATATGTTCCACACTGAGAACGGACATTGATAAAATAAAAAAAGTACAAATGAAAACTCGCGTTTGACCGCAATGTACGTTTTCTAGAATTGGTCACCAAAACATGAAATTTTGTTTTCTTGGACTGTCTAAGAAATGTCACTTTTCATCATATTTACATTGAGTTCTAATCCTAGGTAAACATAAAAAAGATCGTCGAAAATTGGAGACGGTCATTGGCCATTACCGTTATTATTGTCTGGATGATGACCCAGATCTATATTGTGACCCTACAACGCACAGTTTGCCCGTGACATAAGGCGTGCACATGTTGAAAATAATAAATAATATGTTATTTGCGAATCGTACTATTGTAAGGTTTCAGAGCTATTTATAAGCATGCCTAGGTCAGTGGTCTTAACTTAAATACCACTATGCGGCACTGATTCGAATTTTAATATGAGGGGTAATCGGAATTGTAAATATATTAAGAACATACAAGATTCACAATATTTTTTTTATTTGCAAGTATATTTTAATATTTTTCCAGTACAGTTTCCAAGTGTTACCGTTCATATGTTTTCGTTCCTACTCGGTAACGTGCAGAACTAAGGAGTCGGAGTCAGGTGTTTCTTCCGGAAGCGGAGTTGAAAATTTGAAATCCTCCCAAGAGCTAAAGAAATGTCTTTTACTTAGATACTGGAATCCATCACCATTCACTACGTCAAGCGAAAGAAAGCGATAATAATTTAAGAATGCTTTAAATATACCTACTCAAGAATTGGAAAGGCTTTCTTATATGTAAGGAAATATGAAACGTCCATCATTTGGAAACCTTAGTTAAGCCAATTTTCCTTAATTCCCTTTTATGATTATTTGTTCACTGAAGCTTCTGGTTTGTAAGCTTTATTTGTGTATTTAAAGTTACTGCAACAAAGATAACATGCTTTTATCTTTATGTTCATATCGTACTTCAAGGATAGTAAGACAGTTTTTTTTACGAAATTTTACTTGAAACAAAGATTAGTTGATAAGAATTCCCATGTTTTTTTCGACTCCAGTATGATATTTACTGTTTTATTCCAAATTTAAAAAAATTGCCATGTTTCAGTTTACATCAGGGATGGTAATATTTTTTATTGTTTTTAAATCCATGCCCGCTCCCAGTGTGGAGTAAATGGACTCATAATGGTGCTTATATCAACATAAGTGTTTATACGAGAACTGATTTTAACTCAGTTGCTCAATCCTACTTTTATCGAGATGTAATAATAGGGTTAAGGTAAGGAGTATTGGTTAGTTGCTCGCTATCTCTATCTTCTGTTTTTTAGAATAATATGGGTTAAAGGAAATTTTACATATCGCAGACATGAATTATGCTTTCGGACAGAAATCTATAAATCGATTGAAAAATCAATTCACAAAACTGCCGTGTGGATTCGAATCAGCGAGCTTTGTAGCCAGTCATATTCGTTAACCAGTCTACACGGACCTGAAATAATAAATACACCTAACTCTCTTTTTGCACGGTTTTTTTATGCATGTCCTTTTCGCATGGAACGTTATCCCCCGTGCAAAAACAGATTCGGGTTTACATATATAAATAAATCACAACTCAGCAAACAAACACCCTTAAATTATTCTTTTCTCACGATTTTATCAATAACTATACACTTTTCTACACGCAAATTCATTATATTTTTATAGCCAAAAAACAAAAAGTAGTAATGATTCGCTACGAAAAATACAATTACGTTATTTAATATTTATACAATACATATAAAAAATCTTATCAATTATTCAGTCAATTGATAGAATGTTAAGATCAGCATATTAATTAATTATTTTGTTTTTTTTGTTTCAGGTGAGATTTTTTAAAATTACTTACTACATCAGAACTGAAAATTTGATCGGTATGTGATTTTTTTAAACATATTTTTATTTTAATATTCATTTAACAGGTGCATGGGTATTATGTTCCTATTTTCGATTCCAAAAATTATAGTCCGTATTTTTTTTTTTGATTAATTTATTTCACGACTAGTCATATCCTTAATAACTAACAGGCGTATCTAAGTTTTTGAATATTCACTGAAATGTATCAATTTGGGAACAACAAAGTTAATTTTTTTACTTTATTTTCAACAATCTTTGTCTCCAAAGATGTACATTTTAGTAAAACTGCGATACTGTACGTTCTTTATATTGAATATATTAAACGTATTAGTTTTTCGGTTCTAATTACATTTT